>JADRCH010000098.1:448033-468491 GCA_019843965.1 Rhynchomys soricoides | reverse complement strand
TCACACACCCTTCCTACTCCATCACCCAATCACACACCCTTCCTACTTCATCACCTAATCATACGCCCCTCCTACTCCATCACCCAATCACAACTCCCCAAAGCAGCCCTTTGTGTTCCTGAGCTCCCAAGATGTATTTTTCTCAGGAGACAGTCACACCACACACACACACACACACACACACACACACACACACACCTCTACCTTCTCAACATGCTAGACCTTGAATAAACTTTGTTTTCTTCCTGCTGTTTCTCAGCTCCTGAGTATTGGCTTTTGAGCACTTGGGTTGGGTGACAGGGAAGTTGGCCAATGGATGACCCAAACAAGGCAAATGTTGCCAGAGGCAGAAGCTGTTCAAGGGCCTCGGGGAGATTTTTCCATGCATAATTTATTTGTCTCTATAAGAGAATTTTTTACAAAATATTTTTTTAAACAAGTATGAGGCCCCCCAGTGGGCAGTGGGCAAAGAGACACCTTGTTGGTGTTATATCAGTCAGGGACAGAACAGATGGCAGTCCTTTGTTCATTCTAGCTTGATGCCTGCCTAGGACTCATAAAAATCAAATCAAATCAAATCTAGGCAGTGCAATGTAAGAGGAAGAAGACAGACAGAGACCTACCATGCCATCCACAGACTTGCCCTCCAGCACACGGCACAGGTAGGCCATAGACACTTGCTTGCTGCCTTGCCACACAGCAGAGATGGAGAATGTCACCCAAGGTCTCCCCTGGCCCTGTGGCCAGCCTGCAGTGGGAGTCAACACAATGTGTGAGTATTTAGTGGTCAGATGGGAGAGAGAGAGAAGTGGAGCAGCTTGAGCTTCATGAAGAGAGATGGAACTGGAGACTGGAGGGTGGAGAGGAGGAGCCTGTTATGAGTAGCCAGCCCTGCCACCTGGGGCCATGATGAAGTCCCAGCCTAAGCTGACACTGAGTGCCATGCCTGAGTCTTTGGCTATATCCTGGCAGAGGTCAGTGTCAATGTCTACGGCTGGTATTACTACTAGAAAACATGATGATGTCCCTGGTCAGGGCAGCAGCCACGGACAATTTGGATGTCCAGGGCTATGCATAATTGGTCCTCTCGCTGGATGAGGTGTTCTGGGGAGCTTGCCTCATCTCTCACCAGGTGGCAGCATTCAGGAAACAGTGGAACTGATCCTGGTGGCAGGGGTGTGGGTGAGCAGGCCCCAAGGGCATAAGTATAGAAGAGTTGAACCCCATATTCAAAAACCTACTCATCTGCTGTGGGGTGGCATAAGTGCAGAGGTGATGCCCCACCCACATCTGCACCCTTCTCCACCTCCTGCAGTCAGAAGTGCTGCCCACAGGGCCTTTCACCAGCTGCAGCATTCAGGAGAGCAGGCCCTGTACCTCACCTGGGCAACACAATAGGGCTGGCCCTGATCAAGGGAACTTGGTGAGCTAGCCCCAAGGGCAAAAGTATGGGAGAACGGGTTACCTCCTGCTGTGAAGTGGTCTGGGCTGGGGGGTGATGCTCTCTACACCCTCACCCCTCGACATGTGAAGCAGTCAGGAAAACTGGTCCCAGAGTCATAAGAGCAGGAGAGCTGGCCCTGTCCATCACCAGTTACCCCACTCCAGAGAGCAGGCCCTGAACTTTATCTGAGAACACAGTAATGCTGGCCTCGGTAGAAGGGGAGCAGATGAGCCAACCCCAAAGTCGAGAGCATAATAGAGCAGGCCCTGCCCCTTATCTGGTGTGAGGTAGAGTGGATGCAGGGGTGACACCCCCTCCCTCCCCTCCTCACCACCTGCAGTAGCTGGGAGAGCTGGCCCTGGAGTCGTAAGAGAGGGAGAATTTGTCCTGCCCCTCACCAGCTATAGCACTAAGAGAGCAGGCCCTATACCTCACCTGGGCAACACAGTAGAGGTGTGAGCCCTGATGATGAAGACTTGGTGAGCCAATTCTGAGGGTGTGAGAGTGAGAGAGCTGGCCCAGCCCCTCATAGGCTGCAGCACTAGGGAGCATGGGGCCTGCACCTTGACTGGATAGCACAGTGGAGCTGGTTATGGAGGTGTGGGTGCAAGTGAGCCATCCAGAGGGTGTGAGAGCATGAGAGCTTACCCTGCCTCCTGCTGATGGCAGCTTTGAGTGGCTAGCTGAAGCAATGCTGGAAAACTAACCCTGGTAGTGCAGATAAGGGAGAGCCAGTGGGACTGACCAGCTCAACTACCAACCAGGCCCAGATCCAGGGCTTTGAGTTGGTCTACACCAAAATCTACATCATCTGTGAACGGTTGGGACATGTGAAGGGGCCAGTCATGATGATCCAAAGCTGCAGGTTCTACATGACAGCTCGACAACAGGATAACCAGGAGGAGTCCCAGTGAGGATCCAATGTTGATGGTGTCACAGAAGCCAGAGACCTCAAACCAGACCAACAACTCGTTGCAATGAACATTTGCAAGTGAAGATGTGTGGACAGAAGGATCTACTGTGGGATACACAGTGACACACTACAGCTTCCACAATAAGATGTTCTTTATGGTGTGTGTGTGTGTGTGTGTGTGTGTGTGTGTAAGTGAGTTCATGCTTCAAGGGCAAAAGGTAGATAATAGGTGATAGGGAGATGAGTGAGACCAGGGTGCATGGCATGAGACTCACGAAGAGTCGATAAAAAAGTTTAGAAAAATAAAAAATGAAAACCAGCACGAGGGTTTATAAACCACAAAATCACATGTTCTGTACTTTTTTATTTGAGTATTTCGTTTTTTGAGACAGGGTCTCCCTACATATCCCTGGCTGTCCTAGAATTCACTATGTAGACCTGGCTGGCCTTGAACGCACAAAGATCCACCTGCCTGCTTCCCAAGCCCTGGGACTGAAGGCATGTGCACATGTTCTGTACTGAGTGAAATCATGTGCACGTTCCACTCTCTGAGATCAGACACAGCTCAGTGCTAAGCCAACACCTGTCTCACCAGCCTCTTGTCAACACAGAGCACTGCCATTCCCTAATGCTGACAAACTTACAGAGAGGAAATATAGTATGGAGACTGGAGCGATCGCTCAGCTGTTGAGAGCACTGGCTGTTGAGAGAACCCAGGTTCAATTCTGAGCATGCACGTGGTAGATCATACTCATCTGTAACTCCAGTTCCAGGCCTTCTGATACCCTCACACAGACATACATGCAAGCAAAACATAAATGCATACAAAATATAAACAAATTATATATATATGCCAGGTGGTGGTGGTGCAAGCCTTTAATTCCAGCATTCGGGAGACAGAGGCAGGCGGATCTCTGTAAGTTCAAGGCCAGTCTGGTCCACAGATTGAGTTCTAGGACAGCCAGGGCTACACAGAGAATCCCTGTCTCAACAGCCGCTCCCCCACAAATGAGAGAAAACCTACTCTGACTGTTTGCTAGGAGGACCCGTGGCATTGTTTTCATACACACACACTCAGCAAATTCACAGACGCTTTCTTTTTCGGAGCAGATAGAACTTCTTAGAAACCACCGCAAGCAGTCCATAGCCCATTTCTTACTTCCAAGTATTAAAAAAGGCCATGTCAGATTCTTCTCTTACACCTTAAGAATGACTTCAAAAGGCCTTGCTCAGGCAAGAAGATGCAAGTGTTCCCTGCTGGCAGCAACAGCTCGTTAGGACAAGTGAGCAGCTTCTCAAGTGTGACAGGTATTGCATGCCTTAGGCTGATGTTAACAATGTTGATGATGACAGGGACAATGTACTTTGGACTATCTATGTGCCGATTCTTTTTTTCAGAGACACACTCCTTTCTACAGAGAATGAACAGGCAAACCCAGTTGGTTGTAAAATTACAGACTAACGCTCACTTCAACAAGTATATAAACACGTTATCTTTTAAATTAATATGACTCCTGTGTTCTGCTAATAGTACTAGCTAATATTGCTGAGTGCTTATATCAGAGGCTGACTTGGGATACATACATAAAATAGTATAATATAGGATACATATGTAATATAATATAATTTAGTATTTCTTTAGTCCTTTCCTATGAAACTGGTGCTATTTCTATACATCCTATTTGCAGGTAAGAAAACAGAGGAGCAAATCTGCTTAAGTAACTTACCTTAAGTTGCACAGCAGCAAGTACTGGAGACAGATCTTATGCTCCTGAAGCCACTCCCTTAACCACCAATGACATATTTACCCCATAATATGTTCATGCTCCTTTCAAATAAAAGCCATCCATCATATCTTCTAATTTACATCCATAGTTTAGGGCTCCAGGGCCACCCTGTGCCTTCCTGAAGGCCCTGACAAGAGTGAATCTTTGACTACCTCTCCAACAAAGGACAAACGTGTACTGTTAGCTCCACAAATATCATCAACTTGTTTATCGAGAGTAGAAGTGACTCTTCTCTCAGTACCCTGTACTCAGTACTCTGTACTCTGTTTATAAAAAATTCAGTAGGCCCTCCCACTACCCCATGGCCCGCCCACAGCCACGTGGCCCGCCCACAGGGGGAGCCACAACAATGTGCAAGTATGTGGAGGAGTGATGGAAGAGAAAGAGCAGACCAGTTTGAGCACTATGAAGAGAGGCAGAATCTGAGACGCAAGGGTGGTGAGGAACAGTCTGATGTGAGTAGCCCGTGCTGCTATCTCAGGCCATGTCGAAGTCCCAGCCTGTGCTGATGCTGAGGGCCATGTCTAGGTCTGTGACCATACAGCAGCAAGGGTCTGTATTGTTGTCGGTGGCTTATATTATCACCAAAAGCCATGCAGTTATCCCTGGTCTGGGCTGCTGCCTGGCACCATGTTCATATCCAAGGGCAGTGAAGAGCTGGCCTTGTGCCTCACTGGCTACAGCAGTCCCGAGAGTGGGCCCCACCCCTCACCTGGTTAGCACAATAGAGCTGGCCCTAATGGTGCCAGTGCAAGAGATCTGGCTCTACCCCCATCTGTGGTGAGGTGGCATAGGTTTGGGAGAGATGCCCTTTCCACACCTTGCCCCTTGCCACCTGCAGCAGGCCAAAGAGCTGGATTGGGGGTCATGAATCAAGAGAGCTGGCTCTGTCCCCTCACCAGCTGCAGTGCTCGAGGTACAGCAGGCCCTATACCTCGCCTGGGTAACACAGTAGAGCCTGCCATAGTGGCAAAGGCATGGGTGAGCCAGCCTGAGGGCATGACGTCAGGAGAGCCGGCCTTATTCCCTTGCTGGATATGCATTGGTTATCGATGTGCTAGCCCGGGGAGTGCTAGAGAGCTCCCCCTAGTGGGTGGTGAGGGTTCAGAAGAACTGGTGGGCTGACCGACCAGCTACCACCCAGACCCCAATCCAGGGCTTTGAATTGGCCCACTCCAACATCTACCCCATCTGTGAACTGCTGGGGTTCATGAAAAGGCCAGTTCTGCAGATCCAAAGCTTTAGTATCCCTGTGACACAGGGCAATAACATGAGATCTGAGAGGTGTCCCAGTGAGGATCCAGTATCGATAGTGTAGCAGAAGCAAGAGGCCTCCAACCAGACCAATGTCTCATTGCAATAAACATTTGCAAGTAAAGAAGTATGGACAGGCCTGGCAGTGGTGGCGCATGCCTTTAATCCCAGCACTTGGGAGGCAGAGGCAGGCGGATTTCTGAGTTCGAGGCCAGCCTGGTCTACAGAGTTGAGTTCCAGGACAGCCAGGGCTACACAGAGAAACCCTGTCTCAAAAAACCAAAAAAAAGAAGAAGAAGAAGTGTGGACAAAATGGTAGACCGTGTGACGAACGACAGCTTCCACAAGATTTGTTGTTGTTGTTGTTTGGTTGGTTGGTTTGTTTGCTTTCTTTTAGTGAGGAGGTTGCAAGGGCAGAGGGCAGATATGAAGGGATGGAGAGCTGAGTGGGGCTGGGGAACATGAAATTCACAAAGAATCAATAAAAAGTTCAAATTTTATTTTAAAAATTAAAAAATTGGGGGGCTGGAGAGATGGTTCAGCAGTTAAGAGCACTGACTGCTGATAAGGAAACAAAATTATTAGGCTGTGATCAACATATATGGGAACACAGTTCTAGAAGGTGTGGGTTACCTCCTCCATATCAGGAGCAAGAAGTGATATTAAAGGTGCAGCCATCATCGACTCAATGATATGCTGATGTCTGAGCCTAACATTTTTGTTCATTTTCTATTGGCTTTTTTATTACAAAGTGCCACGTAGTGATGGCCAACCCAAATGTAGAAAAACTGAGGCTTAGGCAAGAAAGAAAGAAAAGAAAGAAACAAAGAAGGAAGGAAGGAAGGAAGGAAGGAAGGAAGGGCTTGCCTGAGGTCCTGAGATGTAACTAATCCTGATCCTAAAACTGGGGCTGGAATTTATTCCTAAGCCTGTGTTCTTCATTCATTCATTTAAAATACTGCCTAATGCAAATAAAGTAAATACCCAATAATAAAAAAATAAAATACATGCCTAGCACACAGTATGTACTCATGCCTCTTCCCACATCAGAGCTTCCAGAACTCTCAAAGATACAGATGCAAGAAACTGAAGAGCATAGGATAGAGACAGGGCAGACATTTCTCCACATTCCCAAAGCCTTGTCCAGACTGGGAAGTAAAACACATTTCAAATTAGAAGCAAGATTCAGGTTTTTAAAGGACTAACTGGCCAGAAAATGTTCAGATCTGCCATAAAAGAATACTCTATCCCACACATGTGAAGCTCATGATTAAAGGAAAAAGAAAATGGTTTTATGTTTATATCTCACCAAGAACAACCAAGTCAATGACCCAATTATAACAGCATGGGCCCCTTATAATGAGAGAAGCAGGTAGTCCAGGGCAGAATCCACAAAGGATGAAAGTCTAACCCTTCGGGGTCACAGACAACCTCCCAGAGGGAACCTGAAAAATGAACAATCTTCCAGACAGAAACCTTGAATAAAACCCAGAGACATTCCATGTGGCTGATGGAACAGAAGAAATCATGTGAAAGACTAAGGGAGGCAAGGGAGACCAGGCAGGTAGATGCAGATCACAAAGGTCCTTGTGGTCCCAGGGCAGGCCTCTGGCTAAAGATAAGGAAAGTCTTGGCAGGGTATTGCACACAGGACTAGCAATCTAGTGTGCATTTAAAAAAATCGATCTGTTGTCATATGGGACAGAGAATAGAAAGGTGAAAATGCCAATGTGAATCCAGGGATAGTAATCTAAGCCTGTAATCCCAGCACTCAGGAAGCTGAAGTGAGGAAGTGAGTTCAAGGCTAACCTACGTAGCTGAAGTTCATGAAGAAATCCAAGAGATGCCAGTGATTCGAGCCAGCAGCAGTGGTTATGAGAGGCATATGGAAGAAAGATCTCGAGGGGTTCAGCAGTGGCCTATGGTGAAAGGTTTGTCATCTGTAACCTCTCAGAGTAAATTCGGGCATTTAAGATGAGCCTACATCACTCAGAGAATCCTGTACTGGCAAGTGTGTCTTTCCCTACAGCCTGTGATGCTAGTGGCTTTAGAATGTGGAGCCGGTGGTAGCAGGGAAGGAATTGGTCCATTGATGGAGCCAGTAGTCCAGCACAGACCAAACCAAGCAACAAATGTATATAAAAGTAAAGCAAGATATACTATAAACCTTGCTAAGCCTCAGCCCTCGCTTTCCCACTGTGGACACTGGAGTGACACCTGACACAGTCTCTACTAGCAAACTTGGGTACTATTCTAACTCTGCCTGGCCACTGTGAACCCAGATGTTTCCATCTACAAAAATGGCTAATGAATTCTCTAGCTAATGAGAAGAGAAATCACCACATCTCTGCTTCCCAGCAGTTCCTTGGCTTTGCTGGCACAATTTAACTTCAGCAATATCTACTTTCCCTCACCTAGAAAATAACAGTAAGAGAAGCTGACATTTACTGAGCATTTGTTAAGGCCAGCCATTTTTCTAAATGCATAGAATCGTCCAGAAGGAGATCTCCGCTTAGTGTTTCTGTGTCCTTGACACCATCAGAGAGATAAGAGGACATGCTTAAGAGGAGGGAAGAGACTTCTCAGAATCATGTCCTCAGGACTTCAGTAGTTCGTTGTACGGGTAAGCATCAATGGAGAGGAAGATTGGTCATAAAGAGGTGAGAAGTTCCAGGGATACATTGGGATTTTCTCAAGTGGGGTCTGTGTCCCTCTTTCGAGCTTGTATTGGCTTGTTGGATGTCTGGCACCAGATAAAGGATAGGAACAGGCAATTGTGTGAGGCCAAGCATGTGGCAAGACTGTTCCAATGAGGCAAAGGACAGTGTGGGTAGCTGTGGGTACTCTTGTTTGAGGGGACCCACGATGGCTACTACCGCACAACTCTGTACTATTTCCTCCCAGTCAAAAACAACTCTCAACAACGAAAGGACTTCTGGGGGAATCAGCCTCCCTGACCTCAGGCTGTACTACACCGCAGTAGTGATAAAAACTGCATGGTATTGGTACAGTGACAGGCATGTAGATCAGTGGAATAGAATTGAAGACCCAGAAATGAACCCACACACTTACAGTCACTTGATCTTTGACAAAGGAGCTAAAACCATCCAGTGGAAAAAAGACAGTATCTTCAACAAATGGTGCTGGTTCAACTGGTGGTCTACATGTATAAGAATGTGAATTGATCCATTCCTATCTCCCTGTACAAAGCTCAAGTCTAAGTGGATCAAGGACCTCCACATAAAACCAGATACACTGAATCTAATAGAAGAGAAAATGGGGAAAAGTCTGGAACACATGGGCACAGGTGAAAAGTTCCTAAACAGAACACCAATGACTTATGCTCTAAAATCAAGAATCGTCAAATGGGACCTCATGAAATTGCAAAGCTTCTGTAAGGCAAAGGACACAGTCAACAGGACAAAACGGCAACCAACAGATTGGGAAAAGATCTTTACCAATCCTACATCTGATAGAGGACTAATATCCAATATATACAAAGAACTCAAGAAGTTAGACTCCAGAGAACCAAATAACCTTATCAAAAAATGGGGAAGAGAGCTAAACAGAGAATTCTCAACTGAGGAAACTCGTAGGGTTGAGAAGCACCTAAAGAAATGTTCAACATCCTTAGTCATCAGGGAAATGCAAACCAAAACAACCCTGAGATTCCACCTCACACCAGTCAGAATGGCTAAGATCAAAAACTCAGGTGACAGCAGATGCTGGCAAGGATGTGGAGAAAGAGGAACACTCCTCCATTGTTGGTAGGATTGCAAGCTGGTACAACCACTCTGGAAATCAGTTTGGCGGACACTCAGAAAAATGAACATAGTACTACCTGAGGACCCAGCTATATCACTCCTGGCCATATACCCAGTAGATGCTCCAACATGTAATAAAGACACATGCTCCACTATGTTCATAGCAGCTATATTTATAATAGCCATAAGCTGGAAACAACCCAGATATCCTTCAACAGAGGAATGGATACAGAAAATGTGGTACATTTACACAATGGAGTACTACTCAGCTATTAAAAACAACGACTTCATGAAATTCACAGGCAAATGGATGAAACTTGAAAATATCATCCTGAGTGAGGTAACTCAGTCACAAAAGAACGAACCCGGTATGTGCTCACTGATAAGTGGATATTAGCCCAAAAGTTCAGAATACCCAAGATTCACTTCACAGCAACCATTGTAGTGAACATGAGGTCCCAGATGGAGGGGTTGGAAAAGGGATTGAAGGAGCTGAGGGAGTTTGCAGCCACATGGAGGGAGCAACAGTGTCAACTGGCCTGATCCCCCTGGTGCTCTTGGAGACCGGACCACCAACCAAAGAAAACACATGGAGGAACCCATGGTTCGGGCCACATATGCGGCAGAGCAGGGGCATCAGGGGGAGGAGATCCTTGGGCCTGAGGGTGTTAGATGCCTCAGTATAGGGGAATGCCAGAGAGGGAAGACGGGACTTGGCAGGGAGAATACCCTCATAGAGGTTGGGGGAGGGAGAGGGGATAGGGGGTTTCCAAAGGGGAGACCTTGAAAGAGGGAAATATTTGAAATGTAAATAAAATAATAAAGAAAAAAAAAAGAAAACAAAAAATTAAATAAATAATAATGGAACCTCAGGCCCAGGTGAAGATCTAACAATCCAGTTGGACAGATAAACAAACTGACTAAAGGAGTATCCTTTCCAGAATGCGGGACCACCCCTCAGGAATTGGGTTCTCCTTAAGCCATACTAAAAAGGGGGTAAGGAATAATTATCCCTTTACAGAGATAATGTACGTCCCAGAATTCCCGTCATGTGCGCAGTGTCCACAGGGATGCTCTAAGGTCCTGATGGTTTTGCTTGCCTCTGTGAGCTCCAACTTAGAAAAGTATTGCCTCTTCTTTTTCTCTCTTCCATCTTTCTTTTAGATTTTGGTTGGAGCATAAGCATGCTTTGTCTGGTATTTTTGGCTTTTTCATTCTTTCTTTAAAGCTCTCTTCCCCACTCTGTGACTTTGCCACTTGGCTGACCTGTGTTTCTAATTCAAATGGCATGGCTTTCTCTCTTTCTTTACTCTATCTCCCTCCTCTAGGGAGCTGCTGAGATTTATAGCCTGCATGCTTTGGGTTTTTCTTTTAAACTCTAAAGTAATTGTCCTTGAGCTTTCTTCCCAGTCCATTCTTAAATGCTTTTATTAATGAGACTAAGGACCCCTAGAGGGACCCTGATTTACCTTGTAAGGAAGTGAGAAAATGGTGGAAGGGAGGATTGTCAGGTAGTTTCTGTGTGCCAGCCATGTGATATCATAGTGGCAGAATGGGATTTCAGAATATTAAATGGCCTCAACCATTCCACCCAGCCAGAGACATCCTCACCATCCTTACCTCCCCTCTCAGCTCAGACCTTCCCCCCTCACTGTCAGCTTCCCGCCCCAAAGGAGAGACTTCTAGAATGAGTGATTGGTCCCCAAGGTCCAGCAGCAAAGGATTAGCTCCTCCCCTTGGCAATAAGTACATCAGGGAATCCACCTGCAGATAAAGGCCATCAAAAAGAGATTAACACAGGACCAGAGCATCTGCAGGGAAGAGCCTTCCAGGTCCCCTTGCTGGGAACTGCTCCAGCTGATGCAAAGAAAAGAAACCCAAACTCTTTTTGGAAGGAGTCAGAAAGGCCCTGAAAACACAGGTCCCCTTTGGAGACTCATGTGAAACATGGGATGGACTTGGGACTTGCATAAACTAGTATTCTTTGTGCAAAATTAAGCCTTGAATCCCTCTCTTTAACCTGAGAACAAAAGACTAGCCAGAGAGTGATTTGCCAAAGGGCAAGAAGCAAGTCCTGGCAGTCAGTACAGCACATAAGTTAGAAGTTTCTACATTCTGATCATAACATCATCTAAGATGAACTAAGCACTGCCTGTAAACCAGATGCTGTTCTGGGTGGTTTTGGTTGTTCTCACTCATTTAACTTGCACCACTAACTACCCAAGCAGACCGTCCACAGTAAGACACGCAGAGCCTGCGAACTTCTCCCAATGTTGCACAACTGACAAATGGCTAGAGTGTGAACTCTAGTAACCTGCACTTCTAAAGACGACTCAGAACAGCAGCCATAACCACCCAACCCCTCAGCTACGACCCCACATCCTCCAATAGTGTCTTCAAGCAGAGTCTACTTTCTAGTGTTTAGTGTGCTTTGAAATTGGTTGGATTCATCTCTTCTCCCACCCACAACCCTTCTGGGAAAAGCATCCCAAGAAGCAGTTCCTTCTTTATTCTCTGCATGGATGCTTGGACTGTGCTGCTGACTTCCCGATAGGCTATTCCTTGGCTTCCACATCATGGCCTCTGTTATGTCTCTCATCTAAGAGGGCTGGGACAGTCACAGAGAAAGGGCTCCCTGAGGGTGTCCTTCCTAGAAGGCTAATGGGGACCAGCATCCCTGTGCTAAGCATTGTTCAGAAGAGTCTAAGTCTCAGACCACACCTCTGGAGTCCCTACTCATACCTATGGTTTCCTGAAGATTTGGGCATTATCCCCACTTTACAGATAAGCAACTGAGGCTCAAAAAGATGGAGACCAGAGTTCTGACAGGTGAAGATACTTTCCCCTCAAACACCTCAGTTGGGTGTGTCACCATCCAAGGGATGAGACAACAGTGACAAGACTCAACATCTGGAAAGAGATTGTTTGCTGCTTGGGGTAGGGAACAATCGGGAGGAGGGAAAGCTAAAAGGGGTACAGTAGAGATAAGTATGAGTAGAGTACATGGTATACATATATGCGAATTCCATAATGAATCCCATTGTATTGTACCCTGAAAAGCTAACAAGGCAGGAGGCTCTGTGTTTTATAGTGCTAGCTGCTGGGATAATGTCTCAGAGCGTAAAGGAACTTTTCAGGAAGCCCGACCACTTGAGTTTGATCCCCAGGACTCACACAGGGAAGGAGAGAACTGACTCCTTCAAGCTATCTTCTGACTGTTCACACATACACTGTGGCAGAGGACCTGGATTTCATTCCCAGCACCCACCTGGTGGCCATCTTCCCCTCACCTGGAAATTGCCTGCTTGAGAAGGCAGCAAAGAATCAGCAGGGTGGAAGTGAGATGAAAAATGGAGACCCCAGCCAGGCATAGGGCTCGGTGGCAAAAGCTTTCCAGGTGTGTACTGACAGGCCCTGGGGAGCATCCAGTCTCTGTAGTGTGATCCCAGAAATGTTCACACCCAGCACTGCCTATGCCTCTTCAGTTCCTTTCCTGCTTAAAACAACTTAAGTCCAATTTCTGACAGATATTGAGTCCTGACTAACATAGAAGGTCTAGAGCTCTGTGATGGTTTGTATATGCTTGTCCCAAGGAGTGGAATGTGATAGTTTGTATATGCTCGGTCCAGGGAGTGGCACTATTAGAAGGTGTGGCCCTGTTAGAGTAGGTGTGTCACTGTGGGTGTGGGCTACAAGACTGTCATCCCAGCAGCCTTCTGATGAAGATGTAGAACTCTCAGCTCCTCTTGCACTGTGTCTGCCTGGATGCTGCCTTGTTCCTACCTTGAAGATAATGGACTGAACCTCTGAACCTGTAAGTCAGCCCCAATTAACTGTTGTCATTTATAAGACTTGTCTTGATCATAGTGTCTGATCACAGCAATAAAAACCTACTTAAGACAAGCTCCCTCAAAGAATTCAGGTACAGATCTGAGGCAAAATCCCAAGGATGCAGGACCTGGTTGAAAGAAACCAAAACTCTCATCACAACCAAATGCTAAGTTCACACACCTCTGAAATCACGTGCCTAGGCTTCAGATCTTGTCTCAGCCACCTGCTGGTTACAGATGTCCTTTGTGTCTCCTTATTTGTCTTTCTTTTAGGTCTACTAGAAAAATGAAAGAGGCTGTCATGTAACTACAGATTATAAACTCTGAATAAACGTTGAAGTCTTAGGGAAAAGGTGACCTGAGGCTTATTTCAGGCAGTTAGACTCCAAGCCCACTAGGATGAGAGAGTGGGGGCCAGAAGCCAGACCTGCACTAGCTCTGGGCTCCAGAGGCAAATGTATAGAGGAAATCTGAGGCATGGCCTGAACTCCTAGAATTAGAACAATGGGGCTTCTGGGAATCCTGAACTAGTTAGGCTGCTGTCATGGAGCCTTCCCTGAAAATGTTCCTGACCAGGGGCTAGAAAGATGGCTCGGTAGTTAGGAGCACTGGCTGCTCTTCCAGAGGACCAAGGTTCAAGTCAATTCCCAGCACCCACCCTGCAGCTCACAACTGTCTGCAATTCCAGTTCTAGGAGATCTGGTGCCCTCTTTAGGTCGTTACAAGAACTGCATGCATATGAGACATGCATTCACACAGACAGGCCACCCACTCACATAAAGTAAAAAAGGGGGAAAACATTTTAAGGGGTGCTCCTGACCAAGAAAAAGGAAAACATGCACAGAGAGAAAAGGCCCCAGATTCAGGAGTCCTGGGAACAGTGTCTCGGTTCAGATCCGTCTCCCTCTCATTTCGTGCCTCAGAATGACCCCTCCATGCTCTGGACCACAGCTCCCTGCATTGTAGAATCCCAGAGAAAGTGGCCTAAGGCAGAAAGAGCAACTGGTCTCTCTGTAAGTAAGAGTAAGTAGTCTTGTTGGCCTCCTTTGGCACAGAAACTCCCTTTCACAACAGAGACCAGTAAATTCGAAGAAACTGAGAGAACAAATTGTTTGCTAAACTTTTTCTTAAGACAAGATCTTCTGTGGCTAGCCCCAAACTTGTAATCCTCCTGCCTCACCCTCCCAAGTGCCAAGGCTACAGTCTTGTGCTATATAGCACATAGCAGAAATGAACAATTTTCAGTCTGATGGTGGCTCTCCTGTCCCGTCTTCTCCCATCCTTTGCTTTTCGTTTTCTCCCTGCCTCTTGTCAACCTCCAGCTTTTACCCCTTTCTCTCTTTTGGTTTCAAGTCCTTGGGGACAAGATTCTAAGAATGAGTTGATAGTATTAATAAATGACAGCATTTGTGTTAGTCC
This sequence comes from Rhynchomys soricoides, assembly GCA_019843965.1. Lineage (NCBI taxonomy): Eukaryota > Metazoa > Chordata > Mammalia > Rodentia > Muridae > Rhynchomys > Rhynchomys soricoides. Next base: position 454,080 of record JADRCH010000098.1, on the reverse strand, counting down.
ATTGCCACTTCAGACTAGCTTCTCCTCGTTGCTTCATTTGACCTGGTGCTGACGGGATCCTATAGGGACTTAACTGAAACTCTCTCCTCTCTCCACAGTTTGCTTCATCGTCCCTTTGTGGCCTGGTATTTCTGCAAGTGTAGGGACTGCTTCTTCCTGCCCACAGAATGTTTTTGTTCAGATTTGAAGAGGTCCTTCCTATAGCTTTCACCAAGTGTGATTATTTCACAACTGTAAGACCAAACTGGATATTCTCCACATTTATTTATTTATACATTTTGCCCAAAAAATCATCAGTAACAACTTAAGCAAGATAAGAGAAAGCAGACTGAGGTCAATATGGGAGGAAAAATCCCTAGACGTTTTAAGAAGGAAAAAAGCCATGAGCCCAGGTTGGTGAGATGGCTCTGCAAGTGAGGGCACTTACTGGCAAGACTATTGACCTGAATTCAATCCCCAGGACCCACAGTGTGGAAGGAGAGAACCGAGTCCCACAAGATATCCTCTGATCTCTCCTCTTTCCTACCATTGCCCAACCACACAGTCACAGTGCCCTGTGAAAAAGAAGACATTCTGACCCAGGGCGGACTCTATAAACAAAACCACATGAACATTCAGACACACTGGACAGTTAGCTGAAGGGAGCATTCACTGAGTCTTCCAAATACTTCTCAGGGGAGACTTTAATTAAAAGTCGAGAGAAGTCCATCGCAGGAATGACAAATGGGAAGTGGATCACCTTGAGAGGCCATTGGCACAGAAATAGAGAATGTGGAGCTGGCCAGAATGCTGGACATTTATTAACATTCCCCAAGTGTGACCTCGCATGCAAGCAAGGCTGTCAACAGGCAGTCTTCGGAGGATGGCAAAGCCCTAATGAATTCTGCACCCATGGCCTCGCCACCACCTCCAATTATAAGACAGAGAGGCTGAGGTGTGAAAGTCAAGAACCCAGGGGTTGGCTAGTGAGCCTTTAGAAAGGAGAGCCTGGTACCAAAAAGACTTGTCTTGTTGGGGTATCCTAGCTTAGGGGTGCCCTGGCCGCCAGCCAGCCTTAGGAAACAAGCTGAGGCTGAAGTAGCAACCCAGGCCTTACATACTATATCCTATGCCAGAAGAAAGGGCTGTTCTTTGACGCAAGACCTCCATGAGCTCTTGGTCATTCCCATGACTGCTAACACTACCCCAGGATTCAATGATGATCTGATTTTCTTCTTCTGAGGCTCTTTAGCTCCAACCTCACTCAGAAGATAGCACAGAAAAGTGAAGAAACTTAACAAATCCACAATGTAGTTGAGATGAAAATGGCATATCAGGAAGGGCTATGGCTCCACGGCCAAAGCCACACCTACTACTCTCTCCAACTAGACAGTCTATGGTGCAAGATACAGATTGATCCAGAAGGATCTAAGAGCAAACTGTTGAGTGTATTTGGCTAGAGGCCAGCCTGGCCAATGGCTCTATAATCCAACACAGTATGTCCTTGTTAATCCTCAGAGACAGGTGACTGAGGGGTGGGGACCTCAGAAAGAATGAATGCCGGATTGGATGAGGCATGATGGTGTATGCCTGACAGATCTCTATGAGTTCGAGGCCAGCCTCGTCTACAAAGTGAGTTCCAGTATAGCCAAGGAAACCATATCCAGTATAGACAGAGAAACCATGTCTCAAATAAACAACAAAAAAGAACAAACAACAAAGAAGAAGAAAGGAAGAAAGGGAGGGAGGGAGGGAGGGAGAGAGAGAGAAAGAATGAATGACAGGTCCTTGATTCCCCTCCTCACCCTGGGTACAACCTCTAGTAAATCCATATGGAAGACTCCCAATTTATTACCCAGCTCTTATTTACCTAATATGTTTCTTTAAGAAGAAAATATTACCAAACCAAGCAATGCAGCAAGGTATGGTAGTACATTGCCTATAATCCCAGCACTTGGGAAACTGAGGCAGAATAATAAAAGAGTTCAAGGCCAACCTGATCTACATTATGAGATCCAGGCTAGCATGGGCTATAGACTGAGAGAAATGGTCTTGCAAAACAAAAAATAAAAAGTTAATATTGCACAAAATCTTGTGGAACCAACCTCAGCTAAGGAGACTTCCTGTTATCTGGAATGCTGGCCCAATGTATGTCTTTCTCTTTTTCTGTTCCTGGTTCAAACTTTACTTCACTTCCTGTAAGGAATCCTCTCTCCCTCGCCTGTAGTCTGTAGTGTGGTTACCTGTGCTCCCTTGCTAAGCTGTGATCATATTGTGAGTGAGGATCTTTGTACTAGCAAAGGTGAACAGGCAGCCACCATGTGTTGAATACCCCCCACCCCATGACACCCCTGCTTGCATTCATGTCTCCTTTACAACTCGTGATATTGCACATTTGTTTCTACAGCTGTGGGAGCCAATGTCCAGTAAGCTCAAAGACCAGATCCAAGCCTGGATCCAAATGTAGGCTGTTTCTAACTCAGGAAAAAAATGCCCTGAGTATTGGCTGAAAAACTATTTTTTCAATATTTGTGAATTTATGAGTACCAATCTTCTCATTTCATGAATCAGCTAACACTGAATATGATCCCTTACCAGTTTTCTGCATATTAAATCACCATAAGCCATAGTCATTTAAATGCCACCAGTCTCCTTGTACCCAATTCTGCAGGGCTCCATGAGGGCCACTCCCTACTTTGTGGAGTGTCTGTTTCTGCTGAGCCTCCCTCCATGCACAGGGCCTCTTGGCTGCTTTACATGGTTCATTTGTTTTCTCCAAATGAAAGCAAAGCCTCCTAAAGGCTTCCTACTGCTCAGAACACAACTGTGTTGCATATTCCAGGGGCCAAGGCAAGTTACAAGTCCAGCTAGATCCAAGGGGGTGCACAAAATAAAGTCTAGCCACTTGCTGAAAGAAGCAGACAGGAACATGCAAAGGGCATCATGCTGGCGACTGGTTAAGCTATAGTCCCCAGTCCTTCACTCAAATACTAGTGTGGAGATTGCTGTGAACTGTTTGTGAAGGTATTGTAACATTTTCAAGCAACAGACTTTAATGAAAGGACATTGATCTTTATGGTGTAGGTAGATCCCACGCACAGGTAGATCCCACAAAATCTGCTGAAGGCCTTAGAAGCAAAGGTGCAGGTTCCCTAAAGAAACAGTTCTGCCTTTAGACAACACAAGTGCCACTGAGTTCTGCCTAAGTTCCATTGCTGGTGGGATACACAAATTCTGAACTCAAATCTGCCACATCAACATGGATATTCTCTCTCTCTCTCTCTCTCTCTCTCTCTCTCTCTCTCTCTCTCTCTCCTTTCTCCCTTCCCGTCCTCCACCAGGATGTACACACCCCAACTCAGTCCATTTTGAGCTTCAATGACATAGTACCTGATACTGGGTAATTGATAAGAAACAGAAACCAACCACTAACAATTCAGGAGCCTAGGAAGCCCAAGGTCGCGGGTGGGATTTAAAGAGGGCACTACTTGCTGCGTCATCACATGGCAGAAGGCAGAACATCAAGGAGAGAATCCATACAGGTAAAGCTCTTTCATAATCAGCATTAATCCACCCATGCGGGAACAGCCTTGGGGCCCCAACTGCTGCTCCTCAAAGTTCCCACCTCTCATCTCTGTTGCACTAGAATTAAGTTTTCAAGGCAAATATTTTGTGGATTATGTTTGAACCATTGTGTGTGTGTGTGTGTGTGTGTGTGTGTGTATGTATTCTATGGCTCTATTTCTCTGGCTCACTGTTCAAGTTCATAACATAACTTGTATTTCCCAGTATTTTTGTATGAGAATTCGATGAACTCCCAGATATAAACAATTCTTATAAAGAACAGGGCAGCAGCACATAGATATGTGCCATTGCATCTAATGGGGTATGAAGGGCTATCACACCGAGGGATAACCTGGCCACCCTGGATCCATCACAGCATATGCACTGCTTAGCCGAAGGCCAGGCAAGCATCCAGATCCCAACACTGCCTTTGCTGTGGTGTGTGAAGCCAGAGAGGAGTCCAAGCAGGCCCTGTGGCGTCAATGACAACTGCCTGCCTGGGCATGGAGAAGCCGTTCCCACGTCAGCCTGACCGAGGGGCTTGAGATTTTCGTTCAGCAATGTGCTTTTCTCCAGAAAGTCCCCACGAGAGTGTCTACAACCACGTGGTCTATTCATGAGCCTGTGTAGTCAGGCAGCAATGCCAAAGAGAACATTCCCCAGGGACAGCCTGGCAGGAGCTGCTGGCCAATCAACTGGGCCAAAGCCTGCCCTTCGGCATCCTCACAGGCCCCTCGACAAGCTCTAGGCTAGAGCGACTCTGGAATTTACAAGGCCAAAAAGAGGCTCTTAAATAACTTTTAATTTATTTTCAAAAGAAAATGGAAGGGCGGGGGCTGTAATACACACCCTCCAAAGAGGGCGAGGCAGTGGAAGAGCCATGCCAGGCACACGGCAATGGCCACGCAGGCATCCACTGAAAGTGACTCATTCTGAGAGGGAAGGGAGTCCTTCCATGGCCCACAAGACCTGGCCAGACCTCCTCAATCTGCTGTATGAGAGCTTCTCTGAGTGGTACCAATCAACCTTCAAGCATTCATTTCTCCGCACATGAATGAACCCACAACTCTCAGGCAACACAGTGGTCACGCGTGAAGGTTCCTGACCACCAGGCTTCTAATCCAGGCTTCACCTCTAAAATATGAAACTTTGGGCAAGTTGCATATGTAACTTTTCTGACCTGACTTGGAGTCCACATCCTAAAAAATAACAGGACTTAATTAATTGAGATTATACAGACAACACCAGTAGCACCTTGCCTGACTTGAGGTAGCGCTCTGGATACCAGGAGTAGCCGAAACCAAGCCAGTTACCCGTCCATGCTGTCTCTTCCCTCAGACTCATGCTTTGCCAGCCCCTACCAACGCAGCCCACTTCCAGGATTCACAACTCTGGCTACTCCAGCCCCTCTCATCCCTCTCTCCACCCTGACATTCATTCCTCTCTGCCTCACTCCAGGAAACCATGTTCATCAAAGGTTAGTAGCCACACGGATAGAAATCCTGCAGGGATCAAGTCCAAGCTACTGTGGAGGTTCATCACCTGGCTACTCACCAACACCTTAGCCTTCCCTGGACCTAGTTTCTTCTCTTCTAAAAGAGGAAGAAACAACCCCCTTCTGCTTCTGGAACATCAACTAGATGATGTATGTGAAAGAATTTTGGAGATCCTTAATGCGGTGGGGGGAGGGTGTGGGGATAAAAAACAAAACTGTGTGGTTTTAGGGTGATGTTTTACTAAGCCATAAAAATCCCCTTCTCTTTTGCTCTGGTTCGACAGTCGTGGTCTGTAATACTTCCATTGGGAAATTCAGTGTGGGTTTTTTTTTTTTTTTTCAGTCATCCTGGAGTTGTGTTGCCGAGAAGCAGATTTGCCATGGACTCTTTATCCACGGCCCTTCTCCATAGGCACCAGCCTCATTCTGAAGAGTACAAAATAATCCATAGTGCTGCTAATTTCAACTGTCCTACTCATTTGCAAGGTGCTCTATAATTCCATTCAGCTTACTGCTTGGGAACCTGAGGGAAGCCCAGTCACACTCACAAGGGGCCAAATGCTTGTAAGGAATGGGACTCTTCCTAATGCCAGATTGTATGCACAAAAGGGCCTTGGTTCTGCAGCATGGTTGCTAAAATGCCTCCTTCCTTTGTTTTGTTTCTTAAAAAAAAAAAAAAAAAAATTATCTAAGTCCGGCCACTCTTCTTCCCTTACAACCCTGCACTGAGACCCCCACTAACTAATGCAAGCAGCCTGCTGGGTCTCGGGGCACCCTCCGCCAGCCTACCTGGCTCTGGGGCATCCTTTGCCAGCCTGTTTCCCCTATTTTCACTGCTGACTGGCATTCTTTTGACAACTTTCAGTTAAGGACATTCACAGTGCTCTGTTTTGTTGAGCTAGGGGAAGCAGTCTAAGATGGGATTCATCTGTAATCACAAACACCTAGCTGAGCCTAGAAATATCTGTAATCACAAACACCTAGCTGAGCCTAGAAACATCTGTAATCA
>JADRCH010000098.1:407003-448023 GCA_019843965.1 Rhynchomys soricoides | reverse complement strand
ATCTGTAATCACAAACACCTAGCTGAGCCTAGAAACATCTGTAATCACAAACACCTAGCTGAGCCTAGAAACATCTGTAATCACAAACACCTAGCTGAGCCTAGAAACTATAGCCTTTAATGTTCTAGATTGCTTCTAGGATTCCATTTAAGTGATGAAAAGCCCACAGATACGAAAGGGAAGCTGGGAAGATGACCAGTAGGTAAGGGTACTGCTGCCAGGCCTGACGGCTTGAGTCCCATCCCCAGGACCCACATGTGGAAGGAGAGAACTAATTCCCATAAGATGTCCTTTAACCTTTATTCGTGTGCCACAGTATGTGGAGAGAGAGAGAGAGAAAGAGAGAGAGAGAGAGAGAGAGACTAATTGATTAGCTAATTCATGTAAAAAAAATTAAAAGAAATTGGGGCTAAAATACCTAGCACAACCTTTGATCTTGGGAGCTAGTCTGCAAATAAGAAAACACACTATCCCATTTAATGTATCTGGTTCAATGTGTGTCATTCAGTTAGTTCCATGAGAAGAAATTCAGTTTCCTTATTGGCTACAGGAGAGAATGCCAAGATGAAGTATATAACAAGGACATGCCACACATATTGCTGAAGAAATGATACCATCAGGAAGCCATGCAGACACCTCCAAGAAGTTAGAACACCATCTCAGGATAAAGGCACAGCACAGATCCACAGCAAATATCCTCAGGACTGGAAGGTAAGTGAAGCCTAAGGCTGATTCTGAGTTAGATGATCTCTAAGGGATCTTAACTTTTTTGTCATTCCACGATCTATGTTCCAGTAAAAAGGGTAAAGGGACCACAGCAGATATGGGGAAACTTCCCAAGGCCTCATCACCACCCTGCCAAGGATTTTTGGTGCCACCAAGAAAATAATGCCTAATCTGAGCCTCTTCTTGCTAACATATAGCCAGAATGTAATTGTGGTCTTGTTAGTTTCAGGTTCTTTGTGAAGATGAAAACCATGTGAAATCCTTACATTTTCATGTCCCCTGATGATTGCAATGGAATAGCATTTAGTAAGAACCTTGCTCAGTACCTTAAATTTGTTTCCTGTCTCAATTCCTACGGCATCACTGCAGAAATGGGTTTCTGGCACTTACAACCCACGAAGATCCAATTAACACAGACCATGAAGCCTCCAGGGCAGGGTTGCTTAATTCCTGTCTTCATGCTCAGCCTGGACCCTGGGGCATTCAGTAAATATTTGTTGTTTTAATGTGGTTCTGTAGAGGAAATTGCATAACTAGGAACATGTTTTAGAAGGTGAAGTGAGACATTGATATTAAGATCCATATTGGGTTGACCTATGAATGCTTTCAAGTCATAATGATGGTATGGTGCCTGGACTCACAGTTCCATGACCAGCTGTGCCTCTAGACATCACCTTTTCCAAGAGCAGATCTAGAGTAATTTTGTGGGGACTGTTGGGCAGGAGAAGAATCAAAGTAAAGGGAGAAGCTCCCCTTGAGTATTTTTCCTCTTTTACCAAGTAGGGAGATTCTTTTTCCCACTGATTTTCCTCAAGACTCCTTGGGCCATCTCAATGTGAAAAAGTAGCTTGGTATCTTAGGGTTTTACTGCTGTGAACAGACACCATGACCAAGGCAAGTCTTATAAGGACAACATTTAATTGAGGCTGGCTTACAGGTTCACAGGTTCAGTCCATCATCATCAAGGAGAGAGCATGACAACATCCAGGCAGACATGGGGCTGGAGAAGCTGAGAGTTCTTGTTCTGAAGGCAGCTAGGAGAAGACTGGCTTCCAGGCTGCTAGGATGAGGGTCTTAAAGCCCACCCCCACCGTAACACACCTACTCCAACAAGGCCACACCTCCTAATAGTGCCACTCCCCAGGCCAAGCATATTCAAACCATCACACTTGACAATGAAGGTACTTGAGGACAAAGCAAAGGAGACATTAGGGATGGCCTTAAGGTAGACAGGCAGTCTACCATAGACAGATGCGGTTTCAGATTCTCCTCGTGTGTCAGTTGCCTGTGGCTACTAGGACAAATCACCATAAATTCAGTGGTAAAACACCTAAAATCTCACTACTCAAGAGGTCCTAAGTCCAAAATGAACTTCCCTGGGCTGACTCAAGACATTAGCTTCTCTGAAAATGCTAGGAAGAAATCAGTTTCCCTCTCTCTGAAGCCATGGTCTTCTTTCCATCCTTCATCCTCTATCTTGCCAGCCAGGAGTACAACATCTTCTTCACATGCCACTGGGACTCTGCCTCCTGCCTCCTTCCTCCTTCCTGCCTCCTGCCATTGCTTACAGTGCTTACAGCTCTGTTGGAATCGCCCAGATCCTTGATCATACCTATAGAGTCCCTTGTACAATTTAAGGTCCCATATTTTCACATTCCAAGTACTAAGGAGGGGGTCCCTGGGGACCCATTATTCTACCTAGCACGCCTGGCCTTTTATGATTGCTTTTGAACACCTCCCTCCAGAACAAGGACAAAATGCTGATAGAAGATGATTAGAAAGAATGTGCAGGAGCCAGGGAGGTGGCTCATTGAGCAAGGGTGCTTGCTAGGCCTAAGCATGAGGGCTCGAGTTCAAATCCACAGCATCCATGTTAAAAAAAAAAATGTACCTAGAGCCCAAGTACAATGTTCGGTGGAGACCAGAGGCTCTCCTGGGTACATGGCTGCAGCCTAGCTCCAGGGACGGTGAGCAACTGTATTTGAACCTAGTAAGAAAACATAAGGTCAGACACCCAACGTCCTCCTCTAGCCTTCACATGTGTGCACACGCACACCCACATGCATACACACACACACACACACACACACACACACACACACACACCAAAAGAAGAGAAGAAGGAAGTATAGACTCTCCAAAGATTGGGCTTTCCTGTTTCAACAGCATTGATTAACACACCAAAAACAAAAAGAGGGGGACAGGGAAGGCTGACTCAGACCTCAGGTCACTGTTCCTCTCCGCAGCCCTCCACTGGGTTCTTGGGAAGAAGCATAACATAAAAAAAAAAAAAAAATTTTTTTTTTGAAAACAAAACCAAACCTAGGCTGGGAGAATCGCTACTTCTTAGTCTAGCCGACAGCGCCCCCTGGTGCCCAGTAGCAGAATGAGGCAAAAGGGCTGCCGCTGGGGGAAGAATGAAGGACGGAGAACCCTGCCTGTCCTGGGTCTGATTCTTGCCTGCAGGCCAAGAGGCAGAGACAGCATAGGCTCTGAGGCTGATACCAGGCAAGAGCAGTATTTTCAAACTTCCCAAGTAAGTCTATGCTTAACAGCAAACATGGTCTGAAGTCCCTTTGGGCCCTGAGGATTTAAAAATGCCTAAGGTGGATCAAGCTCTGCTCAGAAAGCGTCTAGACTAGGCTTTGAACGCTAGGAAAAGAGATCAGCCCCAACTAACAGCAGTGTGCTTCCAGGCACATAACTCGCCATCTCTGCGCCAGGTTTCTCATCAGTAAATGCAGATGACCAAGGGTCTCTGGGTTAAGAGAATTACTACACAATCCATGTAAAGCCCTCAATAGGGTATGTAGTCTGAAATGTTTATTATGGCTGGTTTTAATGTTGCCTTGCCATACATTAGAATCACCTGAGTAGGAAGCCTGGCCTGAAAAGGTATCCGGATTGCCTTGATTGATAGGAAACACCTCTCCAGCGTGAGCATCTTCCCAGAGCATCCTGGGTAAAAGGGCGTGGCAGAAGGAAGAGCAGCTCACCTTTTACTCCTTGGCTTCCCCTCCTGCTCTGAGTAGATTTGCCCTGTTGTTGCTGCTAATTCTTTTCCCATTCTCAGAACCAGTGTTTCCAAATTCTCACCACAGACTAGGGACCACCGGTTCTCCAGAAACCTTTTGCGCTTCCAGCACCAGATTAGGAACGGCGGAGGCACCCAGCCTTATAGACTGAGCAGCCACTGTGGGGCTACTCCAACTGCTGAAGCACCAGCCTCACGCACGGACTGGGTTTTCAGTTCTATAGCATGAGTCTGCTGGTGCTACTGTTTTAAAGCTGACTTCATAAATTCGCATTTTTTTCATCCCATTTGTTCCGTTCCTCCAGAGGACCCTGGCAATGACAATTATGACTGCAGAAAGAGTTAGGGGCTGACTGGGTATATAGAGTTGGGAAAATGGATGGCATACATGCTGCCACTCCCCTGTCACTGCTTGCTAGCCCCAGTGAGTGATATGCCAGATTGGGACAAACCCTCTGAATTCTTCTCAATGTCCTCCATTAATAGAGATAGGGACACAGGGCCATGCAAACTCCCTTTAGCATCTTCCATTTAAAGACATTGAGCCAAAAAGACTTTCACTGGCTGAGCCACTTCAGAGCTGGGAACGGGTGCTTGGCCATTACTTGGTACAGTGAGTTGTGCTGTGGTCTTCTATGGCCAGGTTCCTGGATGTTCTTGTACTCCTTCTTGTCACTTCTGCCCTTGAAATCCTCTGTGGGCCGGATAAGCAGAGTAACATTGTAATAAACCATTCTGAGGAATCAGTCCCATTTATGGAGCCCCGTTTGTTTCTGATCTCAGATAGCCCCATTGCTATTGTACAAGGCAAGGATTGTAAACCCTACTCCTCTGATAAAAAGACTGAGGCTTAAGGAATTTTTCTATCTTGCCCAAGGAGAAATTAATATTAGGAAAAGAAAGAGAAAGAATTCAGGCTCAGATCTGATTCCAATAAGTTTGACCAGTGAGGCTGCTGTTTAAATCTACATGTCCATAACTTCGGGAAGCAGATCCCATTTCCAAGCACTCTTCAATCATAGCATTTGCAAGATGACATGTCCATTTATGGTCCTCCATACTAAGACAAAGGTTGTTGGCTACCATTCACTGGTGAGCTTACGCAGGTGGGTTACACACCTTCTCTGTCTGAGTTTCATGCTCATAAGTCATTCTTGTACTAAGCCAATCCTGCAGGGAGCCAGGAAAAGCTATCGGGTGCTCCTACCCTACGAGGCATTGTTAGCGTGTACCTTCCCTTGTCTAGCAGGGCAGTAATGTGCTACTGGCACGTAATAATGGAAAACAAAACTACCAGACTTGGAACGGGGCAAACACTACTTCTTAGCCTAGCCAACAGCACCTCCCAGTGCCAAGGAACAGGAAGGGGACAAAACGAGTAATAAATCTACAAGTTCACATCACATGTGAAAATCTGAGATAACTTCAGGAAGAATACCCAACATTTGTTATGCTTTGTACCAAAAGGGATTATGGGTAGCCAACAATCACTGTAAACAGTTATCCGAACATGGCACAAAAATGTATTTCATGAACATTTAAGCAATCAAAACTAATTTTAGGAACATGTTCAGCCTTTCTTGTATCTTTCCCAACAAAAAGGATAAATGAAAGTACTTCTTTTTATGTTATTGATAACATCAAGTTATCAATATGACATCAAGTGTGAAAATCATTAAAGCACACTGTATATAAATTGATGGGATCGGATAGCAGGTGGCCACCATTGTTGCTATAAAAGAGCTACTGAACCATAGGGGTTTTGTTTGTTTGTTTGTTTGTTTGTTTAATTGCTGAACAAAGGCAAGGAGCAGGTGTGTGGTGGGAAGTGGCCAGCAGGGGGACACTGAGGCCAAGGCTCAGAAGATGGGTCAAAGGGAGACTGAAGCCACAGGAAAGAGTACCAAGGAGTTCAGAAGAGGCACCGGAAGGGCATCTGACTGAGGTCATGGGTCTCTGTCTCTGTCTCAGGGGACTCAGAACCTTTGCTCCCTGTCCTTGCAGTTCTTCAACTCTCCACTAAGCTGTGCTATCACCCCAGGGCTCATGGGGGGGGGGGCTGCAAGGGGAGGAGTGTCTTAAATTCTCTGCCTGATTTTTAATTAGGGTTATTCTGCAAGGCAATTAATCCTCCTGGTCCCCTCACTGTGGAGAGCTAATTCTAAAGCAATTAACCAGCTCTTGAAACTGAGAAATAGGACATCTTCCTTTGCCAAGGGAGGGCTGTTAAGGAAAGGGAAAGCCTGTCTTCTAGGAGAGGCCAGGCACCTCAGCTATGCTTGACTAAGTCGTTCTTTGAAACCTCATTTGGTCCTAGGATTTGATGACAGGGAAGACCATAGGCCACTATCACAGCTGTGCCTAGGCCCACAAGAGGGCAGTGGGGTATGCAGTCATAGCCCCTGTTCTCTTCTAGGCCTCAGCCTCTGGGATCAGACTAAGGGACCTCTGAAAACTATGAGATCCTGGGCAAACAATGAAAAAAACACACGCACGCCCCACATGCACATGCATGCACATGCATGCTACAGGTGCTGCATGGGGGTTTGGAGGTGGCTCAGGAAGGCTTCTCCCAGTCTTCCCTAGACACACTGCAGAGTCAGTCATACAAGCCCCTACCCCATCACAGATTTCCTCTGAAGCTCCTGGCACCAGAAACCTAGGGCCACCCAGACCCAAAGTGTGAGGTTCTGTAGTTGGGGCTTGGGTCTCAGGGGTTTGTTTTCCAAGTTCCTCAGGGTTAAGAAGTTCTACATTATCTTCACTGCCTGTCAGCACACAGAATGCAAAAGAGAGAAATGTGAGTCTCCTATCCTTTAGTAGGTCCTCATGACACTAAACAGAGTAAAAAGCAATAAAATATACAATATTGTGAGAAGACACATGGGAAATAGTATAAAAGTCAAGACATGACAAACAGATAGCCTATACAAATTGAGTAGTTTAGGGAACGTTTATAAATGAATCATAAAAGTACAGTCATAGTCAGGAGTGATAGTGCATGTATTTAAGCACAGCACACTTAGGATGCAGAGACAGGAGGAACCCAGCATGGTCTACAGAGTGAGTTCCAGGACAGCAAGGACTGCATAAAGAAACCCTGTCTTGGGGCTGGAGAGATGGCTTGGTGGTTAAGAGCACTGACTGCTCTTCCAGAGGTCTTGAGTTCAATTCCCAGCAACTACATGGTGACTCACAACCATCTGTAATGGGATCTGATGCCCTCTTCTGGTGTGTCTGAAGATAGCCACAGTGTACTCATATACGTTAAATAAATAAATCTTTTAAAAAATAAAAAGAAAGAAACCCTGTCTCTAAAATTTTTTTTAAAAAATTATTCTGAGCAGATGTCATACAGACCCTAAGAGAACACAACACAATTACCATAAATGGAGAAAACAAGATAGTCCATGAGAAAACCAAATTTATACAATATCTTTCAACAAATCCAGCCCTACAAAGGATAATAGATGGAAAACACCAACACAAGGAGGGAAACTACACCCTAGAAAAAGCAAGAAAGTAATCTTCTTTCAACAAACCCAAAAGAAGATAGCCACACAAACATAAAAATAACATCAAAAATAACAAGAAGCAACAATCATTTTTCCTTAATATCTCTTAACATCAGTGGATTTAATTCTCCAATAAAAAGACATAGACTAACAGACTGGACACATAAACAGGACCCAGCATTTTGCTGCATACAGGAAAAGCACCCCGGTGACAAAGACAGACACTACCTCAGAGTAAAGGACTGGAAAACAATTTTCCAAGCAAATGGTCCCAAGAAACAAGCTGGAGTAGCCATTCTAATATCGAATAAAATCAACTTTCAACCAAAAGTTATCAAAAAAAAGTTAAGGAAAAACACTTCATTCTGGTCAAATAGAAATATTTAAGGGGTAACTTCAGCAAGTGTTATAGGTATCTGATGAGTCTCAGTGTAATGGCCTTTGGAAACGCAAAGGAATGTTGCTCTTTGCTCAGAGTAAAGCTAACATATCTACAAGGGAAGACATTGGAGGAATTTGGATTTTATGTTCACATTAGGGAGGTGAGTCCTGTATATTTTAGAAGACTAGTATTTATTTTCTATGAATTTGGTCAGGAGTTATCAACTTATTTCTAGGTGAGTGTGACAGTAGTAAGGTTTTCAAAGCCTACTGAAAACAAGTAACATTTAACGTGTGATTTATGAGATTAGGTTATGTGTGCTATTTTGACTGAAGTCAACTTTCCTTTGTCATTTCAAAGGAGAAAAAATGAATGGCCTATAAAACTGTAAGAGTTGATCTGTCAGAAATAATTTCCAATTGCATAATGTTTTTACAAAGTGAATTAATTTATTTTAATCATATTTATAATGTGAAAGTATAAGATGATGATAATATTAGCTTCTAAAGTTTTAGCCAAAAAATAGCATTTTAATTATTATAGAAATGTCTACAAGTAATTTCATAATTTATTTTTTCTGTATTTAATTTTGACATATTTCTTGAAATTCACCATTGTATATAATACTGTGATAGATATCCCACAGTACATACATATTTTTGTCAACTTAAATTCCTAGAAATAAGTTTACAAGATAAAATTTTATGCACAATTTTAAAAAAGAAATAGTATAGCATGTAAAAAAAATTAAACATTTAAGAAATAAACTAATGACGTGTGAGAGAGAGAGAGAGAGAGAGAGAGAGAGAGAGAGAGAGAAAGCAGTCAGGATGCAGAGAAGCCTCAGGGATCACACCTTCAGAAGCAGTCAAACCCTGAAGAGGATGTAGAGACATGGAGACAGGGGAGGCTAGGTGGGAAAGGCTAAGGATGTCTGGTAGGAGCTGTGACCTCAGTAGATTCACCAAAACCTACTCTCCCCAGCCCTCTGAGCGCCAGAAGCCACAGGAAAAGCAGCCATGGAGCAAATTATCAGAGACCACCTTCCTAAGCCAGAAAGCAAGATGGCAAAGTACAGAAAGTGGATCCAGTTCACACAATATCTCTCAAACATTTGTCCATTAACAGAAGTTTGACCAATGATTCTGTATGAAGATACTATTGCACGTTACAGTGGTTTGAGTAAGAATGCCCCCCATAGGCTCATATATTTAAATGCTTGGTTATCAGAGAGAGGCACTCCTTGAGAAGAATTAGGAAGTGTAGCCTTGTTAGGAATTAGGAATTAGGAAGAAGTATATCACTGGAGATGAGCTTTGAGGTTTCAAAAGCCCAAGCCAAATCCAGTGGTTCTCTCTCTTCCTGCTGACTGCAGATCCAAATGTTGAACTCTCAGCTACTTCTCCAACGCTATGTCTGCCTATGTTCTGCCATGCTTACCAGCATGATGATAATGGATTAACTCTCAGAAACTATAAGCCAGCCCTAATTAAATGCTTTCTTTTGTATGACTTGCCACGGTCATGATGTCTCCTCACAACAATAGAATACTGACCAAGACACATATTAAAAAATAAAAATCTTGAGCTGGAGAGATGGCTCAGCAGTTAAGAGCACTGACTGCTCTTCCAGAAGTCCTGAGTTCAATTCCAGCAACCACATGGTGGCTCACAACCATCTGTAATGGGGATCCGATGCCCTCTTCTGGTGTGTCTGAAGACAGTGACAGTGAAATAAATAAATAAATCTAAAAAAAAAAAAACAAAAACAAAACAAAACTGTACAATAAATAGCTATGAGACTGGACTGGAGAAACTGTTCAGCAGTTAAGTACACTGGTTTCGCCAGTCTAGGCTGGTGCCCTGAACAGACGCTGGGCACGAGCTCCTTAGTCGCACAACACCCATAGGAAGCCCCACTCCCAGGTGCTCTAACACACCCAGGATCACAGGATCAGAGGTGAGGAAGACTCAACATCTATCCCAACACCAGGAGTAACTAAGACCAGTGGGATCCAGGGGCCCAGGAACCCCACCAGACCAGTGGCACAGGCTCCTTCCCGTCTGGGTGGGTGCCCTGAGCAGACTCTGGGCTTGAACTCCTCAGTAAGTCCCACAATACCCAAAGGAAGATCCACTCCCAGGTGCTCTAGCATACCCAGGATCACAGGATCACAGGACTTCAGGAGTTTGGTCACTCCAGGATCTCAGGGTCCCAGTGGCAGCTTGACTCCCAGGAGCTCTATCATACCCAGGATCTTAGGATCACAGGATTCCAGAATCACAGGATCCCAGAAACAGCTGGTCTCTGAGGAGTTCTGACACAACACAGGAAGGACAGGCTCCAGTCAGATAAAGGGAGTGCAGGTAGCACTAGAGATAACCAGATGGCAGGAGGCAAGCACAAGAACATAAGCAACAGAAACCAAGGTTACCTGGCATCATCAGAACCCAATTCTCCCACCATGGCAAGTCCTGGATACACCATCACACTGGAAAAGCAAGATTCGGATCTAAAATCACTTCTCATGATGATGATAGAGGACTTTTAAGAAGGACATAAATAACTCCCTTAAAGAAATGCAGGAGAACACAGGTAAACAGCTAGAAGCCCTTAAAGAGGAAACACAAAAATTCCTTAAAGAACTACAGGAAAACACAACCAAACAGGTGAAGGAATTGAACAAAACCATCCAGGATCTAAAAATTGAAACTGAAACAATAAAGAAATCACAAAGGGAGACAATCCGGGAGATTGAAAACCTAGGAAACAGATCAGGAGTCATAGATGCAAGCATCACCAACAGAATACAAGAGATAGAAGAGAGAATCTCAGGTGCAGAAGATACCATAGAAAACATTCACACAACAGTGTGAATTTTTTTGCAAAGAAAATGCAAAAAGCAAAAAGCCCCTAACCCAAAACATCCAGGAAATCCAGGACACAATGAGAAGACAGAACCTAAGGATAATAGGTATAGAAGAGAGTGAAGATTCCCAACTTAAAGGACCAGTAAATATCTTCAACAAATTTATAGAAGAAAACTTCCCTAACCTAAAGAAAGAGATGAACATAAACATTCAAGAAGCCTACAGAACTCCAAATAGAATGGACCAGAAAAGAAATTCCTCCCATCACATAATAATCAAAACACCAAATGCACTAAACAAAGAAAGAATATTAAAAGCAGTAAGGGGGAAAGGTCAAGTAACATATAAATGCAGACCTATCAGAATTACACCAGACTTCTCACCAGAGACTATGAAAGCTAAAAGATCCTGGGCAGATCTCATACAGACACTAAGAGAACACAAATGCCAGCCCAGGCTACTATACCCAGCAAAACTCTCAATTACCATAGACAGAGAAACCAAGATATTCCATGATAAAACCAAATTTATACAATATCTTTCCACAAATCCAGCCCTACAAAGGATAATAGATGGAAAACACCAACACAAGGAGGGAATCTACATCCTAGAAAAAGGAAGAAAGTAATCTTTCAACAAATCCAAAAGAAGATAGTCACACAATCATAAAAATAACATCAAAAATAACAAGAAGCAACAATCACTTTTCCTTAATATCTCTTAACATCAATGGACTCAATTCCCCAATAAAAAGACTAACAGACTGGATATGTAAACAGGACCCAGCATTTTGCTGCATACAGGAAACGCACCCCAGTGACAAAGACAGACACTACCGCAGAGTAAGGGCTGGAAAACAATTTTCCAAGCAAATGATCCCAAGAAACAAGCTGGAGTAGCCATTCTAATATCGAATAAAATCAACTTTCAACCAAAAGTCATCAAAAAAGATAAGGAAGGACACTTCATACTGGCCAAATAAAAATATTTAAGGGGTGACTTCAGCAGGTGTTATAGGTATCTGATGAATCTCAGTGTAATGGCCTTGGGAAACACAAAGGAATGTTGCTCTTTGCTCAGAGTGAAGCTAACATATCTTTAAGGGAGAATATTGGAGAAATTTGAATTTTATATTCACATTAGGGAGGTGAGTCCTATATATTTAAGAAGACTAGTATTTATTTTCTCTGAATTTAGTCAGGAGTTGTCAACGTATTTTTCATTGAGTGTGACAGTCTTGTTACGTAGCACAGTGTGGTGGTTTGAATAGGTATGGCTACCACAGACTCACGTGCTTGAATGCTTGACCCATAGAGAGTGGCACTATTAGGAGGTCTGGCCTTGCTGGAGGAAGTGTGTCACTGTGGAGGCGGGCTTTGAGGTCTCCTATGCTCAAGCTGTGTTTAGTGTGACACACAGTCTCCTGCTACTGCCTGTGGATCAAGATGTAGAACTTTCAGCTCCTTCTCCTCCACCATGCCTGCACACTACCACGCTTCCCACTATGAGGATAACGGACTAAATCTCTGATTCTGTAAGCCAGCCCCAATTAAATGTTTTCCTTTATAAGAGTTGCTGTGGTTGTGGTGTCTGTTCACAACAATAAAACCTAAACTAAGGCACACAGGCTAGCCTCCTGTCAACCCTCCTGCCTCAGAATCCCAAGAACTAAAATTCTAAGCATGTACTACTTACTATTCCTGGCTTCAACTTTTTTAAGCCATAAATCTACAAATTTATATCATATATGACCCAAAAGTCAAGCTCAGTTCACACTGTTATTGATCTTAAATACATTCTGATGCTTAATCTAAATCACTCTCCATTTTAGTGTGTGTGTGTGTGTGTGAGTGTGTGTGCACACATGTGTGTGAGTGTGTGCATGAGGGTGTGTGCATGTGTGTGTGTGCATGAGGGTGAGTGTGTGCATGTGTGTATGTATAGGTGTACGGGGTGAGTGTGTGCATGTGGGTGAGTGTGTGCATGTGTGTGTATGTGTAGGTGTGTGTACATGTGGGTGAGTGTGTGCATGTGTGTGGGTGTGTAGGTGTGTGTACATGTGGGTGAGTGTGTGCATGTGTGTGGGTGTGTAGGTGTGTGTACATGGGGTGAGTGTGTGCATGTGTGTGTATGTGTAAGTGTGTGTACATGTGGGTGAGTGTGTGCATTGTGTGGGTGTGTAGGTGTGTGTACATGTGGGTGAGTGTGTGCATGTGTGTGGGTGTGTAGGTGTGTGTACATGTGGGTGAGTGTGTGCATGTGGGTGAGTGTGTGCATGTGGGTGGGTGTATGCATAAAGAGCCAGAGAGCTCAACAGCAAGCATATGCTATCACCATGCAATCTTTTTAATTAAAAATGTTTTAGACAATATATTTTCCCGTATTCCAACTCCGTACAGAAATCTACCTCCTTACCTACCTATCTTCATGTTCTTTCTCTCTCAAAACAAAACAAACAAACCCACACAAAAATCAGAGTTTGTTTTGTGTTGGCCAACTACTCCCGAGTGTGGGGCTTGCCCTGAACGGTGGTTGATATAACCAGTGTCATTCCGCTGGAGAGCACCGGAATGCTTCTCCCATCAGTTTCTTCTCCCATCAGCTATCCCTTGCAAACAGCTTCTTGGCCAGGGGTGGTGCTTTGTGCCCACTTCTTCCTTACGCTGGGATTTTGTCTGGCTTGAACACGTGTGGGTCTTGTGCATGCTGGCACAATCTCCATGAATTCATACGTGCATCAACCATGTAGTATGTGGACAATGCTGTTGTCTTGGGGTCTCCACTCCACCTTATTGTTTTCAAACAGGGTTTCCCACTGAACCAGGAGCTCTCATTTTGGTTAGGCTGCCTAGCCAGAGAACACCCGTCCCTCCCCTCCTGTTCAGCCCTCACAACACTGGGATTACAGCTGCCTGCCCTCATTCCTGATGTTTGAGTGACTTTGGGGTTCTGAGTTTAAGTCCTCATGTTTATGAAGCAGAGACTCTACCCACTGAGCCATCCCAATGGCCCCATTTCATATTCCAAACATGTGAAAAAAGTGTGTGTGTGTGTGTGTGTATGTGTGTGTGTTGTGCGTGTGTCACTGATTCAAGGTGTTAAACATTTTTTCTCACTGTAGGCTAGAGTAAAAAGTGTTTGAAGTTGGTAACTTGGCAAGTGTAAGCTTAAGACCTCATCCCCGAAGCCCACAGGCTGCCAGTGCGTCTCCAAGGCACAAATAAACGGATCCCTTCTAGGGCTGAAATCAACAGAGCTTCTTGCTCCTCTCCTCACAGCTGAGTGTGCCTAGCGCCCAGAAGAAAACTGGCACTGTTTGTCTAGGGGGTGTACTGAGAACAAAGAGGGAGCTTGTCTCAGGGCCTGCCAATCCGGCCTCCTTCACAGGCGCTAAATTCATTCAGCATCCCTGCCCTGCAGGCCGCCCCGCTGGCCCAGGGGGCCTGCCAGCCTCTTCCACAAGGAGTTAGTGTCAGATCTGGGCAGCTCTCTCTGCCTTATGCACCAGACATTCAGATCGCCTGTGAGAATCGGAAACGGAGGTCTCTGTCACTTGAAAAATAACATCCTCCCCCACACTCCACAAGGAGGACCCAGGAAGTCAACAGCTCCCCAGATGTGAGCCAGTATGGGAAGGGCGCTGGTATTCTGCCTCTCTCCCTCCCAATCTTTTCCCCTCATCTCTTGTTACTTAATGGAGGCTCTGGCCTCCATTTACCAGAGTCCACTTCCTCCAAGCAACGTGAGGGAAAGAAGGTAAGGCAAACTACTACATTAGGAAAACTGCCCTTACACCTTACACAAGCATCTTGGCACATGCCCTGCTCCATTTTATATATATTTTTATAGCCTCTTCTTCATCTTAGTCTTTTAATTTGGTATAGTGGGCATGGATTAAAGGTCAAAGGACAATTTTACAAAGGTATTCCTCTCCTTCTGCCTTTACATGGCTTCCACAGTTCCAAGTCAGGTCAACAGGCTTATGTGGTGAGTGCTTACCTGATGAGCCATCTTACTGGCTCCCAGATCCCCATTTCAGTACAGATAAGGAAAATGAGACCTAGGGAAATTGTCACTCAAGTCTGTCTGGCTCCAAGTTCAAAACCCACTAAGCCAGTAGGGAGAGAGATGGTAAAGAAAACTTGAATAACTCCAGAACAGCCCTGGGCTTGGGCAACATGGTGTGTCACAGATGAGAACCAGAGGCAGTTGAATGAGAATGCAGGCATTATGTGTCTGAGCTGAAGGGCAGTGATGAGGTCATCGGGAAGAGCACCTGTTTATGTCATGCAGACTCAGTTACCATCACTGTAGAAATGGACTTTACTTGGTAGAAGAAGTTTAGTTGCATAGCAAAACTTGAGCTGAAGTAACTCCCCTAACACACACAGCCTACCCCCACCCAGCCTCTCATTAGAGCACTTCCTTTGTTTGCTGAATCAGTGTAGACACAGTGCCATCATCCACATCAGGATTCATTCTTCATGATGTTCATTTAGGTGTGGCAAGTCTATAATGCCATGGCTACCATTGTCTTCCAGTTCATCTAGTCATCTTTTCTCCCCATCCCATATCCCAGTCCCTAGAAGCTGGTTTTTTCCTGTCTTCATGGTTTTCTCTTTTCCAAAGGTCCATAGAGTTGGGCTCAGGTATCACATAGTCTTTGTGGATTATCCACACCCCATTTGTTAACCTTTATAAAATATATGCAGGGCAGGGCTGGTGACGTGGTTCAGCAGATAAAGGCACTTGCCACCAAGACTGACAAACTCAGTTCAGTTCCCAGGACCACTTGGTGGAAGGAGAGAACTGAGTCCCACAAATTGTCCTCTGACCTCCACGGGCACCTACACACAAACACACACACACACACACACACACACACACACTGCAAATAAATAATTGTGTTAAAACCCCTTCTTAAAAATTAAAAATATGACTGAGTGGTGGCGGCTCATGCCTTTAATCCCAGCACTTGGGAGGCAGAGGCAGGTGGATTTCTGAGTTAGAGGCCAGCCTGGTCTACAGAGTGAGTTCCAGGACAGCCAGGGCTGTTACACAGAGAAACCCTCCTCTATTGAGGTTCATGCACAGCACTCTCCCATTGTGTCCTCTCATGACAGAAAAGAGAAGGTAATGGTCCTGGGTTTATAAGAGCTTTTTAAAAATAAAGCTAAGCAATATCAAACAGAATGAGCCCACAGGAATTCTCACCAAGACTTCTATGGGAAGTGTCTCCCCCCCCCCTTCAGCCCTCCCCCCTCCAGCTTATCTGTTAAAGGCCTTATCTTCAGTGTAAATCATCAGAGGTGGAGATTTGAGGAAATGACAGGGTCAAGAGGGCACGACTTCCCATTTAATCACTGATGGTTTTATGACTGACTCAGAATGCAAACTGAGGTCCATCAGTGGAGGAGATGAGTGTCCAGGGTATGCTTTTGAAGGGTATTTCTTAGCCCCAGCCCCTTTGTTTCTCGGGCCCCTCTGCTTCCTTGATGTTGCAAGGTGAGCAACTGTGATCTACCATGGCCTCCATCTGCCATTGAATCCTGACTCGCTATGGCTCCATAGCAACACAGCAAGCCAAACCTGGGCTGGAGCCCCTGGAAATATATATATATTCGAAAAAATATTCAAACATCAATAAGGTATAAAGACCATAGTAAAAACAAATTGTAAGTAAATGAGATGTAATTTCCTGCTTTGGGGTAGTCTAAACTATGTTTGATGCCTGAGGGGTGGGGGAATCTAACATTTGATGTGTTCTCAAATATATAAATAGAAAAAGTTTTAGATTATTATATGTAATACTTGAGAGGTAGAGGCAGGTGGATCTCTGTGAGTTCAAAGCCAACCTGGTCTACATAGAGAGTTTCAGGACACCCAGGGCTATGTAGAGAGACCCTATCTAAAACAAGGAAAAGATAATTTATATATATATATATATATATATATATATATATATTAATTATTTTTCATATATATATATATATAGAGAGAGAAGAGGTAAAGAAATATGACATAAACCCTCAGGCAAACATCAAAGCATCAAACCTGTAAGACATGGCACAAGATAAGTACCCCTTATAAAATGATTACAACCAGAAGATTTTTAAATTAGGATTTTTTTTCTCAGACTTTGAAATATTTGCATATGCATAATGAGATATCTTGGGGATGGGACCCAATGCTAAACACAAAATTCATTTAAGCTTTATTTACATAACCTGAAAGTCATATATATATATATATATATATATATATATATATATATATACATACATACACACACATATATATATAGTTTTTCGAGACAAGGTTTCTCTGTACAACCCTGGCTGTCCTGGAACTCACTCTGTACACCAGGCTGGCCTCAAACTCAGAAATCGGCCTGCCTCTGCCTCCTGAGTGCTGGGATTAAAGGCATGCGCCACCACTGCCCAGCTATATATTTTCTATTTTTTATGCATTGCACTGTTACTGAAACCTGTCATACTCGTGGTATCAGGTTGGTCCTAAATCAGTTCTAGACGTTAGGCCAGGTATGCTGTTGCATGCCTTTAATCAAGGTAGAGGCAAGTCAATCTCTAAATTTGAGGCCGATCTGGTCTGCAGAACGGGTTCCAGGACAGCCAGGGCTACACAGAGAAACCCTGTCTCGAAAAACAAAAGAAAGGGAAAGGCCAAACTATTTTCCAAAGTGGATGAATTATTTTACTTTCTGATTCAATTTTTCTAAGTTCTCCATATTACTCATTTTTTTTTCCACTTTAGCCATTCTCTATTTTATTTTATTTTTGAAATAAAATCTCTTGTATCCCAGGCTGGCTTCAAACTCGGTATGTAGCTGAGGGTGTCCTTGAACTTCTGTTTCTTCTGCCTCTACCTCTCAAATGCCGGAACCCCAGGCATGCAGGACCATGCCCCGTTTATAAATCATAGGCAGTCATTCAGGGATTGAGCCCAGGGCCTCACACAGCGAGCTCTAAAGCTGGGCTACTTCCCAGCCCTGATTGTGTCACCTGTATGGATGTGCTGCAGTCTTAGCTCACTGTGGTTTTAATTTGCATCTCCTAATGGCTACTGATGCTAAACATCTCATGAGCTTTTCGTTGTCTGAACATCCTGCTTGCTGAACTTTACCTGTGTGTTCCCCATTGTTTCCTCATTAGACTGTTTTGTATTTGCTTGCTGTTGGATTTTGAATGATGTTTATATGGTGCATGTCTTTGCTAATGTGTGATTTTAAATCCTTTCTCCCTAGCCTGTAGTTTGTCTTACACTCTTAACTGGGATTTTCATTTCCAGCCTTCCTGCTTTCCCAAGACAGCGTTTCTCTGTGTAGCCCTGGTATCCTGGAACTTGCTCTGTAGACCAGGCTACCCTCCGCCTCCGCCTCCGCCTCCGCCTCCGCCTCCGCCTCCGCCTCCGCCTCCGCCTCCGCCTCCCAAGATCTGGGATCAAAGGCGTGTACCACCATGCTTGGCTTTAAGGGGGTTTTGAAAGTTGAAAATGTTTTGTTTGCTTTCTTCTTCCTTTTAAAAGAAGGTGTATGGAGGGGGTGTGAGCAAGCGTAAAAAGTAAAGGCTTATTGGGTTTATTTTGTGTCTGCAGTGCTGGGATTGAACCGAGGGCTTTGTGCTTGTCCACTGAGCTACATCCCAGGTCCTGGCCTCTACAGACATTTTAGAATAATATTTCTTCCTTCCTTCCTTCCTTCCTTTCTTTCTTTCTTTCTTTCTTTTTTTGTCTGTCTGTCAGCCTTTCTTTTTTGAGACCAAGTCTCCCTATGTACCTCTGGCTGTCCTGGAACTCACTATGTAGACCACAATGGCCTTGAACTCACAGAGATCCATCTGCCTCTCCCTCTCAAGTGCTGGAATTAAAGGTGCCACCTTTAATTCCACTACCACCCAATAGCAATTTCTTAAGAAAATGAAATTTGCAATTACCATACCAACTAACAGTAGCACACCAGGACATCTATTACAGAGATATTAAAATATATGTTCATTTTAAAACTGTATTACACACACATAGTTCTAGTGATAAAGACTACAAACAACCCAGATATTATCCCAAAGAGCAAGGTCATTGCCATGACCACTTTCCTCACTTGACATCCTGTACACATGTGAGAATCTGGAAGATGCTGCTGCAGGCCAGCCCCTCATCTGCTCTTATCTGGTACAGTTATTTTAATAATCAAAACAGATGTGACCCCTGCTGCCACTCAGCTCACAGTTTGGGGGAGCTATGTGCAACCAAATACACCCTGTCAATTGCTTCAGTAAAGGAGTCTTAGTAGAATCCCGATCAATCTATCACTACCCCAATACAAAGGGGTGTCCAACACAGAAAGCTACTTTACACGTTTGCCAGAGGAACTCTGGGTTGTTTTACCCTTTTACATGAAGCTCACCATAACACTTCCCAAGGACAGGTGAGAACCCAAGGAATCCTCATCGAAATTGTCTGCCTTCGTTGAAATCTAAATACTAGCTCACAGGAAAGAGCAGAGGGGAAGAAGGGGCCAGGGACAAAATCCACCCCCAAGGACCCTGCCCCAGTGACTTATTCCAGGTGGGTCCTACTCCCTAAGCTCCCAGATTCTCCTAAAAGAACAGTAGCTAGGGAGACAGAATTCAACAGGTGACCCTGTGGGGGACATTTCATACTCAGACCATAGTGGAGCCTATGGGTGCCCCTTAGTCTCGTACTCCACATGAATGTTTTGTCTCTAAGGGTTTCCTGATGAAGTTTGCCTTCTTCTGTACAAAATTACCCCATGCCAAACAAGAACAGTTCCCACTACCTCCTCCCATCTCCACCCAATAGCTGATTGACATTTGTCCTTTGGTGAGACGAACTCTACACACAGCTTATGCTCCAAGACTTCCCGTGGAGGCAGACTGAATCGGGACTCCAGGAGTGCGTACATTCCTGCTTGCCCCCTCCTGGTGCTTTATTCGGCTCACTTCCCCGCACTTCCAAAAGCATTACCTGATACATCTCTAGAACAAGAGTCCCTGTTGAATTCTGCTTCTGGGAAACCCAGTCTGAGGGAACAGCCTTTCCAGGAATAAACATTTCTGTGTTTGCCTTTATCCCCACCACCATTCTGTCTATGCTTCTGCATGGCCACACGGAGCTCTAGTGGCATGCTTTTCTCTGGTGGTTGAGTTAATCTAGTTGGTGAAATGGTTTTAGTAGCTTGTCCAAGGTCATCCAGTGTTGGTTAATATTTACTGAGACCCCCTCAGGCAAAGTAATCAGAATGGCAGTTTTGAATTGATGGCAGTTGGAACTTTCCAGCTTGGCACCTGGCCTTGCTGAATGGAAAGCTCATGTCTTGTTCCCCAAGGTTCATTCCTTCTGAATAGAAAATGATTCACACTCACCCAGTATGAAAGGTACAGAAAGTGCTTTGCCCAGAGGCTCAAGAGTCCAGGACATACTGGTTTATACAATTACACAGTGCTGGAGATGAAGAGTACCATAGTAGTTATGTAATCTTACTGGAAGTGAAGGAAGAAGCTAGACCTCCAACGGTAAATGGCTTGTTCAAGACCAAGCACCACAGACATCCTGCCCCTGGGGCTGTCTGTCATGGGGAATCACCTGTCTACTCTTTGCCTCTTTCCCCATTACCTCTAACTTAGCAACCCCCTTCCTGCTCCTTCCTTGCAACTCAGCCCAGGCTTGGTTTGCCCAAGACACACTCCCCTCTACCTCCTGACCAGCCCCACTCTCCTGTCTTACCTGCCTTCATCATTCTTTGTTTCTGTGCCTAGCTCCCCAAGGACAGCTGAAGAAAATGGCAAGGTGGGGCTCTCTCTCAAATGATGCAGGCTGACAGTTTTTGCTCATGCATGGTACACCCCCTGGTTCCCATCACCCAGCTCCAAGACCCACACTGACCAGCTAATTAAGCTAACAGAGGCAACAGCATGTATATGCCTGAGCTTTCTTTCCTGCTCTGAGCCAGTTGGACATCTGTACCCAGGCTCATTGTCTCTCCTCCTCCTCCTTGGGGTCTCCTTAGGGTCCAACTCCGTAGCATGGCTCTCTTCACTCCAGCATTAAACCTTGCTGATTCGGGTCACCTCTATCTTCAAGATGTCTATAAATTTGCTCAAGTTCTTCCTATTCTGGATGCTCTCTGACCTTGAATTTCCCAACAGCTGATGCTCCAGGAACTCTGTGACTTGTCAATGACTCCTCTTAAATATGCTCCATTGATTCCTCTTCCCTCCCTAGCCTTTAACCTTCAATTCTCACAGCCTAGCCTCAGCCTCTACCACTCAGCAGAACAGCTCTGGCCATAGCAAGCAGTGTTCCTTCGTCCTCCATTGGTTCATGTACACCATCCTCCCTGCTGCATGCACATGGCTCTCCCAATACCACTGACTTCAGATGACCAAACAGCCCACTTTGTCCAAGAAGAGCAGCATTCCTAAGATAGGGTCTTTAGAGCTAAAATAGGGGACAACTTCACGCAGACTGGGATGTAGTAATCCTAACTGACTTCCACGGCTTGAAATTCTACTTCCACTCGCTTCTCTCTCTTGCTCAGTCAAAGCCACACTTCTCAGACTCAAACACAAAAATGTTCCCTTTCTTCTTTGCCTAGCAGGCATTTATTTCTTCCAGGTTCAGTCAAGTCTCTGTCCACCATTCTCCTTTATTGCCGTCTCTGGGGCTGTATAGTCTCATTCCTGTCAACAGACAGCTTCCATTCCTATCTCTCTCTCCCTTTTAGGTTGTGAACTTTACAGTCTGATTGACATGGCCACATGGAAAATCACACTCAGCAAGTTCATCACAGAATTTGTCACCCAGCCCCTTATCAGTTAATGGAGAACTGGCTGAGGAGAGGTGCCAGGGAGGAGGACCGTGACCCTGGAGGGTCAGGTCCCTTTTTTCCCATCTTACATCTGGTCCCATTGCCCTCCTCTTCCTAGCTACAAACACCGTATCATTTCCTTCTGTAGATCTCTCTCTCCCAAATACTCCATCAGTGTGGGAGGGCAGGGCCGGGGGAGAAGTCGTCAAAACCAAGCTGTGCTGGCTTGTTTCCTGTCAACATGACAGTGAGAACCATCTAGGAAGAGGGAACTTCAAATGAGAAAAATGCCCCCACCAGATTGGCCTATGGGTAACGGTACCTTTTCCTGATTGGTGATTGATGTGGGAGAGCCAAGTTCACTGTGAGTGGTCACACACACACACACACACACACACACACACACACCCAGCAGTTGGTCCAGGGTGCTATAAGAAAACAGGCTGAGCAAGCAACACTCTGCCATGGCCACTGTTTGAGTCTCTGCCTCCAAGATCCTGCCCTGAGTTTTCTCAGTGACAGAGTGTGACCTGAGACAAGTAAGATAAAAATAAACCCTTTCCTTCCTGGGTTGCTTTTTTTTTTTTTTTTTTTTTGTATACAGCATCCTGCCCACATGTTTGCCTGCAGGCCAGAAGAGAGCATCAGATCTCATTATAGATGGTCATGAGCCACCATGTGGTTGCTGGGAATTGAACTCAGGACCTCTGGAAGAGCAGACAGTGCTCTTAACCTCTGATCCATCTCTCCAGCTCCCTAAGTCGCTTTTGATTATTATGTTTATTTCAGCAATAGAAGCTATAACTAAGGTGTACGATATTCTTGGGCTCTTCTTGCCCCCACTCCCATGTGTTCCCACCGTCTTCCATGGAGCCATCCACAGAGTTTCCCCAATAATTTCTCTGAAATCTAATCCCTCTTCTGCATCCCCATGCCGCCACTTTCCTACTCTCGACATCATCATTTCTTACCTAAGCTGTTGCAATAATCCCCATTTCCAAGCATCTCCTTTGAGTTAACCACTTAATAATTGTTCTTCCAGACTCTTTCAAGGTTTTACTATCTCCTCTTTCAAGATAGGAAATTGAAGCTTCAGGGTGCAGAGTTAAGGTCCAAGGAAACAAGCAAGCCAGGTTGGGAGCACCTGTGTTTTTGCAGCATTTCCCAGATGACAGCTCAAGTTAACTCCCCTCCCCCAACACTGTTCTCCAGAACAGGTTTTCAAAGACATGTCTGAACCCAATGTGGTTGTGCATCTGTGTAATCCCAGCACTTGGGAAGAGAAGTGGGATCAAGAGTTCAAGGTTATTCTCAATTACCAACGAATTTGAGGCCAACCTGTCTCAAAAATAAATAAATAGAATTAATCATTTATTGAAAGACATCTGCTTTGTGTAGATCTTGCTTCAAGACTCTTCTGAGGCTATGGTGGTTCATGGCATGCTGGTTCTGTCAGCTACAATCACTGCCTCAGACTTCACTTTTGGTCATGTTACCTGCTTGTAGTTCTCAAAGAGGCTTTTTTGTAAAAAATTAAGACTTTTATTGCTAGAATGTGTATCTGTGTATCATTGTGTGTGCATGCCTTCAGAAGCCAGGAAAGGGTGTCAGATCTCCCAGGGCTAGAGTTAACAGACACCTGTGAGTCACCACATGAGTGTTGGAAATTGAACCAGGGTCCTCTGGAAAAGCAGCCAATGCTCTTAACCACTGAACCATCTCTCCAGCCCTTCTTGTCTTGACATCTTTGCCCATCCAGGTCTCTCCTTTCTAGAGTGGTTTCTCCTGACTTTTTTCTTGGTTCAGCCAGGTGCTGTTCCCTCTGGGAAAGCTTGCTTAACAGTATGAGCCCCTCCCTCATCAAGGTGTACAGAACCTGCTCCGTGTGCACACTGGCATTACAGTGAGGCTGGGGCAACTGACTGTCACCTCCACTAAGCTAGGGGCCCCTGGAGGCCTGGGAGGTGGCTTGCCCTGATGGTGTGGGCATCTGGTGCATGATAAATTCTCAGCTCTTGTGAGGTTCCTCACCCTTTCTGTTTGCAGTCCCTAGGCCCATCTGCCTGGGTGCTGTGTCATTGAGCATGTGACCCTGCTTTGGCAACATGTGATAATCATCACCCTGATGGTACCACAAATTCTGTCCCTATCACAAAACTGAGCTCATCAAGCAGAAACTGGAGTTATATAGATTGTAAACCACTCAGTGTGGGTACAGGGAACCAAACTCAGGTCCTTTACAATAGCAGTGCACGCTATTAACCACAGAGCCATCTCTCCCTCCCTGTTGGTATTTTCGAATGTTATGAAGGTACTTATGCCATAAGAAAATTTTATTTTGGCTTTTGTTTTGCTTTGTTTATTTAAAACAAAGGGTTCATTTTGAAGCAAAGGCTGATACTGTAGTTCTGGCTGGTCTGAAATTCTCTATGTCAACTAGGCTGAGCTTAAAATTGAAGATAATCCTCCTGCCTTTGCCCCTCCAGTCTCAGGGTTCATAGGTATAGGCCTCCACTCTCAACCTGAGAAATGTCTTTAAAATGTCCCTTTCTCTCTTCCATGTTCAGCTACTCAGTGCCAGTGTTATCAGAACCACCCCATCCCACCCTCCCCACTCCCCCACCACTCCCCACCTCCATCTGTCTCTGTTCTCACTTTCTCTCCTTGACACCACAGTCCTAAAAGAACAAGACTTGTCCAATCAGGGATACTGCACTTAGCAGAGAAAGAAGATAGTTAGCCTTTCTCTCTGGGTGAGGAGAGACGTGTGGAGTATACCAGCTCCTTTGACTGTGTAGTCCCGATATAGGTGAAGGACTCCTCTTCAGGGGTTCCCAATGCTTGGCTATTGTCCCTTAGCCTGCTACTCATTTTTTTAACTTTCAACTCTGTACCAGTTCCTTATCATCTCTGAGCCTGTTTCCTCAACTGTAAAGAGAAATACTAATCCTTATCTCTGCAGCTTGCTCTGGAGATCAAATGAGAAAATTCAACAGACATGGCCAGTGACATGACTCAGGGGATTAAGATGCCTGCCATCAAGGCTGACAGCCTGAAGTATGATTCTCCAGAACACACAAGGTCAAGGAGAGAACTGGTTCCCACAAGTTGTCCTCTGATCTCCATATTTGCACAGTGACACACACATACACACACATTTAGCATACACAGAACAGTCATAGCTCATAGTGACTGCTCCACAATATTGACCATTTGTGCAAGTGATGGCTGAGATCGTCTGCTTGGATCTCCTCTTGACCATGTAGGTGTAATCCTGATTCAAGAATAGAACTGTATCTATTAAAATAAAATGCAGTGACAAAAATTATTCTATGTGCCACAGACAGATGTTATAGGATCAGGCTTTTTAGGGTGGGGTGGAAGGAAGGATTTTGGGGGGTAAGGGTGTGAGTTTAGAGAAGTTAGTGACCAGAAGCATCTCAGACACACTTTATGTAAGACTGGGTTTCACTAATCTCCACTCCTTACCTTACTCACTGCATATGTTGTTTTGGGTGGGATTTGAATTTTTATTTGACACATAGTAAGTATGGACTCCTCTTCCTCCTCCTCCTCCTCCTCCTCCTCCTCCTCCTCCTCCTCCTCCTCTTCTTCTTCCCCAGCTATGTTTGGTACCCATGGTCCAGCCCTTTCTCTCCCTTACACACTTCAACTTGATGAACAACAGACTCCAGTTTTCAACCAGTAAAATTCTAGGACAAACTGGGACAAGTCTCCCACCCAGTTATTATAATACAGTCACATCATCTTCCCTTTTCTTTCCCCCACCACAACCCCTGTCAGTTAGAAGGCGGCTCGTTTCTGGACAGACCACCCCAGGCCAGCACAGTCCCACAAGAAGAGGTTTTTATGGGATGGGGTAGGGGGGAGTCGAGGAGGAGAAGAAAAGGGGAGAGGATTCGGGCCCTCTGTCTTTTATTTGGGCCGTGACATAGATGCCAGGCAATGACTCTAGCAGGTGAGGCATATGTGGGGAATGTGTGGCGGCAACAGATGCAAGAGGTCCTTGGCACCTAGGGATAATGTCATCACTGGATTCAGAAGCTTTCTGTAAAACCACTTCTGATGCTAACACACACACAAACCCCCATCACACTTCACTCTCTTTAAAATTCCAGGCCTTTTTCTTTAATAGTTGCTGTCAATGGTGGTGGTGGTGGTGTGCGTATGATCCTAGATACATAAATACAATATGCTCAGTCTGTATAACATTATTTGTTCACCCTAGTTCTTTTTTTGTTTGGTTGGTTTTGGTTTTTTGAGACAGGGTTTCCTTGTACAACCCTGTCTATCCTAGAACTTGCTCTGTAGACCAGGCTGGCCTAGAACCCAGAGACCCACCTGCCTCTGCCTCCCATGTGCTGGGATTAAAGCATGAGCCACCACTGCCTGCCCCTGCTCCTGCCCTGGTCCTTGATGCTCCCCCTGTCTGCATATGTTCATTAGTCACTAACTTCTGTAAATATGCCCTCTTAATCCTTCCTTCCATCTCAAACAAGACCAATCCTATAATGTCTGTCAATAGCATGTAAATTTTTTTACTGTATTTCATTTTAATATATTTTCCTTATTCTTGAGAATTTCATATCTTTATACTATAAAATATGATCATATCCACTCCCCATGTTCCCCTTCACCTCCCCAGATATCTTCCCTAACATGTCCCTCCCATGTTCATCTCCCCCATCCCCACGAAGGCCAGTTAGTGCTTGGATGTGGGACCATCTACTCTTCAGTGAGAAACTTACTAGTGTCCACACCCTCAAAAAAACGAGTGATTCTTCCTCTCCCAGAAGTTATCAACTGACAGTAGCTCCTCAGTAAGGGGTGAGGCTTGGAGATCACCTCCCCCATCCATGGAATTCTGGCTAGCTTGATTCCTGTTCCTAGAGACACCCCACCCTTTGGCTGTAGGACATAGAGAACTTAATTCCAAACTGACTTGGACATTTCCTCTCTGACAGCTAGCTTTCATAAGAGAAAAACATCAGTGGGCATGCCTGATGCTAGATCTCACATGCTACAATACTGATCTGCTTAGACAAGATGTGCCAGCCCACTGGTGTAAGAGATAATCAGGCCGGGCAGTGGTGGTGCACGCCTTTAATCCCAGCACTTGGGAGGCAGAGACAGGTGGATTTCTGAGTTCGAGGCCAGCCTGGTCTACAGAGTGAGTTCCAGGACAGCCAGGGCTACACAGAGAAACTCTGTCTTAAAAAAACAGAGAGAGAGAGAGAGAGAGAGAGAATCAATTTCTGGTGGGATTGGAAGCCTTCTCCATAGGAAGGAATTTTATGACTGGTACTATAATGCTGAGGCGATCATAGACCCTGGGGTAGAGCCTGCTATTGTAATTTTGCTGATACAATTTTGTTGTCGTCATCTGTCTTACATGATTATTCTTAGAGAAGGATCCCTGATACTTCTCCCCACCCTCCTTATCATCTGTAGTTCTGAAAAAATGCTATTGGTAAACTTGAAGGTTTGAATGAGGATGGCCCCTATATTTGAATGTTTGGATCCCAGTTGGTGGCACTGTTTGGGAAGGAGGAGGAGGTGTGGTCTTTGTTAAAAGAAGTGTGTCACTGGAGGTGGGCTTTGAGGTTCCATAAACCCAATGCATTTGATGCTTACTCTCCCTGCTTTCGACTGTCAGATAGGGTATGAGCTCTCAGAAACTGCTCCACTTTCTGCATGTCTCTTCCATGCTCCTCACCATGATGGTCATGGACTCACCCTCTGAAACCGTAAGCCCCAGTAAACTCTTCTATAGATTGCCTTGATCATGGTGTCTTCATAGCAATAGAAAAATAACTAAGACAATAAACGTGAGTTTTATTAGCCGTTAATCCATTTTAGCAATCAAAATCTTACACACATATCAGTGGACACTTCTGACTTGCGTGAGAAAACAAATGAATTCAATGACTTAATCCAGATGAAAGCAGCTCCAAATTTTATTAACAGCTAATGCCATGGAAATCTTACCATGTGCTTCCTGGGTAGGATGAATAATTATCCATCTGCTTTACAAACACAGTGACCAAAGAGTGACCTTGCCCAGCATTATGAAGGAAGTAGGTCACAGTTATAGTTTAATGTGGTTTTTAAATCACTACCACATTTTCCCAGGATAGGCTGCCCTCCCAGCCTCCCGTTTGCTTTACCGCCTTTAGCTCTGGGAGGTTTCCATACCACCAGCTCCCACCCAAGACGAGACCCTTGAATCTGCAGATAAAAGACACACACAGAGAGACTGTTACTTTACAGCTAGCCTTCTAGGCACAATTGCTGGGTGCAGATATCTCCCACCTGGAAAAGCCTGCTCTTACCAATTTATTATCTCCATCTCTCCACCTGCCCTAAACTTAGTAGCTAGTCCCACCTAGCCCCTGCCAAACATCTTGGCCACCCAACTGTAGCAGAGGCCACAGGTCCAAGCTCTCCTCGAGACCTCACATGACTGCTGCATTCTTCTTCCTCCAAAGCATGGCAGAAAGGGCCTCTCTCCTCTGCATTTGCCTTTTCCTGCTGGGACCCGGAAGTCCCACCTGTACCTTCCACCCAGCAATGGCTCCCCCAACCCCAGCCTTCTTTACTGACAAATCAAGAACCACTTGGGGAACAGGACTTTGGCATCAGAACCTCCCCTTATAGTTTGAGTGTGGCAGGTTCCCTAAAGGATCATGTGTTTGAACACTTGTTCCCAGCTGGTAGTGCTACTCTGGAGACCTATGACTCTGGCTCCTAGAAATCAGCCTTTGAGGATTACAGCTGCACTCCGGTCCTGATCTAGTTCTCTGCTTCCTTTCTGAGGACATCTAAGGATGCTGGAAACTCCAGTCTTTCAGGGACTGCCCCACTCGAGCCACCATGACTTCTTCATGGTGATGGACTCGTTCTCTGAGTTGAGAGCCAAAACAGACCCCTCCCCATTAAGATCCTTCTGTCTTGTTTTTGGTCATGGGAACAAGAAAAACAGCCAATGCAGTAGGGATGCTGAGACTCAAATCAAAGGTCTGTCATCCTTAACTATTGCCAATGTGATGGAATATGTAGTTAAGATATACAATCAGAAATTTGTGAAAATGTGGACCCCCACTTCCGTCTACTCAATGTACACCTAAAAGTCTTCACCTAGGTAAGAAAACACTATGATAAATTCCTCCTTAGATAGCAATGATTTTAAAGATCTTTTCCCAGTCTGTAGGTGCCGTTTTGTCCTATTTACAGTGTCCTTTGCTTTACAGAAGCTTTGTAATTTTATGAGGTCCCATCTGTCGATTCTTGATCTTAGAACACAAGCCATTGGTGTTCTATTCAGGAACTTTTCCCCTGTGCTCATGTATTCCAGACTTTTCCCCAGTTTCTCTTCTATTAGATTCAGTGTATCTGGTTTTATGTGGAGGTCCTTGATCTACTTGGACTTGAGCTTTGTACAGGGAGATAGGAATGGATCAATTAGCAGCAATCTTTTACATGTAGACTGCCAGTTGAACCAGCACCAGTTGTTGAAGATGCTGTCTTTTTTCCACTGTATGATTTTAGCTCCTTTGTCAAAGATCAAGTGACCATAAGTGTGTGGGTTCATTTCTGGGTCTTCAGTTCTATTCCATTGATCTACCTGCCTGTCACTGTACCAATACCATGCAGTTTTTATCACTACTGCTCTGTAATATAGCTTAAAGTCAGGGATGCTGATTCCCCCAGAAGTCCTTTTAATGTTGAGAATAGTTTTTGCTATCCTGGGTTTTTTGTTATTCCATATGAATTTGAGAATTGCTCTTTCTAAGTCTATGAAGAATTGAGTTGGAATTTTGATGGGGATTGCATTGAATCTGTAGATTGCCTTCAGCATGATGGACATTTTAACTATATTAATCCTGCCAATCCATGAGCATGGGAGTTCTTTCCATCTTCTGAGGTCTTCTTCGATTTCTTTCTTCAGAGACTTGACGTTCTTGTCATACAGATTTTTCACTTGTTTGGTTAGAGTCACACCAAGATATTTTAGATTGTTTGTGACAATTGTGAAGGGTGTCATTTCCCTAATTTCTTTCTCAGCCTGTTTATCCTTCGAGTATAGGAAGGCTACTGATTTGTTTGAGTTAATTTTGTATCCAGCCACTTTGCTGAAGTTGTTTATCAGCTGTAGCAGATCTCTGGTGGAGTTTTTCAGGTCACTTAAGTATACCATCATATCATCTGCAAATAGTGATATTTTGATTTCTTCCTTTCCAATTTGTATCTCTTTGACCTCCTTTTGTTGTCTGATTGCTTTAGCTAGGACTTCAAGTACTATATTGAATAGATAGGGAGAGAGAGGGCAGTCTTGCCTAGTCCCTGATAGAGGGCTAATATCCAATGTATACAAAGAACTCAAGAAGCTAGACTCCAGAGATCCAAATAACCCTATCATAAAATGGGGAAGAGAGCTAAACAGAGAATTCTCAACTGAGGAAACTCGAATGGCTGAGAAGCACCTAAAGAAATGTTCAACATCCTTAGTCATCAGAGAAATGCAAATCAAAACAACCCTGAGATTCCACCTCACACCAGTCAGAATGGCTAAGATCAAAACACAGGTGACAGGAGATATTGGCGAGGATGTGGAGAAAGAGGAACACTCCTCCATTGCTGGTGGGAATGCAAGCTGATACAACCTCTCTTGAAATCAGTTTGGCAGACCCTCAGAAAAATGAACATAATACTACCTGAGGACCCAGCTATTCCACTCCTGGGCATATACCCAGAAGATGCTCCAATATGTAATAAAGACACATGTTCCACTATGTTCATAGCAGCCATATTTATAATAGCCAGAAGTTGGAAACAACCCAGATGTCCCTCAACAGAGGAATGGATACAGAAAATGTGGTACATTTACACAATGGAATACTACTCAGCTATTAAAAACAATGACTTCATGAAATTCGCAGACAAATGGATGGAACTTGAAAATATCATCCTGAGTGAGGTAACGCAGTCACAAAAGAATGAACATGGTATGTACTCACTGTTAAGTGGTTATTAGCCCAAAAGTTCGAAATACCCAAGAGTCATTTCACAGCAACAGTAAGGCTGAATGTGAGGTCCCAGATGGAGGACTTGGAGAAGGGACTGAAGGAGCTGAGGGAGTTTGCATCCCCAGGGAGAGAGCAACAATGGTAACTGGCCTGACCCCCTGAGACCCCTGGAGACTGATCCACCAACCAAAGAATACACATGGAGGGAGGGACCCATGGTGCTAGCCACAAATGCGGCAGAGGAGGGTCTGGTTGGCCATCAGGGGGAGGAGAGGCCCTTGGGCCCCAGGGTGTTAGATGCCCCAGTATAGGAGAATGCCAAGGAGGGAAGCTGAGAGTGGGTGGGTGGGTGGGGGAATATCCCCATAGTGGCAGGGGGAGGGGGGAGGAAATGGGGAGTTCCAAAGGGGAGATCTGGAAAGGGGGAAACATTTGAAATGTAAATAAAGTAGGAAAAAGAAAAAAGAAAAAGAAAAAACAAGATAGCAATGATTTTACTGTCTAAGTGTTTTGAAGGAGCTAGCTTTACTACTTAAACCTAGACAGTTTAAAATACAGATCTTTTCTCTTTCTAACTTGATTTAATATGCTTTTCTTTTTATAATTAAATACAATATTTATTTACACCAATCTGTCCACTATTATAGCATCCAAGAAACTCCAAACACTATTCATTTGCATAACTCTAGAAATAAACTATTTCCTTTTTTTTGTTTTGTTTTGTTTTGTTTTGAGTCTCATGTAGCCCAGCTTGGTTTGAATTCCTGATCCTTCTGCCTTCCACCTCTGCCTGTGCCTCCACTCCTGCCTTCACCTCCACCTCCACCTCCACCTCCACCTCCACCTCCACCTCCACCTCCACCTCCCAGTATATAGATGTTCCCCACTACATCTAGTTGATGTGCTACTGGGACTCAGACTAAGGGGTTTGGGCTACACAGGTACTCTACCAACTGAGCAACATCTATAAACACATTTCTTCTCACCATTGTCTCACTTTGAGAACTGTTTACATATTCTGTGATTCTATCTTGAATTGTATTCCTCTAGTTGAAGGTGGTTTTGGGTGTTCTCTGTTGCTTAATTCATCTGTCTGTGGCTGATGTCTCTATATTATGTTTGTGTGGGGACTTGCCTCTTGATTATCTAACTTTGGATCAAAGGCTTAGGTGAAGAACCTAATATCTTTATTATTGTGGCTTTCTGTTTGGTCTTAGCAAATGACTTCTTTTGCTTCATATTATCTACAGAGAATACTTTCACAAAAGTGAGCTACCTAGGCCCCAAGAATGGAAAAACTCACTGTTCAGTCTTTTGTTAACTTGACATAAGCCAGAGTCATCTAGGAAGAAGGAACCTTAATTAAGAAAATGTCTCCCTCAAATTAGCCAGTAGGTATGTCTGTGGGGCATTTTCTTGATTAATGATTGATAGAGTGGCTCAGGCCACTATGGGCAATGCCATGCCTGGGCAGGTAATCGTGGGTTATATAAGAAAACTAACTGAGTGAACCCTGGAAAGCAAGCCAGTAAGCAGTGCTCCTCCATGGTCTCTGCTTCATTCCTGCCTCCAGGTTCTTGCCTTGAGTTCCTGCCCTGGCTTCTCTTGACAGTGAACTGTAAGCTATGAGATGAAATAAGCCATTTCCTCCCCAAGCTTCTTTTGGTTGGTGTTTTATCACAGCAACAGAAGCAAACATGAATGCTGTAGTAGGCCTTCAAACAAAATCCTGTCTCCACCACTTATAGTTGGGTGACTTTAGACTCTAGCCTAATCTGTTCTTAAGCCTCATAAGTCAAAAAAAATAATAACATCCCCACAGGGTGGATAATGATTAACAAAATAAAAGACCTTGAACCACAGTAGATCAAACAGAAGTAGCTGTTAGTAGTATACCAATATAAAGGCAGTTTTACAAGTGACTATCTTTCTGTCCAGAAGGCCTACACAACACATAGCTTGGTTATTAATTAAGATAATAATGTAGAATGATCATAGTATAGTGATCATAATGATTTCCCTCTATGGTGTCTCCTTTTTAATTAGGCCTCCCAGAGACAGAATACCTTACTGCAAATGTTAACGGTGGAGTCATCAGCTAGCAGAAGACTAGGAAGGGAAGCTAACTCTAGTACTTTAGTATCTCTTCATTCCAGTGCTGTATTCATTGTTGCCACTTATTAGCCACTACCTGCATGG
Source organism: Rhynchomys soricoides (assembly GCA_019843965.1). Taxonomy (NCBI): domain Eukaryota; kingdom Metazoa; phylum Chordata; class Mammalia; order Rodentia; family Muridae; genus Rhynchomys; species Rhynchomys soricoides. The sequence goes on along the minus strand of JADRCH010000098.1, from coordinate 415,404 downwards.
CAGACAGGGCCAGAAGCCTCAGTGTGCCTCCTGACTTAGTCTTCATGATATGAATTATAAGCCATGGTCACTTTAAAGATAAGAAAACAGAGTCAGCAACAATGTGAACACCCAGGAAGTACTGCATAGGCCAATCTAGACTCTGCTGTTCTGGTGAACTGTCCTTGCTATGCTCCTGCACCAAAAACTATAATGTAGTTGGATATTCTCATCGCTAAAGCAAAAACTCTAAAGTTCTACTCTCCTGCCTTCTGCTATGAGCTCTGCTCTACTATATACTAAACTTAGACATGTTATTTAGCATCCCAGCTTTAACTTTCTAATCTATAAAGTGGGGTTAATAACAGGTCCTAAACATATAAGACGGTAATTAAGAAAAATAAATGAGTTACTATATACATAAAAATTCCTAGTGCAGTTCTCGGGAACTAGTAAATGTTTCATAAATGTTGCCTGTTACTATAAAGCTTACATGTCATTATTAGATGAAGAACTAACATTTCTGAGTTGGGTGTGTGCTTACCTTGATCTCCTGCCTGCCCAAGCACCCTCTCTTTAAGCCAACATGTCATAAAAGCTATTTGAGATTTATTTCTCCCTGGAATTAGAAATTTGGGAAGACATTAAAATTAAAATAATCAGGCTATACAAATTCCTCTTTGCCAAGGTGGCTGTGAGCCAGGCCTGCTGGCAGTCAGCATGCAGAACCAAGGGGAGATGAAGGGTACATGTCCCTTCAAAAACTGTTCCTGTAAAGATCAATCTCTGGCCTGGAGCCAGAGCTTGCCTTGTCTCTAGCAGGGCCAGTTGAACTAGACAGGAGAGCTCTGTTGCCACAAGGGTCACTTGGCCTGGCTCTCCTACCAAGAAAGCAAGGCTATCCTTAGGTTTTCCATCTTACAGGGCTGGGTGAACATGGACAGAATTTATTACATCTATTCTTGGGCTGGCCATGGGACCTGAAGGCCAGGTCACGGAGGCTGGTCAACCAAACAGTCCTGAAAGAGCTAAGGTCAATTCCAGGGAGAGGGAAATCAAACCAAAAATTCTGCAGAGTAGGCAGAAGCAGATGTTGCCCTGTCTGTAGAGAACCAGAGGTCACAGCAGCAGTGAGAGAGCCCAGGAAGGTCATGGGACTCAATGCCTAGGACCTGCTGGTTGTGCTGAGGATTTTAGCTCTTACTATAAAAGAAATGGAACTTTTTCTGCAGAGGAAAGGAAAAGTCATGTTCCATTTTTAAAGCTATTTATTCACCAAATATCTTGAATGCCTACAGCCAATGATACCAAGTAACTAAGATGACAATCATGAAAAAAAGTACTCCTCACTTGCTTGGACAGCAGCCCCAGGAGTCCATGGACCAAGTTCTGGCAATACTTCCTCATCAAGTCACATCCAACCCTCTACTGCTGCTGTTAAATTGACAGAAAGCAAATGGTTGCAAGTTCAAAACAAAAGTGCAGGCGATAAAACTGGCTATTAAGCCATATTACCAAAAATAAAGATGCCTTCAGGGTATAGGGAAAGCAGTGGACAACATCTGTGCTATTTAGAGAAAAGTAATGTCTACAAAAGTGGCAAATCTGGTCATAGCTATGCAGGCAAGTAGAGATGTTCACAGTAGAAGGGCCAGAAGACAACTTGGGAAGAACTTGTGTCTACCTACAAAAACATGGACCGGCGTGGGACCTTCTATAGAAGACAATGTCAGGAAGATATCTGCAAACTGAAGTCTCAGCATGCACCACTAATTGAAAGGCATGCATAACTGCTATTAAGATTTGGTTCTGATAAAATTATTTTTATTGTAGGATATATTTGTTCTAAATACCCTGGCAGTGGTGGTGCACGGCTTTAATCCCAGCACTTGGGAGCAGAGGCAGGTGGAATTCTGAGTTCGAGGCCAGCCTGGTCTACGGAGTGAGTTTCAGGACAGCCAGGGCTACACAGAGAAACCCTGTCTCAAAAAACCACACACACACATATATGTGTTTCTACACATATATGTGTGTGTTCTAAATATAGCTTTGTAGTACAACTCTTTTATCTAACCCTTAACCCCAATAAAACAAATTTAAGGGAGAAAAAAGGAAATAATCATTCTTACTGGGATTAGCACATCCTCCTAATCTCCTCACTCATTCAACTCCAGGTCCTCCTCCTCCTCCTCCTCCTCCTCCTCCTCCTCCTCCTCTTCCTCTTCTTCCTCCTATTCCTCCTTCTCTCTCTCTCTCTCTCTCTCTCTCTCTCTCTCTCTCTCTTGAAAAAAAAAAACAAGATAAGTGGATATTAGGTTATTAGCCATAAACTACAGGATATTCATGCTAAACTCCACAGACTCAACGAAGCTAAACAAGAAGGAAGGCACAAATGAGGATGCTTGAATCTCACTTAGAAGGGGGAATAAAATAGTCATAAGAGGCAGAGGGAGGGAGGGAACGGGGTAGGAGGGGGTGAGGAGAGGAATGGGGGGTTCAGGATCAGATAAAGGGATTGACAGGAGAGATGGCCAGATGGCCATGAAAATAAATGGAAATCTGCAACTGACTGTGGTAGAGAGGTGAGGGGCATCTCCAGGATGTGACAGAGACCTGGGATAAGGGAAGCTCCCAAGAATCAATGGGGGTGACCTTAGCTGTGACTCACAGCATTGAGGTTATGGAACCTGAAAAGGCCACCTCTTGTAGCCAGGCAGGAACCCCAGTGGAGTGATAGGAATACCAACCTACCCACCCCAATTTTGTCCTGTCTACAAGAAATTCAGGGATGGATAATGGAGCAGAGACTGAGGGAATGGCCAACCAATAACAGGCCCAACTTGAGACTCATCCCATGGGCAAGCACCAACCCTGATATTATTAATGATACTCTGTTATGCTTGTAGACAGGAGTCTGGTACGGCTGTCCTCTGAGAGGCTCCACCTAGCAGCTGACTCAGACAGATGCAGAGAGGCACAGCAAAACAGTGGATGGAGCTTGGGGACTCTTCTGGAAGAAGGGGGAAGGATTGAGGGCCCTAAAAGGGATAGGAACTCCACAGAAGACTAACAGTCAACTAACATGGACTCTTGGGACCTTCGGAGTCTAAACCACCAACCAAAGGACATACATGGGCTGGACCTAGGCCTCCCTGCACATATGGAGCAGATGTGCAGCTTGGTCTTCATGTGGGTCCCAAACAACTGGAGCAGGAGCTACCCCAAAAGCTGTTGCTGTATGTGGGGTATGTCCTTCTGGATGGCAGCCTCACCTGGCCTCGGTGGGAGAGGGTACTCCTAGCCCCACAGAGACTTGATGTGCCAGGGTGGGGAGATACCCAGGGGGCCCCTACCTGCTCAGAGAAGAAAGGGAGGAGGTAGGGGGAAGGATCGTGGGAGGAGATGATATGGAGGGAAGCAGTGAGCAGAATGTAAAGTGAATAAAGAATAAAACAAACATGAAAACAAAACAAAACAAACAAAAAAATCCTAAGAAACACATCGAAACACAAAAATTAGAAACCATAATGTATAAGGAAAAGTTTTTTTAAATGCCCAGACAACACATGAAACAAAAACCATTTCCAAAAATACTATTGAGTTCATTGTGTGTTGGTTATCTACTGTTGGGCATGGGTCCTGCCCTTAAATGTAGCTTGTATAGCCCATGAGACCCCATTGGAGAAAGCTTTTCCTTTGCAAGCTGTTGACAATTGGATCTAGCTTGTGGATGAGGGCTAGGGGCTCCTGTCCAGTTTCCCTCTCAGAGCTCGGACTCCTCGGGCTTGGGCCTGTGCAGGTCCTGTGCACACTGTCAGTCTCTGGGAGTTCATATGTGCATCAGTCCCATGGTGTCTGGAAGACACTGTTTTCTTTGTGTCCTCCATCTCCTCTGGCTCATACAGTCTTTCACACAGAGCTCCCCGAGCCCTGAGGGAAAGGGTTTGATGCAGACAAACCATTCAGGTCCACAGTCTCTCACTCTCTGCACACTGTCCAGTTGTGGGTCTCTGTATCAGTTCCCATCTGCTGCAGAAGGAAGCTTCCGAAGAGGCTATCTCTAAGAACGCTTCCTGATGAAGGAAGATGTGATGGTTTGGATGGTCATGTGTTTGAGCACTTGGTCCTCCGCTGGTAATACTCTTTGGGAAAGCTTGGGAGGTGTGGCCTTGCTAGAGGAAGCATATCAAAGGGGTGGAATTTGAGAACTTCACCACACACACACACACCCCACTCCCATTTTGATCTTTCTGTTTCGAGCTTACAGTTTGGGCTCTGAGCTCTCAGCTTGTTGCTTCAGCCTCCATGCTTGAGCTGAATATTACAGGAATTAATGTATGCAATATCCACTACCATGCCACCCCTCCATGATGGAGATAGACTCCTACCCCTCTGAAACCATAAGCCCAAATAGACCCTTTGGTCATGGTGTTTCATCACAGTAATAGAAAAGTAACTAATACAGTTAACTCGAATGCACTGACACGGGTTACACAGTCTAACATAGTTTAGACGTTATAAAGTGCACTGCCAACTGGTACTCTAGGCCCCAAACCCAACCCTACCACTCACTCAAGGTATGTGAAACCTTGAGCAATATGCTTAACCTTTCTGATTTTTTTTTTCAGACATAGTCACATGTAGTCCAGGCTATCCTCAGACATTCACATACTATTTTGTTTGAGCCAGACCTTATTTGGAATTATTGGATTTGAATATGCAAAGGTAGGAGACGTGATATTAAATATGAGAAACAGGATAGGAAAAGCACACAGGGCCAGCCAGTGGTGGCTCACGCCTTTAATTCCAGAACTCGGGAGGCAGAGGCAGGCGGATTTTTGAGTTCGAGGCCAGCCTGGTCTACAGAGTGAGTTCCAGGACAGCCAGGGCTACACAGAGAAACCCTGTCTTGAAAACCAAAAACCAAAAAACAAAAAACAAAAAAGAAGAAGAAGAAGGAAGAAAGAAAGAAAGAAAGAGAGAGAGAAAGAAAGAAAGAAAAGCACATGGGATAGGAAAAGAACAGAATAGTAAAGGCCCACGAAGAAGTTGGGCAGGGTAACACATACCCGTAACCCCAGGAAGCTGGAGCATGAGAATGGCAAGTTCAAGGCCAGCCTAGGCTGTTACAAAGATCCTGTCTCTAACAACCAAAGATAAAAAATGACAAGCAGTGCTTGAAAGCAGAAGAGCAGACAGAGTAGCATCACAGGGGTAGAGATGTGCAGAGAAGAATGTCAACATTTCCTGAATTTTTACGAGGTGTCAGGACACTGCACACATTAATTCTTGTAATATTCATGACAGTGAAAGTGTAACCTCCTCCGTTTCACTCGGGAGGAATCTGAGCCCTTGAGAAACATGGCCAAGCTGGAGAATGGAAAAGATTCAGCAGAAGCTAGATTGGCCAAAGAAGAGGGAATTTTGACCACACCTGGGGGAAATTTTCTTGATGATGATGATGATGATGATGATGATGATGATGATGATGATGATGATTTTGGAGGTGGAAAGACCCTCCCACTGTGGGCGTCACCATTCCCTAGCTGGGATCTCCAACTGTAGGAGTGGAGAAAGGCAACTGAGAATTTTGTTCGTCGCTCTTTGCTTTTGTTTTTTGTTTGTTTTCAAAATAGGATCTCTCTACATAGCTCTGGCTATCCTGGACCTCAGTATGTAGGCTAGGCTGTCTTTGAACTCAGAGACCCACCTGCCTCTGCCTCCTAAGTGCTGGGACTAAAGGCATGTGCCACCATAGCAGGCATGCTCTCTTCTTCTTAACTCTTGCTGCAATGTGGCCAGCTGCTCCCAGCTCCTGCTGCTCCCACCTCCCTGCCATGATAGATCATAGCCCAGGCCCCTGAGCTAGAATCAACCCTTTTTCCTTTTAACTGCTTTGTTGGAGTTTTGCCATAGCAACAAAAGGGAAACTAAAGCATGCACCTTCTCAGCTAATGTCCTGGGTTCCCAAATTACAGAGGTTTGTTGTGGTTTCCAGCATCCAGGATCCACAGCTGGGAAGCTTACTCCAAAACCGCTCTGGGCAGAAGAAGTTCAATGCCTTTCGAAGGGAACTCTGGGAGCTCAGCATTCAATGTAAAAGTGTCAGCTGTGCGGTGGGGGGAGGTAGGGCTTCGGTCACACTGCTTTCTATTCACACCTCCGAGTTACCTTGGAGTAGTAACAAATTAAGCCGGAATTGGCTCTTCGTGCTGAGTGATTTTAGAAAGCTCTGCAGCTTGGACACTTTTCAAGTGCCAAAAAAGGAAACAGGTCTGATGGAAGCCGCATGTAAAAAAGGTACGTACATGACCACGAGACCCCGAGAGCTGGATTCTTTTCTCAGGAGCCCCATTTCATCCGCTTCCCCCTGGCTTTTTAACAAATAAAAAAGGAAACCAGTAAGGATAAAAATAAAAAAGTATTTTAATTGCAATTTCCATCCAAAAACAAGGGTGTTAATGATAAATGTGCCTTTTACATTGCAAGGTGATTTCTACTAAGACAACACACAAACCTACATGCTTTGAGAATTGACATTTGAGAGAGAATTGGCATTTAGAAAGTTTAAAAATAGAAACTCCTGTAGATGCAGCATCTGCCAATTAAACATGTGAATCCACATTCAAGCTGGCTGCACTGGGGAAATGGTCCAGGTTATTGGACTATTCAATAATGCCCTATTTTTAGGGCTGGGGAACCAGGAAAACAAACTGGCTTCAGTGTCTCATTAAACGTAGAGTACAAGGGCTTCCACCATACATCCCTGTAGTGCCCAGAAATAAGAACCTGGAGGGCAGAGCGTGCTTTTCTGTGACAAAGCCACTATGCCATAGCTTTTATAGGCAGCTGAGATTAATAGGAAGCATGTTGAGTGGCAGCTGTGTCCTTTCTCATTGAGATGGTAGTGACACGAATAGTTGTCACCTAGAGGATCTTAGGGATGACCTGCTACTGGACATGTGATATTTATTGGCTGTCTAGTGTGCTTGCCCTCTGATCCCCACTCTGGGAAACTAAACTCTCCACCATAGAAATGTAGCCTGTCTCATTCCCGCCACACCCCAAAGCTGTTTTCTTAGTCCCCTGGCAGCCAGGACTCAACTTGATGACTGGGCTTTGGAAGTCACTTGCATCTGCTCAGGTTTTGGAATGAAGAGTTGGTGACCCAGAAAAAGGAGATGGGGTGTGGGGGGAGGGACATGCACATGAAGACTCTACCCCCTGAGGGTAATGGGGACAGTGTTGCCAACAGAGGTGTCTGATGCCTATTCCTGGCACAGGTAAGTTGAGATGTTCCGCATGCAACTGCTAAGTGCCCATGGTGACCTTGTTGGAGCCTGGCTCTGGTCTGCCTGTGCAGTCTTCCTTGTCCCTCCCTCTGAGTCTGGTTCTTCGGGCTTCCTGGTAATGAAATGAGCTGGCCAATATCCTTCAACCCGTTGATTTGTTTTTGTTTGTTGTTGTTGTTGTTTGTTTGTTTGTTTCTTCATCTGCCCAGGGGCAATATCTGTGCTTTACACTAAGAATCTGGACTACTGTAACCCTACCATGCCTGAGTAATGCTAGGACATACATCATAAAACTAAAAGATAGGTGAAAGCTTGCTTTAAAAAAATTAAATAATAGTTGTTATTCTTCAGATGAAACCACAAGTGAGAGAGAGGAGAAGAACGGTGGCCAACTGCAAGCAGACCAGGCCTAGAAGATAGGTCCTGACTCACATGTGCTGTGCTTAACCTCTGTGTGGCCCAGCCTTACAGGGGAGAGACAGTGCCTCTGCACTCTGTCCCTAACAATGTGTTCCTGTTCTGTACTTCCACATGCCCAGAGGTCCCCATGTCTTCCTGACCACTCTTCAGCTAAGCCTACTTCCCCTCAGTCACTTTCTCTTTGGACCTCCAGCTCACAAGTCATCTCTAACATTCCTTCCTTCCTTCCCTTCTTCCTTCTGTCTTTCCAAAAAAGAAAAACAAAACAAAACAGGATATATGGAGTCCTACTGTGTACCTAGCACCAGCTAAAGCACCTATAATGAAGGAAATACAAATCAACCCAGATATCACAAACCATTAGTGTCAAAGAAAAGCATTAATCAAATAATTGCACAAATAATTGGAAACTGAAAATTAGGAAGGAAAAGACAATTGCTATTATTATGTCAGCACCAAGGTCTCATCTAGCCCGAATTAAAGAAAGGCTCTTGAAGATGCATAGGCTTAGCTCAGATCCAAACGTGGGCTAATTTGGAGAACAGAAGGAAAGAGGGTTTTCAGATCGAAGGACTCAGTGTACAGAACCCGAGCAGGAAATACAGAACGCGTGAGCAGCTGAAAGGGCCAGCGCAGCTAGGAAGATGGCAAGGGCTGGGAAGAATGCAGAGTGGGGGTCAGAGCATGTGGTGCCTATGGGTCGATGGCAA
>JADRCH010000098.1:390932-401308 GCA_019843965.1 Rhynchomys soricoides | reverse complement strand
TAGTGTTAATGTTGGTAGGGGTGCGTCAGGGAGGGTGCGAGGAGCTGAGAGAGGAGGAATGATGGGAGGTGACCATTGCTTTCAGAAGTTTTGCTCCACTGAGAAAGGGGGAGTGGGGGAGCTCAGGAGTAAGCGGGTCCACAGAAAATGCTTTGGACTACGGGCTTTGAGCATTCTTAGATGCTTGAAAGGCACTCACAGGCAGGAAGTGGCTGAATATTTTCTTAAAAAAAAAAAAAAACTGGGTCTGAAAATTGTTACACAGTTTCAACAATCATCGTTACAGGCATAGTTAACAGTGCCTACTTCCCAGGACAGCCTGATGTTATTAAACAGGCGTTTGATGGTTTAGCCCAAGCAGTAGATGCTGCGGGACCATCCAGCTGTCTTACACTGCCAGAGGCCATGGTACTCCGCTCCCTGAGCATCAGCACTTGGACTGCATCTGCTGAGGACTCCTAGTAGTGAATGGGATAGGTCACACATCTGCCCTGTTCTTCAAATGTTTTCAAAGAGTATGGACAATATTTCGCCCATCTCTATATGGGGTGGGCCAAGTGTAGAGCCTAACCACAGTATGGGATCATATAAGTTCAGGTGAGCTGGGGCTGAGCCATATGATATAGAGAAAATATCTTGTGTCTGTATAGATGTGGCACTTGTCAATAATAAATATGATGGCCTATAACTTAGACAAGAAATAGAAGGTGGAATATCCTGTAGGCAGAAAGGATTCTGGGATATTCTGGGCATGGGAGATTCACCCAGGAAGATGTGACGAGCATAGATGCATGGTGCTTGGGCACAGGTAAGCAGCCATGTGGCAGAATGTAGATTAGGATAAATGAGTTGAGTTATGAGTTGTCAGAGAAGAGCCTAGCTGTGTGGTAAGGTATTATAAATATATTTTGAGTCTGAGTCTTATTTCTGGGAGCATGGGGCTGGGAGGAAGAACTAGACCAACCTTCTACAATATGGTACACTCAATATTTATAGAATGGATGAATGGATACAACGTAGCAAAATTAATTTAGGGAGAGGGCTTTTGAACGAGACCACCAGAATACAAAAGTACTTTTCACATCTCGTCAAACTTCACTCACGTCTCCATTTCCCCATAAAGCCATCCTGAGGTTGAGATAAGCCACATCTCTCTATCAGGATGACTTCTGAAAAGCCCAGGACTATAATACATATATGTGGCAGGTCCTGACTGAGTCTCAGCCGGAGACAGCTCTATGATAAAGTCTCACTGTTGGGCATAAAAGGCCAGTGGAGTGAAGTCAGCTCCTTGGCCAACATAATTTCTCCAACAATGAAGACCTTTCACCTACGTCAACCTTAGTCCTAGAAAGGAGCAAAACTCCTTATTTCATGGAGCAGCATTCAGACTGGAATGAGCTGGAAATTGTGCCAGACTAGGCAGTTGCCTAAGAGCTGGGCTGCCTGCTGCCTCCGGAGACCAGTAAATAATGTATGCTGTCTTCTCTGCATTCATTCTTCAAATAGTCTGGGTCTGGATGATTGTGCTGGCTAGTTTTATATCAACTAGCACAAGCTACAGTCATCTGAAAGGAGGGAACTTGAATGGAGAAAATGTCTGTTGCTGAGATGAAAGACCATGACCAAAAAGCAAGTTGGGTAGGAAAGGGTTTATTTGGCTTATACTTCCACATCATAGTCTGTCACTGAAGGAAGTCAGGGCAGGAAGTCAAGCAGGGCAGGAACCTGGAGGCAAAAGTTGATGTAGAGGCGATGAAGAGGCACTGCTTACTGGCTCACTTACCATGGCTTGCTCAGCCTGCTTTCACTAAACCCAGAACCACCAGTCCAGCAATGGCACTACCCACAAAAAGATGGGCCCTCCCCTGATCATTACTTAAGAAAATGCCTTACAGCTGGATCTTGTGGAGGCATTTTCTCTATAAAAGTTCCCTCCTTTCAGATAACTTGTGTTATATACAAGTTGACATACAACTAGCCAGGACAGTCTCCATAAGATCTGGCTGTAGGGCACTTCCCTAATTAGTGATTGTTAGGGGAACCATTGTAGGTGTCACCATCCCTGGGCTGGTGGTCCTGGGTTCTAGAAGAAAGCAAGCTGATCAAGCCAGTAAGTAGGACTCCTCCATGGCCTCTGCATCAACTCCTGCCTCCAGGTTCCTGCCATGTTGGAGTTCCTGTCCTGACTTTCTTCAGTAACGGACTATGTACAATGTGGAAGTATAAGCCTAATAAACCTTTTCCTTCCCAACTTGCTTTTTGGTCATGATGTTTTAGCCCAGCAATAGTAACCCTAACTAAGAGAGTGATTTCAATGATTTTTACAGAAAAAAAAAAGTATTCCTACAGTTTCTCATCCACTTGACCTTCTCCTCCTGAATGAAAATCTCCTCTCAGTAGAATACCAAGTCCACGGATGTTAAATGGCAAGAATCCTGTGTTTTGTTATTCTCTCCATCTTCAGAAATGCTACCCTTCCTCCTGTGTCAGGATTCCAAGGCACTAACTACTAGCTGTCATATCTCTTGGGCTCCCTTTCCTAAGGGAAGGCACTTACAGGCCATGGAGCAGCATCCTCCTGGAAATTATTCTGGGACCTTAGTCCCTGCTGGGTGAAACCTTGGTGACTCTAGGACCCATGGACTTCTCCCTGTGACCTTGACTGAGAGTTAGATTCCCTAATAGGCAGACAGATGGGGAGAGGGGTTAGGACTAGGTAATAAAGAGAGTGAAATCCCAGGACGAATGGCATCTTCCTCACCTTCCCGACATAACACAAATCCTGGCAGCTTAAAATAAATGTCAGGTTTTTCTCCCACTAGTAGAGCTCTCCTACCTAACGGCCAGTCCTGTCAGCCTCCTTGTCTTTGTTCAAACTGACCAACCCTAAACTAGGGAGGAAGACATCCTTGAAGACCCTTAAAACCTCCATCCCTCAAGAAGAGAACTGGCTTTGGCTTCCACAGTGCCCTCTCTGCTTTTCAGAGGATCGTCTTCTCTGTGAGCCTTGCTGTGTGTGTGTGTGTGTGTGTGTGTGTGTGTGTGTGTGTGTGTGTGTTTCCTCATCCCCAATAAAAGCCTTTCTTCACCCACTGATTCCGTTTGCTGTGCCTGAGGTTTCCTCTGCCACTGCCTGGTGTGCTTTTTCATGCTTTAACTGCCGGAGAGTCCAGTCAAGATCTCAAGATGGTAACACCTTGTCCTTGGATGCTGCCACAACTTTGCTCCTTAGGCTCTCCTAAGGGATGCAGGACCCTCCTGTCTGATGTACAAAGTCCTCCCCTCCCAGATGAGATGCAGGACTTGACTGATGCACCAACTCCCCCATCCCCCTTTTCACTCAGGGAACAAGGAATGAGACAGTCAAAAGTCGAAATGGCATTGTGAATCCAACAACAATAAACATTCGAGGAAGCCTGGGTGGGAGCCCAAAGACTTTTGCTTTCTGTCCTTTAACTGTTTTAAAGGGCTTCTTGTTTTGCTTTTCAGTTTTGTTTTTTATTTTTGTTGTTTGTTAGGCTGGCTGCTTTTTCCCTTTGTTTTGTTTTGAGGCAGGTTCCAAGGGTAACTCAGAATCTACAGTGTAACCCAGGTAATTCTCCTGCCTCAACCTCCCACAGACAGTGAGATGACAGAAGTGAGGTGTCACACCTAGATTTGACCTTTAAAACCCTTCCTTGTGGGCTGAGCATGCCAGCCATGAGTTTCCATCAGTGTGGCAAATTCCTGACTAAAACTCAGTTTCAAACAGCATGGTTGAAGTCTTCTGTCACTCTAAGCAGCACAGAGGAACACAGAGAGATATGGCATTTAAATGAGTTAGTTCCAACTAACAAGCCTTAGATCAAATCTCCAGATAAACAATCGTCTTTTGTTCCTGCTTTCTGCTTGCCAAGTTATCCTGACACTCTCTTCTTCCATAGCAAACTCAGGAGAAAAAGAAACTAACAAACTGTAAAGTGTCAAACCTGGGACATGCAGTTGAGGTGCCTATTTAACATATCAAAGCGGGCCTGGCCTCCGGGTTCTCCCAGCATTCCTCAGTCCCTACCTGTTACAGGGTGTGGCTGGCACACCCCACCCTCCACCCTGAACTTTCCAGCCAAGGGGCTGGGCTGCCCTTCCTCCAGAGGCTCTTCCCTATAGAATCCAGACACTGTGTTTGCTCCTTTGGCCTCCTGGCTGCTGTACTTGGCTCCCCTCTCCTCACATGGTCTCTCCTAGCTGGGTCTGCCTCTGGTTATGTTCCCCACATATCTAGAATATGATGTAATATAATCCCCCAGCATACCTACGAGCAATCACGTCCTTTCTTTTCCTTTTTATTTCTTTTTTCATTCACAAACCATAATACTCGTGCATGAATCCATCTCTTCAAAGCCTAAAGTGATGTCAAAACAGAGGCTAGAGGATGGCTCAGCCAAATAAAGGCCCTACTGTCAAACCTAAATAACCTGAGTTCAATCCTGAGGACCCCCACCAAAGGAAGAAAGAACCAGCTTCCCACACACACACACACGTCCCACAATTAATTAATTAATTATCTTGGATAACCATTCAAAAGGGACACTAAGATGGATTGTTGGGGATATGAAGTTTATTAAAGAGTTATTAACATCATGGACAGACAGACAATAGCTAGCTCGCTAGGACTCTGAGGAGAATTCAAGTGTCAGTATCTGAGACAGACAGCATGGCAGGGACTCTGAAGAGAGGAAACCAGGGCCCATGTGACACAAATAGGGGTCTCTTTTGATAACCCTAAGGTTGGGAGGGGTGTCACAGCACAAACCTGTAATTAGGCACTCAGGTTCCAAGGCAGGAGGCAAGAAGAGGGATAAGGAGCAGGATCTGTGGCCACAAACACTCTTTGTCGGCAACTCTCTGTAGGTGGCGGTGGGAGAAACCCGAACACCTAGAAGTCTAGCTAGGACTCAGACAATGTCTCAGTGAGGTGCTTGTCTGTGTCTGTGGGAGAGAGGGCCTACTGCAAGTATTGTAGCCTGAACAGCAGCTAGACTCTAACATTACATCTTTATGGTAAATAAATAAAGGCGATAATGATATGAGAGCAAGCAAACAATATCCAGTTCTACAGACAGCAATCTCCCATAGCATGCCCTGCTCCTACCTCACACGTAGGTAGGCTTAACCCTGCCTTGTGGACATAAACCAAACCAGAGACCCAAAAACCAAAAAGAAGATGGAAGATAGATAGCTAGCTAGATAGATAGATGAGAGGAAGAGAGAGAGAGAGAGAGAGAGAGAGAGAGAGAGAGAGAGAATGAATAATGGACTAATGCCTGGAAAAGAGGGGAAATGGGGACTCACTAAGGAAAGTTGGATCTAAATATCAAATAATATTGGGTCATCGTTCTGATCTGGTGGTGAAAACAGTACTTTCATCTTTCTTGAAAGTTCCTTTCTCAGGGCGGGAGACACAGCTTAGCACTTAAGACAACAGAAGGCCAAAGTTCAGTTTCCAGAACCCACATCAGGTGCCTGACAACTGCCTGCTAACTACAGTTCTAGGGAGATTCAATGTCTCTGGCATGGTCACACGCGCGCACGCGCGTGTGCACACACACATACACTTAAAAGTAAATATTTAAGCAAGCAAGAAAAAAAAGATTATTTGGGGAGGGGGCTATTGTGCTGAGCTGTGTGGTCTCTCCCTCAGTCTCTGATAATACCTATATACTGACTGTCTGGACCATAGTCTGTGCACTCCTTTGAGTCTGCTGATGGTGCCTCCCTTAAAATCTCTTATTCACAACTATAGCCAGACTGTTCCAAACAATCTGCTTGTTCTTGAAACTTTTATTTTTTGTTAAAAGGAACACTTAGGTTAGTGATTCGTAACTCACAACCTAGCATTTTTAAATTTTCGCTTCTGACTAATAACACAGCACCTTAATGTAGCTGATGCATAGACACATGAGATGCAATTTTATTATTTTTAATAAAAGGCAGCTGTTATAAAGACACAACCCCCATTCAGGCTGACAGACTGCTTCATACTGTATTGTGTTCGGTAGGGAAGTGAGCTTAGTCATAGAAAATGCAATTGCTCACACCTCCCCCAAATAATAAAAATAGCACCAGGTGAATGAGCAGATGGAGGTGTAAGAGAGTGTGAGCTCACACCAACATTCCCCTGGACAGCTGCCAGGGTCTGTTTCTGGGAATGATCTCCAGGCTCCACCTACTCGTGTCTCCACCTACCCCACCCACGTTCTCCTGGGAGACCTGTATCTTTAAAATCAACAGACCTATCTCTGAACCTTTTTCTGGAACCCCACAAGCTGCAGAATAATTAGTACATACTCGTGAATCAGGCATTGAAGGAGAGGTTGATGGAACCAAGAGCTGGCTGGTGGCTAAGACTGTCTGGTTTGCCACTGACTCTTATCAAAAATACACTTAGAAACTGGCCCTTACCAGTGAGCATGGCGGTGCTTCCATTTCTGCTCTTGCCTCTTTAGTACATGTATGAAACTGTCCTGGATTCAAGAGAGGTTGGGGAGTAAGAGTTGTTTTGGAGTCAGGAAATGTTCCGTGGACCCCAGCATGAGGCATGGTCTAACCCACTGCAGGCAAAGAAGACAGTATGGTGAAAAGCGGAGGAGAAGGCAGGATGGTGCTCACTTTTAGTCCTAGCACTCAGGAGGCAGAAGCAGGTGGATCTCTGTGAGTTTTAGACCAACCTGGTCTACATAGTGAGTTTCAGACCAACCTGGTCTGCGTAGTGAGTTCCAGGACAGCCAGGGCTATGTAGAGAGAACCTGCTTTTAAAAACTAAAGAAATAAAAAGGCAAGATAACCCAGTCTGCATCCACATAGAGAAAAGAAAAAAAGATGCAGGACCAAAGGAAAACTACGTTCCAATAGGGCAGATCCTAGGGAGCAAGCGTGCTGACTGACAGGGACAGTGAGGAGTCCTTTATGAAGGGACTTAGGGAAAGTTTCTCTGAGGAGACATTGCTGTGAGCCTGAACAATAACGGGATACCGGGAAAAGACAGACAAAAAGCTTTTCTGGAAGGATCTGTCAGAGAAACATCTCCAAAGTGGGAAAGAGTGTGGTAAGTACAAAACTGTGTGCAAGGGGTGTGTGGCAGACGATAACTAACAAGATGAAGAGCAAGGAGTCGAGGACACAAAGTGAGGAGTTCGGGCTTTCTTCTTATTGTAAGGTAAAGCCTTGAGGTAATTTTAGATAAGAGACCAAACCTGGATGAAGTCCGATTGACATTTCTTAAAGTTCTAGTTTATAGTCACAGGAAGTACAAAAAATACCCAGAAGGCATTAAAATCCTTCAGCTTCCTGCCACATTAGCAGCTCATGCCACTGTAGAAGTGTAACATCCACACTGTGATTGACACTCTGCGGTCCACAGAGCTTGCCAGATCTCACGGGTCCTAGCTAGCCATGCATGCATGCATGCGCGTAAGAGAGAGAGGGAGTTGTAGATAACGTTATATATAACATGCATAGCTTTCCACAGCCGCCTCCAAAGTCAAGATGCCAGCTCCACCGTCACCACAAGGCTCCATGGTGTTTGCTCTCTGTAACCAGTCCTGCTATCTCCTCTCAAATCCCAATCTCAAGAAACCAGCAATCTGGTTCTCATCTCTGTAATTACAACATGCCAAAGATATTGTACAAATGGAATGGCATGGCATGTACCCTTCTGAATCAGCTGTTTTACTAAGCAGAATTTCCCGGGGGCCCATCCCTGTGCCGTTCTATTTAATTGCTGAGTGGTATCCCTTGATATAGATCACCCTTGTTCTGTTACTATGAAGAAATTCTAGGCTGTATCTAGTTCTTGGTTATTATGAATAATAAGAACTTTGTGTACAGGATTTTACATGAATGTAAGTTTTTCTCCTCTGGAATAAATGTCCAAGGATACAATCACTATACTATATAGTGAGTGCATTTTAAGTTTAAAAAAACTGCTAGGACTGGGGAGAAAGCAAATAAAGTTCTCAGTAGCACAGGCTTGTAATCCCAGCATTGAAGAAGCAGAGACAGGTGTCCCTGGGGTTCTCTTGTCATCCAGTTTATCCTAATTGGCACTCCGGACAGTTGGAAGAGCTCGTTTCAAAAACAAGGTGAATGACATCTAAGGGTTGAACAATCCCAGGGTTGACCACTAACTAGCTTCCACACGCGCATGCACACACATGTGCACCTGTATATATACAAACATGCACACACTCAAAGAAACGGCTACACTGTTTCTAAACTGTTTTCTAGATGGTTTATATTTCCACCATCAGTAGGCTGTTGGCAATTCAGTGTTTCTGCATCCTCATTTCCGATAACACTATTTTTCCTTCGAGCCATTTGGCTAGATAGACAGTGATAATCCGTGTATAGTTTTAATTTGCCCACAGTAATGAATAATGGGGTTACCATGTTCTCATGTGCTTACTTGCAATTCCTCTTCAGTGGGAACTCTGTACGCATCAGTCTTAGTTACTTTTCTATTGCTGTGACTAAACACCAAGACTAAGAAAATTTATAAAAGAAAGAAAGCACTTAACTGTAGGGCTCACAGCCCCACAGGGTTGGAGTCCATGAGCATCATGGGAGGGAGCATGGCCCCATGGAAGCAGGCACGGCGTGGAAGTGGCTGATAGCTTGCATCTAATCCACAAGCTCACTGAATTTCATCCTTGCTTTGTGCAGCACAGAATTTTGAGAACAATGCTGAATAAGAGTGGTGGGAATGAACACCCTTGTTTTTCCCTAACAGTGAGGTGTGATGGTTAACATAGTCAACCTGTCAGGACCTAGAATCTACCATCAGACAAACCTCTGGGCACACTTGTGAGGGATTATCTAGATTAAGTTAAGTCTTAGTTAGACTTTTACTGCTGTGAAGAGACACCATGACCACAGCAACTCTTGTAATTGAGGCAGGCTTACAGTTTCAGAGGATTAGTCCATTATCATCAAGGTGGGAAGCATGGAAGCATGCAGGCAGACATATTGCTGGATGAGTCCAGAGTTCTACATCTTGATCCACAGGCAGCAGGGAAAAACTGTGTGCTTCAAAGGGTACAGCTCGAGTAGAGAAGACCTCAATGCCTGCCCCCCCCACACACACACACAGTGACACACTTCCTCCAACAAGGTCACACCTACTCCAATAAAGCCACACCTCCTAATAGAGCCACTCCCTGTGGGCCAAGCATATTCAAACACATGAGTCTATGGGTCCCAAACCTATTCAAACGCCACAGTTAATCTCTGAGCATGCTTGTGAGGAATTTTGTTGATTAGGTTAAGTAGGGAGAGAAGAACCATCACCATTCCCTGGGACTTGGGGCTTGGGCTGCATCTGACTTCTCTACTGACATATCTCTAGCATCTGACAGCATCAAGTGGCTTTCCGAGCAGCTTCTCAGCAGATATGCTTCTTCTTCAATATGTTACTTACAAATAAACCAGGGAAAGCTGTGAGCCCGAGCACTGGCCATCCTGTTTCCTGACTGTGGATGCAGTGTGGTCAGCCCTCTCGAGGTCCTACCATCAGACTTCCCAGCTATGACAGACTGGGCTCTTGAACTGTGAACCAAAGCAAACTCTTCTTTTCCTGTAGTGACTTTTGTCTGATATTTTATCACAGTCAGAAGGAAAGTAACTAAGACATAGAGGGAAAGCCTTTAGCCTTTCACCCTTTGATATAATTTTGTCTATAGATAATTTTATAGGTTCTCCCTATCAAATTAATTCATTTCTGCCTACTCTTATTTTTATGAGGGTTTTCAGAAATGAAAGTTGAATTTCATCAAAAAAAATTGTAATACCGTATAATTTTCAAACACTGACCAGCTTTTTATACCTAAAATAAACCCCGTTTCCTTGTCACCAAGATGTACATTTTTTAGTACAATGCTAGATTCAAATAACTAATTTTAAAAGAACATTTCTGCCTCTGGAGCTAGAGAGATAACTCAATTCTTAAGAGCACTGGCTGCTCAATGGTTAAGAGCATTGCTGCTCATTAGAGGCCCTGGATTCACTTCTCAGCTCCCACTTGGCAGCTCACATCCACCTGTAATTCCATTTTCAAGGTATCTGATGCCCACTTCTGAACTTTTTAGTTACAAGACTGTATGCATGGTGCACATGAATATGTGCAGCAAACACTCACATACATAAAAATAGATAGATAGATAGATAGATAGATAGATAGATACTATTTAACTTGCCACTCTGTTAAAAGACCACTCTCACTTCTTTGTATGGAATGTATAGAAGAGGAAAAGGAGGAGGTGGAGAAGAAGGAGGGGGGGGAAGGAGGAGGAGGAAGAAGAAGAAGAAGAAGAAGAAGAAGAAGAAGAAGAAGAAGAAGA
>JADRCH010000098.1:352629-381659 GCA_019843965.1 Rhynchomys soricoides | reverse complement strand
CGGGGTTGAGGAGGAAGATGTAGTCAGCTTCAGAAATGAAGGGGGGTGGACTGTGTTCAGAGGAGAAACAACAGATTTGGTTGAAATGAACAAGTAAGAAGATGGACAGATAGCTGTCCAGTAGGCATCAACATGAGGGGATTGAGGCAAGCTGAAGCTCTGGGGAGAGTCAAGAGTTCTCTGTCAGTTCTACACACACACACACACACACACACACACACACACAAAACTCTGGGTGTCGGATGACGGGTCAGTGCTAAGTATCTATTGCTTTATGGGGTTCAGTTGAGGGAGTTATATCCTTCATTCAGTTTGACATGCCCAATAAGTTTTTGGGCATGATTGCCCTGATGTGAGTCTTAACATAGTCACATGCCCCTAAAGTCTCAATTTACCCTGATACACAGACAGATGGTTCTGTTTGCCAGTCCACCAGGCATACAATCAGCTTCCACCTTCGAGATGAGGGTGGGAGAGAAGGAAGGCTTGTGAAATGGAGTCTCCCGTGGCAAAGCATTACCTGAAAAACCACCGGTTTACACAATAAGGAGGAACTCAGAGCAGGGTGCAGCCTGATGGTAACAGATTCCTGGGGTTTTAAGTTCTTGGCTCATGCAGCAGTTAAGAATCAGCTAGCAGCTGAAGACTTCCAGAGAGTGGCTGTGGTGGGTGACAGAGACTATTAAGGACTTCAGAAGAGCAAAAACTGTGAGAAGAAGCAAAGAGCTCAGACTACTAGAAAGCAAAAGAGTAAGAAGAACCAAGACCACTGCAGAAGGCAAAAAGCCAAGGAGATCTGCACACACCACTGCTGGAAACATTCAAGAGAACCATAGAAAGTTAAAATCGGAGAGCCTTGTTACCACAGGAGCTTCAGAGAGACATTAGCTGCCTGGTAATGGGCTATTCACATTCAAGGCCTAGAACAACAGGCCTTGAGCATCTAGAACCATAATCTCTGGCTTTAAAATCTCAGAGCCATAGACTAGTTCTGAAGGCCTACAACCGTAACCTTCTGGCTTTGAGAGTCCAAAGCAATAAGCTTCTAACTGGGAATTTGGAGTCAGAAGTCTAACTCTTGGGGCTTAGAGACAGAGGTCTCTAGGTAAGGGTCCATCCCATAAGCTGCTAGAGTTCAGGAATGCCAGCTCCAAGGAAACTTCTCTATACTTATGTATTATTTCCAATTGAATAGAAAAATGGGACTGTGAAGCAGCCTTTTCTAAATTCTTTTAATTTAGTCTGGCCTTAAACTTCCCATGTAGCTAATAGAATATAGTCCTAAATTTCTGATCCTCCTGCCTACACTTTGCTTGGTTTGCAGGCCCTGTGCCACCATACCCAGTTTAACCCAGCCCCCTTTTGACAATACCTATTCCTAAATTCAAGAAAAGATAAAAATAACTGGTAGCCGAGGACCTAGCTTGTGGCTGCCCCATCTCAGAAGACAACATCTGTTCGTCTGTTACTGTGTCATCACCACCGTGGAACGCTAATTACATACACTGTAGTTAGACTTCCTGAGAGGAGGGGGAATGACCAAGGATTTTGTGAAATGCTTGGTTAAACAGATTCTCTCCCAAGGGACTTTCCAGAGACTCCAATTTCCTAATTTGCATCATGAATTTCCAACTAAGCCAAGTGATATGACCACAGAACCCTGTGCTGTGGAGAGGCCCTATGAATATGAACACATCTTGGAAACAGTTCTCTGTCTGTGTGGTCAGCAAGCTGGGCAGACACCCTACACTGTCCTTCTCTACTTAAGCAAAAGTCTAGTGGCTTCTCAATTCTGGTCTGACTGTTCTAGCTTGGTGACTTAGAATGCGACTATTTGAGCCTCCCTTTTTGCATTTGTAAGAGGCACAGACTCCGTGTCTTTAAAAAACCTGTCCAACCATGCAGTTCTTTGAGGTGGGATTATAAGAGGGTCTAGAAGGACTAATGGGAAATGTGGGTACTGGGTCTATGAAGGTCAAGGCAGGCCCAGGCATTGAGAGATGATGAGCTGGACGGCTCATGAGGAAAACCTCTGCAATTTGGAGGCAAAGACAGGAAGATCAGGAGTTCAAAGCCAGCCTTAGCTACATAGGGAGTTTGAACCAGCCTGAGCTACCAGAAACCCTGTCTCTAGCAAAAGATGAAGGAAGGGAGTTAGGAAAGGAAGGAGGGAGGAGGAAGGAAATGAGAGAGAGAGAGAGAAAGTGTGCAGAAACACTTCTCTGCTGTGCACATCCACAGAAGCCATTAGCTCCAACCCAGGTTTTCAGAGATTTTATTCCAACATCCTAGCAGGAGCAGTCTGTGGATTAGCTCAATTTTATTTAACTGAGCTGTGTTACTTGAGATGGGGTCCTGCTATATAGCCCCAGTTTACCCAGTACTTAATTTGTAGTCCAGGCCACTCTCAAATTCACAGCAATCTTCTACCTCAGCTTTGAAGGAACTCTAGCCAGCCCAAGCACAGCAAGCATGGCTCTGGGAGGTCTTGCTCTTCTCCCCCATTCCCTCTGCCTTACTAAAAACATTAGATTACATTCCTAAAGCTAGACACTCCTCCCCCCAAGGTCTATTCCCTTATTTGGCCACTTCCAACTCCTGAGGCTGACTACTAAGGTCCAGATATCAAAGTTTTGAAGTCCAGCAATCAAAACCCCCCTTTGGCTCACCTAATTTACATGCCCAATTAGAATTAAGCACCTCATTCTAAACTGGGGTTTCCCCTTTTACCTTTATGAACTGCCATTTGTCTATAGGCAAATCTGTCTCTTCTCTGTCCAGAGGTAGTGCTTTGCTTGCTCGTGCGTGCATTCCCACACTCCCCCAAATACCCGTCCTCCCCCTCCCTTCCCCCTTTCTTCTTTATCCCTTGTTCCCTTCTCCTTCTCCCTCTTCCTCCGTCTCCCATCTTTTCCTCCGTCCCTCTGTGGCAAATAAATCTCCTTTGTGCTGAGAACTTGGTCTTGGGGTGTCTTGAGCTGACTCTGAGGTTCTCTACAAGCTTCCTGAGAGCTGAGGTCACAGGCTTGTGCCAGCACGCCTGGTTCTTAAACTAGGTTTCTGTTGAATTCTGGGGATTTACACCCTATATGGTCTGGTAAGACAAAATGAAAGCCTTACCAAACACAAGATGCATTTGACTAAATGTGAATTGTTCTGCAGTGCCTGAAAAATCTCAGGATCCTACCCAAAAAGGAGGTAGAGAGTGGAGCTCTTACAGTACGGACCTCCAGATCTTACAGTCCTTTCTACGTTCCCATTTCACCAAGACAGCTATCAAGTGACCTCTGCTGCTGTCACCAGCTACTCAACAGGAAACCTTCCTGGGGCGCTTAGTAAGCATCAGCGAAATAATGAGGGAGGAAGTCCTTTGAAAACTGTGAGGTATATCATAGTTACTCTATTTTTATTATTATTCATACCGTTTAAAATGTAATTTTGGCTTCACCACAGACATGACTTCAGGCAACCAGTTCATCAACTCCACCTTTTGTGTAAAGTCAGTGCTGTAATGGCTGGGAAAGATTAACCAGAAAATCATCACGCTGGACACCTCAGAAAATTGAAGCTCACTGTGATGCTTATTAATTAACAGTAGCCAAATGACTGTGAGCTTATAAGCAGGCCTGCCCTGGAGAAGAAGCTGGGGTGCTCTGCTATGTTTTACACTTGTTGGCCATTATTATTATTATTATTTAATCCATTAGCTCGAGTAACGTATAATTAGGATAACGCCCTGGAAAATGAATCCAGCCTGGTGACTCAACATCAAGGAAAGGAAACAGACTTCTAAACCGTGTTGGAATTAATCTGGAACCTCGGGGCCAAGTCCTTTAAAAAAGTCTTAGACCCTGAGTGTTCAGCAAAAATAGGGAAGCCATCTTTCTATTTCAACCCTGCTACCAGGGTAAACATTCCTAATAGAATTACCTTCTGTTACAGAGCAGGGAAGGGTATTGGAGCTCCTTCATTAAGACTCTGAATTACTATAGGAATGTGGGTTGGAAGCTAGGGAGAGGGCTCAACGGGTAAAGCACTTCAGCTGCAGGTGTGAGGAGCCCATTAAAAGCCAGGTGCAGTCTACTCCCCTGTAATCTCAGAGTTTCCAGTGTGAGGCAGGACACAGACACCAAAGAAATTCTCCCGTAAGGGAGCCTGGCTATGAGGACTTCTATGTGAAACAGGGTGCAATGTGAGCCCCAACATCAAATGTTGCCCTCTGATCACCACACATGTGCCATGGTGCAGGCTCTCCCTCCCCCTCCCTCTCCCTCTCCTTCTTCTTCTCTCTCTCCCTCTGTCTCCCCCCAGCCCCCTAACTAGAGGACATTAAAGGAAGGACAGGAATTACAAAGGGAACCGAGCAGATTGCTTAATGTACTTAATGTCTAGATTGTTGGGCCAGATGGGACTGTGCTTACAGGAGAATTAAAAATTTTAAAAAGGTTGAACCTAAGAACCTGAATTCAGATCCTCAGAACACACATAAAAACTGTAACCTGGCACTGGGGGTTTATTGACAGAGACAGGCAAACCCATGGAGCTCTATAGCCAGCCAGCCTAGTTGAATTGGTTCAGTGAGAGACCCTGTCTCAAAAAGTAAGGAGGAAAGCAATTGAGGAAGGCACCCTACAAGCATGTACATACACACACACACACACACACACACACACACACACACACACACACACACCAATAGTCTGTGAGCCTATGGAAGGCTTTAAAGCTTGAGCAGAAGTTTTATAAGATAAAAATGATAGAACAGTGTGGGTGAGAACTAAAACTTGCCCCAGGTTGGTAGTTAGCTCCCAGATTAAGTTATATACATTTCTCTCCTAAAGAAAATGTCCTGGGGTTCGGAGGACGTTCACTTAGCCCAGTGACATTGGAGAGGCAACAGCAAACCACAGCTTGAACCTAGAGCCTATCAAAGCCAGGAAGCTTGTGCAGGTACAGAAAGTGAGGCCATTCAGTGCAAAAAAAGCTAGCCTCGCCTGGCCAAGCCCATTGGAGGTACAAAGAGGCATGGCTGCCCTGTGGCCATGCCCCAGGATGAAGAGGCAAGAGGGAAAATGACTGAGATTATGGAAGGTAACAACTCTCTCCCATTCACACTGCTGTATCTCCATTGATCTTCTGAGAGAGCAACAGCATGTGAGAGAATTGTTCTATGTTGTGAAACTTTGACCTTGTCAACTTTTGTTGGTAGACAAAGGTTGGTAGGTCTTCAGAGATTCTTCCAGTCAACGGGTTTTAGCTCATAGATTTTATAATGCTGACCTCTGGGCATGTTACGTGGTTAGAAAAGCATCTGAAAGACATACACGCACACCTAAAGAGACACACAAGAGGGGAAATCAGTTTTCATGGTTTGTAAGAGCCAAGTACAACTGTGAAGTTCCTGGGAGTTGAATGATTAAGTAAGGCACACATGATACCTGAATGGTGAGGAAGAGAATCCTTCAAGAGCCTATGCCTGTAGGAATTAATGAATAGTGAATTAATGAGTTGGATGAATGTAAAAACAAACTAATTGGTTCTTCAAGCTACACTTGGATGGAGTTGTTTCCTTGTTTGCATTGTTGAGGTACTATCTGGTGTAAGTAAACATTTGTGCATGTGCAGCAGAAAAAGTTCCTACAATACTTGTCCATACTGATTTTTATTTTTGGAAGTACATATTTAGAAACTACATTCCTTTAAAAGTGATATATATATATGGCTGGAGGGATGGCTCAGTGGTTAAGAGCCCTGACTGCTCTCTCAGAGGTCCTGAGTTCAATTCCCATCAACCACATGGTGGCTCACAACCATCTGTAATGGGATCCAGTGCCCTCTCCTGGTGTGTCTGAAGACAACTACAATGTACTCAACATATATAGAAAATAAATAAATAAAGATCTTTTAAAAAAGAGTGATATATATGTGTGTGTATAAGATATATTTATACACATAGTTGTGTGTGTATGGGTGTGTGTATGTCTTTGTGTGTTTGTTATATATTTGTGTATGTATGGGTGTGTGCCTGTGTGTGTGTGTGTGTGTGTGTGTTATATATATATGTGTGTTCTCTGTATACTCACAGAAGCCAGAGGAGGAGGTGGGCTGCCCTGCTCCATGTCTTTCCTCTTTATTCCCTTGAGATGGTCTCTCACTGCACCTGGAGCTAGGCTGGTGGCTGCAAACCTGTCATTATTCATCACAAATGCTTAGCAACCTTATTTTTATACAGATGCTATGAATTTGAATTTAGGTCCCCACATTTGCACAGCAAGCATTCTTACCTGCTGAGTCGTTTCTCTAATCCCCTAGCTCCATATTTTGAAACAAAATATGAACAAAATAAATTTAGTGTGATAATAAAGAATTACACAATATAATCAAGCAGAATTTATCTTCAAAATTCGAGATTGCTTTAATATCTGAAACCAAAGAAAGCAATATACCATACCCATATAATCTTAAAAATTACATGATTTCTGGGCGTAGTGGTCCATGCATATAGTCTCAGCAGCTTAAAAGACCAGCAGGAGGATTGCTTGTAACCAGGAGTGTGAGAAAAGCTTAAACAACTTAGCAAGATCCTGACCCAAAAGAAATGAAGATCCTATATGATCTTCTTACTAGATGAGGAAAAAAAAATTTCCAGATTAATTTAACGTGACCAAAGGACAGAAAGGGAAAGGGGGAGAAACTCCTTCAGTTTGGTATTCAACCAGCAATGAAAAATGTCATTGATGGAGTACTTAATGGTAAAAGATTAGATAGCTGCATTTCCTCTCCTATCAGGAGCAGGAAGCAAGAGACAGGAGGGCGGATCTGTTCAACACTGTTCTAAAGGGTCCACTCAGGGCAAATAGACAAGAGAAATAAATAAGAGGCACCCAGCTTAGGAAGGAAGAAGTAACACCATCTTTATTCACAGATGATGTGACCCAGCATCTAGAATCTCTAAAGAATCTGCTACCAGAACCATTAGAACTTATCAATAAGTTCAACAAGGTTCGGGTTATAAAATCAATATGCAAAAGTTTATTATGTTTTTATTCACTTATAGTAAACAATTCAAAATAATATTTAGAAAATGATTTTATTTACAAAGACATCCAGGAAGTAAAACATTCGGGAGCTAATTTAGCCAGAGAAATATAAGACTTGTACTCTGAAAACAATAGAGATGATGAAAGGAAACCTAAATAAATGGGAAAACATCTGATATTTGCAGGCCAATGAGTTATCTCATATGTGCCAAAGCTCCCTTAATCTATCTATAGATTCCAAGCAAGCTTGTGGGAATCACAGAAAACTTATTCATAGAAATTAACAGGCTGATTCTAAAATATAATTCCAAGGGATCCAGATGGCCAAAACCGTTTTTAAAGTGAAAGACAAAATTGGAGGTGTCACGCTAGATTGAAAAATTTGCTAGTCAATGCACTTACTAGTGAGTTGTGGAGAAGATGTAGTGCAGACATAAAGATATATAGCCATGAGTAGTTCTAGATTTCAGAAATGAACCATGTATCTATGCTTAACTGATGCTGGGCAAGGGTAAAGACCATTCAGTTGGGAAAGAAGTCTTTGAACAAGTGTGCTGAGACATCTAGATTGCCTCATGCGGAAGAATGAAGTCATACTATACCTCATACACTCATGTCCACCATGAATGAATATTTTCTGCTAATTGCTAACTAGTTCTCTAAAAGTGTTATCACCTCAATTAAGAGAGATTCTAGAAATGGGTGGAAATCATGGTTAACCATCAGACTGTCACTTAATTTTATACTTTAACATCATAAATTTTATGTGTTTGGTGGTGGAAGTACATGTGTGTGTGTGGTGTGCCTGCTCATGCATAGGCATGTGGAAGCCTGAAGTTGACATTGGGTGTCTACCTCTGCTATTCTTTACCTTTATTCTTTGTGACGGTGTCTTTTATTAAACCTGGAGCTTGCTAATTGGAACAAAGAGCCTTGGGGTCCCTCTGTGTCAGGTCCTTACTCCAGCAGTGAATGTATGGGCACTTCCCACCTCATCTGACTTCCACATGGGAGGTGGGGATCCAAACTCAAGCACTTTGCTCACTGAACCGGCTCCTCCGTTCCCAGGATAAAAGACAAATTGCTTGCTGGGCAGTGTACACCTTTAATCCCAGCACTTGGGAGGCAGAGACAAGCGGATTTCTGAGTTCAAGGCCAGCCTGGTCTACAGAGTGAGTTCCAGGACAGCCAGGGCTACACACAGAAACCTTATCTTGAAAAACCAAAAATAAAACAAAATAAAAAGAAAAGACAAATTGCTAATCATACATCTGGTAAGATATTTGGCTCTAGAATGTAAAAGACAAATAACCTGGATCAAAAATGAGCAAAGAACTTGAATGGGACTACTTTCCTCAGAGGAGATAAATAAGGAATATAGGAACAGGACAGACACTTGACATCACCAGTGGTCAGAGAAGTGCAAACGAAGGCAACCACACAATTCGAGCCCACTTTATAGCAGCTACTCCTAAAAAGCAAGAAAATAAGAGGTTGTGATGGTCTGTCTATGCTTGTCCCATGGAGTGGCACTATGAGAAGGTGTGGCTCTGTTGGAATAGGCGTGTTACTGTGGGCGTGGGTTTAATACCCTAGTCCTAGCTGCCTGGAAGTGAGTATTCTGCTAGCAGCCTTCAGATAAAGATGTAGACCTCTCAGCTCCTCCTGCACCATGCCTGCCTGGATGTTGCCATGTTCCTGCCTTGATGATTATGGACTGAACCTCGGAACCTGTAAGCCAGCCCCAAATAAATGCTGTCCTTATAAGAGTTGCCTTGGTCATGGTGTCTGTTCACAGCAGTAAAACCCTAACTAAGATAGAGGTAGACACACACCACACCCCATAGAGTCTCCAAACACTGTTAGAAGGATGGGCTGTAAAGGGTGAGGTGCATTTGGAAAACAATTTGGCAATCCCTGAAAAAGTTCAGCAGAACTAACATTAACAATTCAACTCCTAGTAGATGGCTGAAAGAAATGCAAACATTCATCCACATAAAAACGTGAGTGTTTGCTGAGACACCACCCCAAAGGTGAGTGAAAGCTTATATCCACCATGAGTGGATAAATAGAATTTAGCATAGCTGTATATAATTCATTTTCATTCATCCATACAGATGGTCTAAACATGTTACAACACGATCACACTTGAAAGGGAAAAATAGAGGCAGCTAGATAGAGTCCACACCTTCTTAGAACAGCGAAATGTACATGGTTACTTAGGGAGTGGGTTGGGGATGAGGAGACAGAGCCTGTTTTCCACTGGGTTTCTCTCCACCTTGCCCTCCCCACCTTCTCTCATTTAAACTTTGGACTCTAAGATAAATTATTTAGGAGTATGTTTCCGTTAATGTAACCACAAATCTGAACACAACATTGGAATGTATTCCTTTTAATTCCCAGGAGAGATGGCCTTAAATGTTCCTAGCCTACGAATCTTCTAGGTCCAGCTTGTACTACTTGCAGCTTATTGTTCCTTGAAACCAAATTTTATGAAAAACCGAAAAATTAAGTAGATAAGAAGTTAACACAAACACCATGAAAACTGTTAGTCAGTGGTTGATTTTCAGCCTGATTTTAAATAAACGTAATCAAAGGTCACCTGGGAACATTGGCTCAAATTTTGCTTTAAAAAGCTATTTTGAAATTATAGACTCACCTACAGTTTCCAGAGACTTAAAATGTAGGCTTCTAGGGCTCAGAATTGACAGGAGTATTTATAGGCATTTTTTTAAAGTGACACTTTATAGTTCTCCCCTTAAAGGCTCCCTAACGTATGTGCAAGAATGGTGAAGGGAAACCGATAATAAAAGTGTTCTAAATTACAGCAATAGTCACATATGTCTGTAAATATAGATGCTTCAACCATGGAATTGTACACTTTGTGTGAGTGAATTGTGTGGCAGGTGACCTACATTTTAAAAAACCTGAAACCACACCCTCCCCACCTGTTGCAGGATATTTGATCACACTGTGAATCCCAAGATTGTGTTATTTACTGGAAAAAAAACCAACAACAGTTTTTTGGTGTGGTGTGGCCTAGTCTTAGCACAAACCTAAAGGTATATTTTATCCTTTCAAACACATACAATGTACATGGCTCAGAATTCATCCAACTCTAGTACATTGTGTATTATTATTTTGTTGTTGTTGTTATTATTATTATTATTATTATTATTATTATTATTATTATTATTATTTGTGGTGGTGGTTTTAATCCAAGAGCTTTCTGCTTCAATATTGTAAACAGGATTAAATAAAGTCAACCATAGGTCTTGAGGTG
This sequence comes from Rhynchomys soricoides, assembly GCA_019843965.1. Taxonomy (NCBI): domain Eukaryota; kingdom Metazoa; phylum Chordata; class Mammalia; order Rodentia; family Muridae; genus Rhynchomys; species Rhynchomys soricoides. The sequence goes on along the minus strand of JADRCH010000098.1, from coordinate 371,336 downwards.
GAGCAAGCAACTAGTTGACAAAAAGTGAGCATAAGACCATTAAGAAAAAAAACCATAGACAGTAAGAGGAAGTCAGGAGGATGGATAGAGAGACGCACAGGAAGTAGAAAGGAGGGACATTCTCTTTGAAGGAGATTTTTTGAGACAGAGAGAGGGGCATTGCTGGTGGGACATCAGCTGAGGAGGAAGGTCGGCTGGGTGCTTTCTCTGCCTCGCTGAGCTAGCAGGCTTTCACCCCAACATCTGACTCCTGAGTCTTCATTGATAAAATGGAATGATTGAGATTTTGTTACAAAATAAAACACCTGGGCTGGAGAGATGGGAGAAGAGGTCCTTGGTCCTATGAAGGCTCAATAGATGCCCCAGTGTAGGGAAATCGAGGGCGGGGAGGAGGGAATGGGTGGGTGGGTGGGGGAACACCCTCATAGAAGCAGGGGGAGAGAGGATGAGATAGGGGGTTTTCTGGGGAGGGGAAAACCAGGATAACATTTGAAATGTAAATAAAGAAAATATCCAAATTAAAAAAAAAAAAAAAAAAACCGACCTCCCATCCCCTCCAATCCATGTCAGATTAGTGCATTCAAAGGTTTAGTGCATTCAAAGGTTTAGTGCATTCAAAGGTTTAGTGCATTCAAAGGTTTAGTGCATTCAAAGGCATCAGCTTTCTGGTTGCTATTTTATCCTTTCTAACACATGTAATGGGCATAAATCTGAATTGACCAAACTCTGGTACATTAAGTATTATTCTAATTTTTTTATTTGTTTTTTGTTCGTTTGTTTGTTTTTATTTTTGTTTGTTTGTTTTTCGAGACAGGGTTTCTCTGTGTAGCCCTGGCTGTCCTGGAACTCACTCTGTAGACCAGGCTGGCCTCAAACTCAGAAATCTGCCTGCCTCTGCCTCCCAGTGCTGGGATTAAAGGTGTGTGCCAGCCAGGATATAGCTCTTAACTACTTCTCCAGTGCCTGTCTTCATGCCACCATGTTCCTCACCATGATGATAATGGACTGAACCTCTGAAACTATAAGCAAGTCCCCAATTAAAGGCCTCCTTTCATAAGAGTTGCCTTTAACATGGTTCTCTTTACAGCAGTAGGACAGTGACTAAGACATCTCTAAAACAAAATCTTCTGAAAACCCATTTTCCAAAGACTGGATTCTAGTCTTTCTTAACACCACAATTATATATTCTGGTTATAGGAGACCTCTGAAGCAGCTTTGCAAAATCGTCTCTGGTCCTTTATTTTTTTTTTCATCTTATTTTGTTATTATTATTATTATTATTATTATTATTATTATTGTAAAATTTGATTGTTAGAGAATTTTAGAAATATGTTCCATATAACAGTAAAAAATCAATACAGTACTTCTAATGAACAGTTTACCGACAAGTACCAAAATATAAATTGTGCATAAAATTTTATCTAGTAAACTTATTTCTAGGAATTTATGTTGGCAAAAATATGTATGTACTGTGGGATATCTATCACAGTATTATATACAATGGTGAATTATGAGAAACATATCAAAATTAAATAAAGAAGTAATAAATTATGAAATTACTTGTAGTCATTTCTATAATACTTAAAATGCTATTTTTTGGCTAAAACTTTAGAAGCCAATATTATCATCTTCTTGTAATTTCACATTATAAATATGATTAAAATAAATTAAATCACTTTGTAAAAACATTATGCAATTGGAAATCATTTCTGACAGATCAACTCTTACAGTTTTATAGGCCATTCATTTTTTTCTCCTTTGAAATGACAAAGAAAAGTTGACTTCAGTCAAAATAGCAAACAACCTAATCTCATAAATCACACATTCAATGTTACTTGTTTTCAGTAGGCTTTGAAAACCTTACTACTGTCACACTCAACTAGAAACAAATTGAAAACTCCTGACTAAATTCAGAGAAAATAATTAGTCTTCTAAAATATACAGGACTCACCTCCCTAATGTAAACATAAAATTCAAATACCTCCAATGTTCTCCCTTGAAGATATGTTAGCTTCACTCTGAGCAAAGAGCAACATTCCTTTGTGTTTCCCAAGGCCATTACACTGAGATTCATTTCTATTTGACCAGTATGAAGTGTCCTTCCTTATCTTTTTTGTTAACTTTTGGTTGAAAGTTGAATTTATTCGATATTAGAATGGCTACTTCAACTTGTTTCTTGGGACCATTTGTTTGGAAAATTGTTTTCCTACTTTTTATTCTGAGGTAGTGTCTGTCTTTGTCACTGAGGTGCGTTTCCTGTATGCGGGAAAATGCCAGGTCCTGTTTATGTGTCCAGTCTGTTAGTCTATGTCTTTTTATTGAGGAATTGAGTCCATTGATGTTAAGAGATATTAAGGAACAGCGATTGATACTTCTTGTTATTTTTGTTGTTAGAGGTGGAATTATGTTTGTGTGGCTATTTCTTTTGGGTTTGTTGAAAGATTACTTTCTTGCTTGTTCTAGGATGTAGTTTCCCTGCGTGTGTTGGTGTTTTCCATCTATTATCCTTTGTAGGGCTGGATTTGTGGAAAGATATTGTGTAAACTTGGTTTTGTCATGGAACATCTTGTTTTCTCCATCTATGGTAATTGAGAGTTTTGCTGGGTATAGTAGCCTGGGCTGGCATTTGTGTTCTCTTAGGGTCTGTATGAGATCTGCCCAGGATCTTCTTCTAGCTTTCATAGTCTCTGGTGAGAAGTCTGGTGTAATTCTGATAGGTCTGCCTTTATATGTTACTTGACATTTTTCTCTTACTGCTTTTAATATTCTTTCTTTGTTTAGTGCATTTGGTGTTTTGATTATTATGTGACAGGAGAAATTTCTTCTCTGGTCCAGTCTATACGGAGTTCTGTAGGCTTCCTGTATGTTCATGGGCATCTCTTTCTTTAGGTTAGGGAAGTTTTCTTCTATAATTTTGTTGAAGATATTTACTGGCCTTTAAGTTGGGAATCTTCACTCTCTTCTATACCCATTATCCTTAGGTTTGGTCTTCTCATTGTGTCCTGGATTTCCTGGATGTTTTGTGTTAGGAGCTTTTTGCATTTTGCATTTTCTTTGACTGTTGTGTCAATGTTTTCTATGTTATCTTCTGCACCTGAGAGTCTGTCTTCTATCTCTTGTATTCTGTTGGTTATGCTTGCATGTAGGATTCCTGGTCTCTTTCCTAGGTTTTCAATCTCACAGGTTGTCTCCCTTTGTGATTTCTTTATTGTTTCAGTTTCAATTTTTAGATCCTGGATGGTTTTGTTCAATTCCTTCACCTGTTTGGTTGCATTTTCCTATAATTCTTTAAGGGATTTTTGTGTTTCCTCTATAAGGGCTTCTAGCTGTTTACCTGTGTCCTCCTGTATTTCTTTAAGGGAGTTAATATCCTTTTTAAAGTCCTCTATGATCATAAGAGGACTTTAAAAAGGAGAAGTGATTTTAGATCCGAATCTTGCTTTTCCAGTGTGATGGTGTATCCAGGACTTGCTATGGTGAGAGAATTGGGTTCTGATGATGCCAGGTAACCTTGGTTTCTGTTGCTTACATTCTTGCACTTGCCTCCTGCCATCTGGTTATCTCTAGTGCTACCTGCACTCCCTTTATCTGACTGGAGCCTGTCCTTCCTGTGATCCTGGTTGTGTCAGAACTCCTTCGAGACCATCTGTGTCTGAGATCCTGGGATCCTGAGATTATGGGTGTGGTAAAGCTCCTGGGAGTCAAGCTGCCTCTGCGACCTTGAGATCCTGGTATGACCAAACTCCTGGGATCCTGGAATCCTGGGATCCTGGGCATGTTAGAGCGCCTGAGAGTGGAGTTTCCTCTGGGTGTTGTGGGACTGGCTGAGGAGTTAGTCCCCAGGATCTGCTCAGTGTACTGGCCCAGACCGGAAGGCTCTGGTCCTTGGTTAGCAATAAAAGGTTGGTAGTCTATATTAAAACGGTACAGGGTTGGGTTCTCTAAGAGGAAGTGGTTCTATTGCTTCTCTGTCTTGCTAGAGTTTGTGGTACTTGAGGAAAAATAGAGGTCCTAGAGCTCAGACAGTCATTTTATAAACTCTACTTCCTGGATACTGTGTAGCTGCAGAAAAAGTCACTGCTTCCTCCACAGGAACCTCTTCCTAGTCTTGAAAAGTCTCCTCAGTCATGGGCCTACCCTGTTGTGTCCCCTCCACTCCTGATTTTATTGAAAAATAGATGCATTTATTTCATGTGTACCTGTGTATGTGTGGGTACACAAATGCCACGACACCATGTGTGAAGACCAGAGGATGACCTGAGGCAGTGTACTCTCTCTTTCCACCATGTGAGTTCTGAGGTTCAAACTCAGGTCATCAGTTTGGGCCGCAATCACCTTCACTCCCATCTCCCCAGGCTGTCTGTTGTTCTTAGCCTCTAAAGTTCTCTTTCCTGTCCTCTCTCCCCTATGGGATTTCTGCTTCCAGCAGTGGCAGACCATTTAAGCTAGTACCATCTGCCGAGGACAACTAAAAAACCTGAGCAGAATGCAGGAACTATGTTTGAAGAATCTGTAAAGTTTCTGAGTCAGAAACTTTAAGAACTTGAAGGGCCAAATTGCAGAGAGAAAGAAGGCACATGGAGAGATGCCTGTCAATCATTTGACTCTGCTTTGATATATTCCTTGACTCTCAATCTGTAACTCAGAGAAGATTGGATGGTCTTACTGGGCTAAGATGACAAACTGGAGATCAAGAGTCACTGAAGAGAATACCTTATAATTTCAGTGAATATAGTAATATGTTACATTGGTGGTCACCCACAATGAGCCAGGGCTTCTGTTATTTATACCTTTAGAAAGTCTTCACTGTGGTTCTTCTGGGTGTGGTACTGAGATCTGTTTTTCTCAGTAGAATATCAGTAAAGGTCATGCAAAGAAAGAGTCAAGGGGCTGGAGAGATACGTTCAGTGGTCAAGCATGCTTGCTGTTCTTCCTGATGACCCAAGTATGGTTTTTAGCACCACCCCAGCTCATACCTGTGTGCTCGAGCTCCAGGAGCCTGACACCCTCTTCTGGCTTCCACTAGTACCCAAACTAATGTGGCATTCATTTACATTCACACACACACAAAGAATAATAAAAACAAATCTCTTTAAAACAGAGAGATTTTATATACTTTTGGTCACTGGAGCTTGTATTTTAGGATACAGCCTTCAGACTTAAGTCAAGGTCATTCCAAGGGAGAGACAAGCCATAAGGTCAGCAAGGTGGGACATTATGTTAAGGGAGAGGTCATGTGGAAAGCAGGAGTTTCCCAGCCAAGCTCCAAGCTGAATGGAATTAAAGAGCAGTTCCAGCTAACATCAAGAAAGAGTATTTCTATTGTCTGATTTTCCTCTTGTCTCTTCTTGTATTTTTGTAAGCCAGTGGAGTTTTTGTTTGTTTTTAAAGTGGGGCATTATATCTTAAAAACTACAGGAGTGATTTTGTGTGTTTACTTTATCTCTGGCTAGTAATTGGAAGTAGAGGGGTTTTTTTGTTTTGTTTTGTTTTTTTAAGATTTATGTGTTATATATATGGTTACAACATCAACTGGGGTGAAAACTGTTCCAGCAACACAGAGAACTAGAAGAAATAACAAGTCAGTGTGTAATGGTTTGAATATGTTTGGTCCAGGGAGTGGCACTATTAGGAGGTGTGGCCTTGTTGGAGTAGGTGTGTCACTGTGGGCGTGGGCTTTAAGACCCTCATCCTAGCTGCCTGGAAGCCAGTCTTCTGCTAGCAGCCTTCAGATGAAGATGTAGAACTCTCAGCTCCTCCTGTACCTTGCCTGCCTGGATGCTGCTATGTTCCTGCCTTGATGATATGGACTGAACCTCTGAACCTGTAAGCCAGCCACAATTAACTGTTGTCCTTATGAGAGTAGCCTTGGCCATGGTGTCTGTGCACAACAGTAAAACCCTAACTAAGACACAGTGTTTTAAGCCACAAATATTGAGGTGATTTGAGATACACTAATAAACAAAACAGTTAGGAACCAAAAAGAACCTAAAAATCAGTTCAAATTTTTAAAAGCATTATCGTTGGGCTCAGCACTTGAAAGCAGACCTAAAGCAGAAAGAAGACCTGAAAATACCTTCAGTTCCTAGCACCCACATCAGGAGGTTCACAGCCACCTACATCTAGCTCCGGGGGGATCTGATGCCTCTGGTCTCCAGGGACACCTGCATTCACGTGCACAAATTCCGCCCACTCGCCCATATATACATACACATAAATAAAAATAATAATAATAAACACACATAGTTTTTAAAAAATCACCTCTAGCTCCAATTACCTGCCTGAGGCAAAACAAACACAAAAATCATCTCTGTAGTTTTTAAGATACAATGCCAGTTTTAAAATAAATAAACAGAAACTCTACTATGCTTATGAACATGTAAGAAAGACAAGAGGAAAATCAGACTACAGAAAGAGACTTACGGGAAATTCAGCTATGGATATTATCAGGCACAGACTATAAAATAGCTGTGACTAATATTTCAAGGAATTAAATATCAAGATAGATACAGAATCCATAAAAAATTAAAGTGAAATTTAAGAACTTGTATATTGCACACCTTTCAACCCAGTACTTGGAAGGCAGAGGAAGGAGGATCTCTGTGAGTTCAAGGCCAGCCTGGCCTATGTAGCAAGTTCCAGGGTATCCAGGACTACATAGAGAGACCCCAACTCAGCAAACAAACAAACAATTTACATATTCAGTAACTAAATTAAGGACTCAATAAACAGGTTCACAGAAAAGATACTGCTGAAGAGAAAATCTGTGACTTAGGACAATCAAAGAAAGTATCTAGACTGAGGCAGAGAGTGACAGGAGGGTGGCAATGAACGATAGAATGTGTATGATTCTATCCTTCACGAGAGAGGAAGGGGGATGGAGAGAGGGAAGGAGGAGGGATGGGGAAGGGAAGAAGGGAGGGAGGAAGAGGGGGAGAAGTAAATAGAAATATGTGAAGAAATAACATCCAGTTTTATGTGCTGGTGCACTTCAATGCTAACACTCAGGAGGCTGAGGCTGCAGGTTCACAAGTTTGAGACTATCCTGGGCTGTACAATGAGACCACCTTAGTACAGTAATAAGGAACAGCAATTTCCTGAGAGTTCAAGCCACAGTCAAGAAACTGTACAAACCTCACTAAAGATAGACATAAAGAAAAGCATATTTGGATACAGCAAAGTGAAAATCCTAGGAGGTAAGGATGTACAGACCAGCTAGAGCTTTTGGGGCAGAGCACTTGGAATGTGCAGGGCCTTGGCTTTGATTTCCAGCACTGAGACGGGACAGGAACAAGATCTAAAGTTGTATACTAGGTGAGAGAACAAAACTCAACTCTTCGTTTCAAAGCGGCTACCGTAGGTTGATCTTCCTAAGCAGCAGCATCTCTGCTCTCAGGATATATGTTTTAATGGGTTTCTATTCCGTCAGAATAAAACCTCCAGTTCATACAGCCTTCTGGGATCTAATGTCTATACTTTTGTAGCTTCCTCTGTCTCCTGCTTCCAGAACTCTGTAGTCATAACGCCCTGGCTTTCAGTGCCTCTTCCTTGCTTTGCTCTCGAGCACCTCAGGACTCTTGCACATGCTGTTTCTGTCACCTGGGAACACCCCTATTCTTGGCTTGCCTGCTTCCTTTCACACTATAGTTGAGATGTCATTTCCTTTCTTGACGCCCTGGCCTTCGAAATTTCTCTGTGGAGAGTAAAAATTCTGCTCTTACACTGGAGAATAAGAAATTTTATCAAAGTATCTATCACGGTTTATTTATGATCATTTCCTTCATAGACAATAAATTCAAAAGGACAGAAGCTGTGCATTTGCTCACATGTCCCCATCTGAGTTCAGACTAGACTGAGTAAAAATGACTAGTAGTAGCGTCCTTCATGTCTTTAAGATACTCCGTCATACCTATTTTGAGTCCTAGGTACTTGTCTTTTTCTATAGGTTTCTAAAGAAGTGTGTAAAACAGGTGTGATTCTGTTGTTGTTGTTTTGTTTTATGAGACAAGAGTTTTTCTGTGTAATAGTCCTGATTGTCCTGGAACTCTATTTGTAGACCAGGCTGGCCTCAAACTCACAGAGATCTACCTGCCTCTGCCTCCCAAGTGCTGGGCTTAAAAACTTACCACTCTGCCGGGCTGTAATTAAATTTCTTTAAAGTTTTTTTTTTTTTTTTAACTTTTCTGGATTTTCTGTAATTAAAATAAAAATGTAAATGAAAACATGAGTAAGACACATCTAACTTCCCCAGTTTAACAAGATATTTATTTTCTTTGGGACTAGGTCTCCAGTAGCTCAGAATGGCTTTCAAACTTACTATGTAGCTGAAGATGACCTTGAACTCTAAATCTCCTATCTCAGCCTCCGGACTGAGAGGACCTGCATGAGCTACCACACCCGGCTTACTCAACAAGATTGGCTTTTTAAAAAGAATGCAAAAAATCCTGTTGCATCCTCAAATGACTCTCTGGCTTTTTGGTCACTCCAGGATCTGATTCAAAAGTGGCTTTTTGGTTTGTTTGTTTTTTTTGCTGCGCGGGGGGGGGGGGGGGGGGGGGGGGGGGAGGCTTTTGTTGGGGGAGGAAAGAGGGGGTAGGCTTTTGGGGGGGTAGGCTGTTGTGGACTGTAGGCTTTTGTGGGGGGAGGGAGGTGTAGGCCTTTGTAGCTCCTTTCCAGTTCTCATCACAGACTTTGTTTTTCTCTGCTTCCTTCTCTGCTTCCTCCTCTCAGCAAAGCACAGCTTCCTCTGTCATGGTCTGTAAACCTGCCACTGCTGATGAGTCTTTTTTGTGCCATCTGAATGGGCCGGCTCCTGTCTCATTACCTCTTCAGTTCTATCTCCAATCTTAGTAGCAAGCAAGTTTTTGTTGTTGCTAACTCATTCAGTACTTTAGCAGTTGACTAGCCTCTGTACACCCGGGGTTAAATGGAATGCTTCCATTTCCCTTTCCATCATTAAATGGTCTCTTTGTTCCCCCCATGGCATCCCCAGCACCAACAGTACCTGACTTGGTAAATGGTACACTTGGTTGTTTTGTGACAAGGTCTTGCTCTGTAGTTCAGGCTGTTCTTGAACTGGAGATCCCCCTGGCTCAGCTTCTGGAGTGCTGGGACTACAGGTACCCTGACCTACTGTGTTGGAGTGTATTCTGTGACAGGCTGCTTACTTCAAGTTAGACTACTTTGGCCTTTATCTATTATATATACTTAAAACTTCATTGACACCCCAGAACTTTTATCTCTTAAAATTTTATTTAGGTGTCTACTTTTTAGGTGTCTATCCATTACCTAGTCTTTAGTAAGAACAATAGAAAAAATATATATGATGATAAATGCACCCCGTAAATCAAATCCATGGTGCTTATAAACTGTCAAGTTACTAGACAAGAAGCCACCAGGATCTGAGGGAAAGACGCTGGCAGAGAGTGCAGAGCAAAGTTCTGAGTGCTGTCAATAATTTCAGATTTAGGATATGTGAAGGTCCGTTGTTGAGCTATGAGAAATGTTTCAACAGTGAGAAAGAAAGGTTGGTGGATTTGGAGCTCAAGAATAAAGCAGGATGAAGGAGTCGAACTAAAAAGCAAGTATGCGAGAAGAGGAACCAGAATCTTGGGAGAGAACCCAGAAGAAACCTTGATCAGTGTTCTAGGACACTGAAACGAGTAAAAAGGCAAAAAGGACTCGCAGTGGTAATGCCAATGCTGAGGTGAAAATAGCAGGCAAAGAGCTAGACAAAAGCTGGAAGACAGAAACAGAGGTGAGCCTCAAAGACAGACCAACCCCTGAGCCAAAGACTATATTAAAAACATGGGTTGTAGGTCAGAATCAGGATAGGAGTACACATTCAGAATGTTTCCATGTGTCTGTGTCTGAATACAGTTCGCGTTTTCTGATGTTCTCATACAGAGCACTGGTATTTTTATATTGGGATACGGGACCGGGGATGTATTTTAGACTTTCCATGGATTTCTGCTGAAAAGTATGGTAAAGTTTATCAGGTTTGGTGGGACAGGCGGTCAGTGTCGTTGGGAAGATTCAGTCTGGGGTGGGAGTTCAAGGTCTAAGGGTCTCCAGAGAAGGCTGGAAGGTCGAGCCCCAGGATGTGCGAGGATGCTTGTCGTTGTGCGGATCCGGGAACCCGTTGTCTGTGGGCGACGAGGAGGGCTTCGCCGGCGCCTGGAGTCACTTTCCTCGGGCCGCAGGACACTTCAGGAGAACCAGACAGGATTCTGGGGACGGCAGGTGGACTCACCTGCGAAGGGACACCAGTGACCTCAGGCCACCAAGGCCCTGGAGGCCAGGAACCTCAGCGACGCCGCAGGCAAGCCGCTCCGCGCCCGCCCCTCCCATCCCAGAGGGAACCTGTTGCCGGGGAAGGGGTGGGCGGGAGGCGCGGGTGGAGGACTCTCGTGCTCGCTCTGCATGCCGCGGCCTCTCACCTCAGACACGCTCGGCTCACGCCCCTCCCTGGCCCTGGCCTCGGAGAATCATACGCACGCCGCTTCGTGCAGCCCGAGCTCGGGGACTGCCGCCCGAGCGCCGCTTGGGCTGCTTCCGGGAGCGGAGGCGCGGCCCCGCGAAGAGGAGGAGCAGGCCAACATGGCGGCGCGCAGGGCTGGGCCGGCCGGTCGCGCCTGAGCGCCCCACCACCCCAGCTCGGCTCGCGGCGCCCACGCGCGCACCTAACCCTGGCCCGGCGGCCGCGGAGCGCGCAGGGCAGGAGCGCAGCTGCCCTCCCGGGTACGGGGCCGGCGCCGAGGCAGCGCGGCACGGCCCGCCAGACCCCGGAGCCGCAGCTTCGCCGCACGCCGGCCGGCGCGGCTCCGAGGCCCGAGCCATGGAATCGGAGGAGGAGCAGCACATGACCACGCTGCTGTGCATGGGCTTCTCGGACCCGGCCACCATCCGCAAGGCCCTGCGCCTGGCCAAGAACGACATCAACGAGGCCGTGGCGCTGCTCACCAACGAGCGGCCGGGCCTCGACTACGGCGGCTACGAGCCCATGGATAGCGGCGGCCCCAGTCCGGGGCCGGGCGGCGGCCCACGGGGCGACGGCGGCGGGGACGGCAGTGGGCCTTCCCGCGGAGGGAGCACCGGAGGTGGTGGCGGCTTCGACCCCCCGCCCGCCTACCACGAGGTGGTGGACGCGGAGGTGAGTGGGGTTGCCCTGACCTCGCGGGAGAGGCCGCCGCGCTGGAGTCCCGTGGACAGGAACGTAGCCTGCCCGGCTCGCTGGGGGACTCTTGGGCGGGGGCTGTAATGAAACTCGGGACGCAGAGATAATAGGACACCGGCTCTGGTCAGAGATCGGGGTCACTAGATTGGAGTCAAATGGGGAGAAGGGCCTTAGGGGAGGAATATTCCCGCATGGAGTTAGGTATACAGCTCTGGGCTCTGGAGGGGTTATAGGCTATCTGCTGAGTCTATGATGCAGTGGGCAGGAATCCCTGAAGGGATGGGGAGGAGGAACCACATTTCCAAATTCGAGTGGCTTGGGAAATGGGAAGGACATGAATATCAGGTGTCAAAACTGAGGTCCTAGTGGTCCAGAGTATTTGTGACACTAGATTTCAGTGAAGAATTGGGTGGGATAGGTACCAGTTCAGAGTCAGAAATAGTGCTTGCTATAGGCCTGTTAGAGTAGAGGCCTTTGCCAGTCTCACAGGAGGACTAGTGGGGTTAGGAGTAGGTTTTAGGTTTTTAAGCCAGCCGTCAGAAAGAGGACAGGGTCTAAAATGAGGAAGAGCCTAGACAGGACCAGGAATGGTAGGAATGATTTCAAAGTAGAGGAGCAGGTTTGGCTGTTTCAATGTCTGGGTTGGAAGGATGGGCTTGACTAAGGTCAGGTGTTAGGACAAGTAGTGGAATGGGACTGAGAAAGAATGAGTGAGAATTCTGTCTGGGCAGGTGTAGGAGCAAAGGAAGGACCAGACGGTGATGAGGTCAGGAGTGGGAGGTCAAAGCTGGGACACAGCCTGAATGAGGGGAGTATGGTCCCTGAAGAGGGGAAATTAGACCGAGGAAAGGGGTGTAGCCTCAGAGAGGTTAACATGGAGGCGGGGGCGTGTACTAGAGAAGAGAAGTAAATGGGACTGGAGTCTGGAGAAGGGAGTCTAGTGCGTTTGGTCAGATACCTCCAGTCTTAAGTAGTGAAACTAACCTTTTAGTGTTTGGTTTACACTGTGAGCAAAGAACATGGGAGAGGCTGACAAGCTTGCCAAAACAAGGAAGAATCACCCAGAAGCCACAGTGCTTATGATTAATTTGCAGGAAAATGGCAGCCTGTGGCAGAAAATTCTGTACTTTTCTTCTGATAGTGTATTTTAGGGTCCAAGATAGCAGCTTGGCTTAGTCTGGCTGCAGAACAACATAGATCTCAAATTAGTAAGTAGGCTTATGTTTTTAGTGAAATTAATTTGGGAAATTTCTAAGCTAAGACACCTGATTTCTTTTTTTTTCCTGAGCAGTGTTCTGTGTCATAACTGTTGCAGCAGTTTCTCAGTCTAGTTTGCCTGCACACTCCTGCTGGAAGCTCCCTGCTAGCCAGTAGCTCAGCTATGTCCTTCACTGGTAGGAAAAGTAAAGGCATGTTGTTCCTCCTTTAGGGATTTTTTAAAATTCTGTTTTTTGTTTGTTTGAGTTTTTTGAGACAGAATTTCTCTGTGTAGTCCTGATTGTCCTGAAAGACCAGGCTGGCCTTGAACTCAGAGGTTTGCCAGCTTCTGCCTCCCAAGTGCTGGGGTTAAAGGCCTATGCCGCCACCACCTGGTCTTAAAGTGACAGTTCTGAAGTGTGACATCTTAAGATATCAGCTCCCATCACTCCTCCCCTATTCTAGCCAGTTTTGTTCTATTTAGAAATCAAAAAGAAAACTGTCACTTCTGAACATGTTTATATGTGTCTACAGAGCTCAGTGTATTTTCAGTGTGAGATTTTATTTTCTGTTCCTACTTTTAAATCTCCCATAATTGAAAATCAAAGTTAAAGTACGTGTGGCACCTTAACATTAGTTTACTTCCCATACATTTAAGTTGGAGCAATCAGGAGTGGCTTCTTTGAACTGAACAGCAGACTGAGAAGTTTGCTTTCAAGAATATCCATAGAATCTATCTTTTTTTTGATACTTTATTTACATTTCAAATGTTTCCCCCTTTCCGAATCTCCCCTTTGGAACCTCCGTATTCCCTCCCCCTGCCTCTATGGGAGTATTCACCCACCCACCCACCCACCCACCCACTCACCCACTCACCCACTCTCCGATTCCCTCCTTGGCATTCTCCTATATTGGGAATCTATCTTTTAAAAGTCTAGCCCTCATTTCCCCTGACATGTAGTGTGGGGCGATGGGAGGCGGTCCTATTACTTCATAGACTTCAAGAGGGCTGATGAGGGCTGCGTTCCTTACTCTATGCTGGCAGAGTACAGGCTACCTTCTGATACCACACCCATACCAGGAGTGTGATAAGAACATTTTAAGTTTTAAAAATCATCATGTATGGCACCCATGAAACTGGGGCTTCTGAAAGGGATGTCAAACTGTGGGTTAGCTATTTGTACATTTTACAAATCTTCAGTAAAATAGTTATTACATCACCATTTTAGGTATGCAATTAGCGGAACCTACATTCCAATCCAGGTTTCTGGCATCAAAAGCCAGGGTGCTTTTAGCTGTGTCCATGTAATAGTTTTAGACTGAATTCGTTTGGTCCAGTGTAGATGGCAAGGAAAGGTGAAGAGTTTGGGAAGACATGAATCGTGAGGCTACTCTCTGAGTCTCGGACCATGAGCGCTGGGTCAAGGCTTCAGGGCTATGTCAGTGGTTAGAATGAAAGCAGAGTCTTTTTTCTTCAAGCACAGACTTTAGAAATTAATACTTAGGTGAGTTCTCTTGTTTTATAGCTGTGGCCTTTCAGGCCCCAGAGGGAAGTTATCTCTACAGAGGCAGCTAGTAGAACCAGATGTTCCCCTTTCATAGGAAAAAGAAACAGTACAGTAATGAGTCCAAGGGAGACAACTAGAGTGAACACAGTGATGAGTGCCAGCTATGTCTGATTTACCCCTATCTCTAAAAGCGGACTACTGTATCTTAAAATACATGCATGTCTGCTTTCTGCACAGGATATCTTATTTTCAGGGTCCTTTAGAAATTTTTTTTTTGAGACGATAAATTAGCTTTTGAGGCAGGGGATGCCGCTTAGTGGTAGAATATGTTTAGTGTATGTGGAACCCTGGGTTATGTACTTAGCACATGGATAAAAAATTGTGGCAGAAAAATGATAAAAATGGTTATATTTATTTGTATATATGTATTTTAGCACGGCAGTGGTTCTGTCAGTCATAAACATTTCATGCTTTGCCTGTCCCACTGGCAGGGGAGGGAGTTTAGTGTCCTACAGAACAGTTTGGATTCTGATGATCTTACTTTCAGGCTCTTGTTTTATATGAAGTAACTTACCAAGGTCATAGAGCTACAATCAGTTTGGTGATTTGGGGCCCTTCTGTTATTAGAACTTGGTTTAAAAATTAAAAATTTGCATTTCAGTAAGAGCAAACGGATTGCATTTAGAGAGACCCAGATAGCCCATAAAACACACAGACTATGTAGAATGTCTTTGTAATGTTCTCAGTTAAGTAAAGGTATTGCCTTGCAAAGGAAGCTGTTTTATTCTTGCTAGCATTGTTGGATGTGGTGTAGACGTGGTTCTTGGTCTTTGGGTCAGGAAGGGACTTTTAAGAATCCTTCTGGTTTTGGTTTGGAATGAATGGCATTATTCCAGACCTATTCCGTGGCAAATAGGTAATCTGTTGTGTTATTACAGAGTGCAATGTCTCACAGCCGCTCTCAGTGAATCTCCCCTGGGGAAGCCGTTACTGTGGCCAAAGTAAACCCTGTGCCCCTTTGGCCACTGCTGAGAGCTGCTCTCCACAGAGCTCTGGAGTTGGTCCTTGCAGTCTTGTCCAGAGAATCAGAACTCTGACCAGGTATCCTCGGCAGCTTAGAAAGTTTAACAATTAAGAAGTATACCTTTCCCTTTTAAATGTTGTCTTTAGAGAATGCTAAAATAAAAGGTTTTGAAAGGAGTTTTACAGTGACTAAGGCATTGACTTTTCCTGGCTGTTTAGTTCTATTCATTAGTACTCTCTGAAATATTTCATATTCTGATCAGACAAGTAATTGTGAATTTCATGTTTTGTTTTTATTGAATGTGACATCCCTTTGGTAGTATTATGTCAGAAGTATTTGCAAAAATTCCTTGCTTTGTTTGGTTTTGTTTTTCAGGTTAAGTTGGTCCTGCCATATAGTACATGTAAAACACATGGGAATTAAAGTCAGATTGATAGGTAGTTCTTTTAATTTGTGCATTTCTTTTCCTCTCCCAGCTGTAAGTGAGGCTTTATATTAAAATCATCTCCTTTTTTTAAAAACATAACAGTCTTAGTATGCTTTAGTATCAAAATCAAATAAGTATACATTTTAGTTAACAGTGATTTGAATATATGATCTGTAGTTTGCTTTACTATGATTTGATACATTTAAAAAAATTCATGTTAAAGTTTGAGGGGGGAAAAAATCCTCAAATCAGTTGAAAGTAGATGCAATAAAAATAAAGAGTCTGAAAGATGAATCAGGATCGCCTGGTGTTTGAAGTCAGCACTTCTCTGTGGTCATTGTAGAGATCCTTGGGGAATTTTTGAGGAAGGGCTGGATTCTCACTTTTTGTTTGCGCTCTCATTTGCTTTCAAGATTTTTTTTCAATTATTTGTTTATTTAGTGGGGTGTGTGTGTGTCTGTCTGTCTGTCTGTGTCTGTCTGTCTATCTGTGTCTCTGTGTTTAGGTTTGGGATTCTGGTTTTGCCCACACCTTGTTGAGGTAGCCTCTTGATTCTGCTGCTGAACTGAGTACCTCAGGCTAGCTGGCCCATGAGCCTCTGGGAGATTGGCCTGTCTCTGCCTTCTATCCTGCTGTAGGAATTCAGAGATCACAGATGTACACTACCACATCCAGCTTAAAAGTGTTTTTATTCATTTTTATTTTGTGTATGAATTACACATGAAGACATGTTTGCTTGCCTATACGTATAGGCATGGCACGTGTACCTGGTGCCCATGGAGGCCAAAAAAAGGTACTGCATCCCTTGGAATTGGAGTTACAGATGATTGTGGACCTGTACCTGGGTCCTCTTTAAGAGTGACAGTTGCTTTTCTCTCCAAACCTCACACCCAGACCCCACGCCCAGCTTTTTATGTGGGTCCTGGCAGTTGAACCCAGCTCGCGAGGCTTCTGCTTTATCAGTCTGGTTTTTACCTGCTGAGCTTGTCTCTGGCTCTCACTCGGTTTTGGAGTATTTGTAATTGGTATAAGGGACTCCCTTCTGGGTGTCTCGTGCCTTTAGTCTGTTTATCAAAGTAGGACCGTGACAGAGTCCTATATATAGTCTGTTAGGTTGGGATTTGAAATCAGTTTCAATATTAGAAAAATAGCTATTGTAATATTTTATATTGTACTGCTTTGATAGTTTGAAGAGAAGATTTCAGGGTTTTTTGTTTGTCTGTTTTAGTGTAAAGGCAGGTCTCTGTGTAGCTCTGATTGGCCCAGAGTTCGCTCTAGAGCAGGCCGGTCTCAAACTCAGAGATATCCTCTTGCCTCTGCCTCTCTAGTGCTAGAACTAAAGGCCTGTGCCACCAGGCCTTGCAAGGGTTCAGCTTTTAATAGGAAAATATATCAGTGTACTTACATATTTTTAGGGTTACTTCTCAACTATTAGTGTGTGTGTGTGTGTGTGTGTGTGTGTGTGTACATAAGTGCAGGAGCCTGCAAAGGCAAGGGGTGGAGTTACAGTTTCTCTGTAAGAGCAGTGCATGATTTTAACTGCCAGGCTTCCTTTTCAGTCCTGAAAATTTTCATTTTTATTAAGAAAGTGTCAAAAAAAAAAAAGTTTAATAGAATTTTTCAAAGCCAGAGATAAGTTTTCTAGGAAATTTTTCATATTTGGAATACCAAAGAAACTTACTGCACTAAAGCACATAGATTTACTCATTTGTGTTTAAGCTTTATTGTTTCATTTATTTGCTTTTTTGATTAGTATACAAGGAGATAGACTTCATGATTTTTCACACACAGACACCATGATACTTTGTGCTTATTTGCTCCCCCACTGCCCTCCCCAGCCCCCCTCTTTCCTTCTTGCTGTATCTCACCTCCTACTGCTCATAGAAATAGTTCCCCTTTCTTTTTATTGGAGGTATTTGTGTGAATGGCTTTTTGGGTTTGGCTTTTGGACAGGGTTTCATGTAGCTCAGGCTGGCCCCCAACCCTCTGTGCAGCCTCCTCCTCTGGAGTGCTGAGAGGATGGGCACATGCCACCATCCAGCTTATTTCCCACCCTGCCTTCTTGACAGCGGTGTCCCATTTCCTCCTCTTGTTCCTGTCCCCGTACTTAAACAGTTTTCACATGAGGTGGTTTGCTCTAAGAAGTAGATACCTTGGACTGTAGTAAGAGGTGTCTGTAGCCCCTTAGCTATAGGAAACCTTAAAAGCAAGCTAGTTAAGGTTTTGTAGGGTGGTTTGAAACACCTTTGTGTGCATCATAACCCTAAGAGAATGTCTGCATTTATAATGATATCTCAAGCCAAAGGACATTTCAGTGTGCTTTGTTGAAAAGGATTAGAAATGTGTCATGTATTTTAACTGAGTTTTGGCTTGTGAGCCTGGAGAGATGGCTCAGCCGTTTAGAGCAGTCCTCAGCACTCACATGGTGACTTAAAAACAGCTGTGCTTAACCCTACTTCCAGGGGATCTAACACCCTCTTCCTGTCTCTGTGGTCACCAGTGATGCAGGGTTTCAACACAATCATGCAGACAAAACACACATTTGCATAAAATAAAAAAAATCTTAAAAAATGTTGAGTTTAGAGCCTTGAACAAATAAGCCTCAGATATCTAGAGAATTCAGATAAGACAGTTCAGCCTGAGTAAACTGCAGATAGTCACCCAAGAAAGTTGTTCTTTATTTTCAGAAGAACTGTTTTTTGTCTTTTTGAGAGCATTGGTTTCATTTTAAAGCTTGTATTTCTTGTACTCATTGTTTGCATAGGAATTTTTATTGCTGAGTATTGTCACAGTTTTCAGTCACATTTGTTTCATACAATATTTTTGCATACAATTTTTTTTTGCTCACATTGGTAGTGGGTGACATTGTTTATAATGTTCATGGTGAATTTTTAACAAAATATATGACCATTTTTATGTTCATAATTTTGTCCAACAGTGAGAAACTTTGTTCCCACCATTGATGGTTTATGATTTTCTCTCTTCCTCTGTATGAAAGGGAATTTACTTGTTTTTAGAGATTCTTTGAATCTAATTTATGGGTTATAAAGCCATACTCTTGATTGTTTTTTTTGTTCTGAAGAGCTAACACAATTAGTGTAGTATAACCAATTTAAGCTTATTCCCAACTAGCTTATCCCCCAAAATGGTTGTGGTTATTTTATTTGGCTTCAACAATTACTTGGGGGGGGGGGGCGTTACTCCTAATCTACTCTTCTAACTGCTCGCCTGGCTACCTCCACATCCATGTACTCTAGATACTTGCTGTTGCTCCTTACCACGTGCTCATGGTCCATCTCCCCTCATGGTGGGGATCATCACACACACCCCTACACACACACACACACACACACACACACACCCCTACACACACAC
>JADRCH010000098.1:293161-347629 GCA_019843965.1 Rhynchomys soricoides | reverse complement strand
GAATGGATAGATAGAAAGAGAATCTGAAATTAAAGGTCAAATGATACCTGAATATTAAATCAGGGTTTAGGGAGACTGTTTTCTGTTCTGGGTTCTTTGCTTGCTATGTTACTGGGTGTCTAAGGATTTCCATTGCTGTGAAGAGACACCGTGACCATGGCAACTCTTATAAAGCAAAACATTTAATTGGGGCTGGCTTACAGTTTCAGAGGTTTAGTTCCATATCATCATGGTGGGAGCATGGTAGAGTATAGGCAGACATTGTGCTGGAGAAGCCAAGAGTTCTGCATCTTGATCCATGGGCAGCCGAAGGAGACTGTGTGTCACACTCCACATAGCTTGAGACCTCAAAGCCTGCCTCCACAGTGACACACTTCCTCCAGCAAGGACACGCCCATTCCAACAAGGCCAGACCTCCTAATAGTGCCACTCTCTATGGATCAAGCATTCAAGCACGTGAGTCTGTGGTAGCCATACCTATTCAAACCACCACACTGTGCTACGTAACAAGACTCTTGTATCAAAAAAATAAGAGTAAACTGTTGTCTACATTAGCATTTCCCCAAATATATATGTATAGATAGATAGATAGAAAGGTGTGTGTGTATACACATATATATACATATATATATTTGTTAGTATATATGTGCATATATATGTTAGGTTGCCTACATTACCACCATTTCTGCAACTATATATTAAGCATGCTAGTGTGGTCAAGGCCCCAGCAATTTTAGTAGACAAATCCATGGAGCTTTGCTGGCCAAAGGTAGTACAGACTCTCCTCTTCCTTTCTTTCCCCTGGACGGTTTGTACTATCGTCACATGGATTTAATATTTCACAGAACGGTATCTAGAATTTCCTCAAGGGTTTAAGTTATAGAGAGCATGAGCCTTCTTTAACAGAAGAAACACTACTACATCTGTTAAATGTTTGGTTGCCATGTTAAGAATTTCATTGGGAAAAAAATCTACTAAAAACATTTGAAATCTAGAAGTCTTTCCTAGCTCTTTCATGTTATGACTTGGGAAGCTGAAGCCCAGTGAAGGGAAATGACTGAGCCAGTGTCCCTAGGAAGGAAAGGGTAGAAGTGGGATCCAGACTTGTTGAATTTGTTACTATAACCTTCAACTCCACTAGGGAGTCAGGGAGTCAAATGAAAACCCTGATGCAGGGGCCTTGGAGGCAAGAGTATATATACAGTGAGTGAGTGTGTGTGTGTGTGTGTGTGTGTGTGTGTGTGTGCACACGCGCGCACAAGCCTGGGTCCCAGTTCTACCCTTTCCTTCTTTAATTGGGGCTAGCTTATAGGTTCAGAGGTTCAGTCCATTATCATCGAGGTGTGAAACATGGCAGCATTCAGTCAGGCATGGCACTGGAGGAGCTGAGAGTTCTACATCTTGTTCTGAATGCAACCAGAAGACTGGCATCTTCAGGCAGCTAGAAGGAAGCCCTTTTCCACACTGGGTGGAGCTTGAGTATAGGACCCCAGTGCCCATCTTCACAGTGAGACACTTCCTCCAAAGCTACACCTACTCCAACAAGAGCTTGGACCTCCTAATAATGTGACTCCCTGTGGGCCAAGCATTCAAACATATGAGTCTATGGGGACCGTTCCTATTCAAATCAACACACTTGCTTTGCACTTAAGGTGAAAAATGTGAACTTTCAGCATCCTGCTCCAACCACCATTCCTCTGCTTGCTGCTATACCTCTATGCTAGAACAGACTCTCACCTCTCTGGAGCCATGAGCCCAAATAGACTGTTCTGTCATAGTGTTTTTATCAAGAGTAACTAATGCACCATGAAATCATGAAGACCTGAGCTTGCATCTCTAGAACCCTTATGTCTTAGTTTGGGTTTCTGTTGCTGTTTTGAAACATCATGACCAAAAGCAACTTGGGGAGGAAAGGGTTTATTTTACTCACACTTGCATATAACATTCGTCACCGTCAAAAGCAGTGAGGGCAGGAACCTGGAGGTAGGCCATGGAGGGATACTGCTCTCTGGTTTGCTCCCCATGACTTGCTCAAGCCTGCTTTCTTAAAGAACTCAGGACCACCAGCACAGGGATGCCACCACCTGCAATGGGTTGTGCCCTCCCACATCAATTGCTAACTTAAAAAATGCTCTACAGCCAGATCTTATGGAGGTATTTTCTCAATTGAGGTGTTCTCCTTTCAGATAATTCTAGCTTGTTTCAAGTTGACATTAATTAGCTAGAACATCACATAAAGTCAATATGGAAAGCAGAAACAGGCAGGTCCCTGAAGCTCAGTGCTGGCTAGTGTAGCTGAGTAGGTGAACTTCAGGGTTAGTGAGAGACTCTGTCTTATAACATATGATGGGGGTAGAGAGTGACTGAGAAAGACACCTCATGTCAGCCTCTCCCACATGAGTGCATGCACACATGCAACTTGGGCAATTTATAGCTTTTTTCCCCCTCATTTCCTCTTCCTCTCCCCACTCCCTTTGGAGAAAGGGTCTTATGTAGCTGAGGTACTCAGGCAGGCCTTTAAATTGCTATGTAGCTCAGGCTAGCCTTGAATTCTTGATGCTCCTGCTTTTATCTCCCAAGTGCTGCAATTATAGGTGTGTACCATCATGCCCGGTTTTAATTTTCTTTCATTTATTGACCCATTTGAGAAGTTAGAAACTGTAGACTCAATCATGTTTATTTATTGTCTTAAGATTTTCTTGTGTGAATAGATTCTATGACCAAGGCAACTCTTATGAAGAAAAACATTTAATTGGGGCTTGTTTCAGAGGTTTAGTCAATTATCATCATGTCTGGAAGCATGGCAGCTTGTAGGCAGACATGGTGGTAGATGAGCCAAGAGTTCTCAATCTTAATACCTAGGCAACAGAAAGAGACTGTCACACCGACTCGTAGCTTGAGTGTGTAGGACCTCAAAGCCCACCTCCACAGTGACATACTTCTCCAAGAAGGCCACACCTACTTCCACAAGACCATATCTCCTAACAATACCAATCCCTATGGACCAAGCATTCAAACGTATGTGTCTATTGGGGCCATACCTATTCAAACCACCGCACATATAAATATATGCAATATTTAAAATAAGCTAATACTAAAATATTTATATACTGTTATTTTTGGACAATGAGGCTGATTTTTTTTTTGAATTAAAGTTTTTTTGATGAGTTTTTAATGGCCTATAAATTTTATTAAATGTAAATAAACATTAAAACAGACAAATAAACTTTACTGCCCATTAAAATGCAAGTAGTTAAAAAGTCTAAAGCACTTAACAATTCTTAAATAGACTGTAAAATTACTCAAATGATTTCTGAGGAAAATTAAGTATAAAAAGATTTACTTGGTTTTTATCTAACATACATACATACATACATGATAGTCTAAGTGATATCTGTATATCTATATATATATCAATCTCAATGTATGTGACTGTATTAGATTGGCTCACACAGACAGTATAGTCTGTAGTCCAGCAGTGGCTGTCTCACTGGAGAGGCTGAGAGGCTGTAATGCTAGAATAGACTCATAGTCTCAATCTGGCACTGAAGACTGGTGAAGTCCTAGAGTGCTATTGGTCGTCAGTCTGTTTTGGAAGCCCCAGGAATCTGGCTCTGTTACTAGGAAGGAGTGCTGACGGACTCACAAGGAGTGAAAGCAAGCATGCACAAAGCAGTTTCCTTCTTGTGCTCTTATTTCTGCTGCCATGTTTAGGGGAGGTCATCCCCCCCTTAGGTGGTTCATAACACCTCACAGGTGTGCCAAGCAGCTTACCTGTTGATTACAGATCTGGTCAAGTTGACAATGAAAATTAGCTGTCACAAAAACTACTTTACAAAAACTCGAAACATTTGGTTTGCAGTATTTGCTTTGTTGTTATCCCTAACTGTGAGAAGACTGTGGTTCCACAGGACTTATCTGTGTTGAGCCTGAGTGTGAGCAGAATTTTGAGTTTTATTTTTGCTCTGCTCACCTCTTTGCTGTGTTCACCCTGCACGTGTCCTTCTCCAATATTTCAGCATTTTGTTTTCCTAAGTATTGCTAAGTGCTCTGATGGATCTCTGTCTTATATACCTGCCAGCTTTTGAAAGGGCTGTGACTGTATTTTGAAACAGCCATCTTAAGAGGTTTTTTTAAAGGTAAAGGATAGATTACAGAGGAATACAGGTAGACACTGACAGCACAGTCTGCGGCCTTTCTGTGTTCCTGTGTCCCTTAGCAGTGTTGGAATTGTTAAGTCGTTGGTAGGGTCCTGTCTGCCTGCAGTTTTTGGGATTCCAATCACCTGAATCTTTCAGTCCTTTACATACAGTGACTGTACATTCTTAAAAGGGCAGAACAGCTATTTCTGTTATTTTTATTAAATGGAAAGAGTTCTCTGAATAAAAACTGTAGATATATATTAAATAGTGGTTTAGATCACATCTGATTGATAAACAACATATATTATACTGAAATATCAGAACAGCAAAATAGTTAATGCCCCTTGACTAAAAGTAGCCATTCAGATTGGCCAGTTTCTGTGAAGAACTTACTGTGTCTGTAGGCACTGAGGTAGGTACTGAGAACAGATAAAAGGATGAAGACAGTAGACACAGTCCCTCTTAGTTCTTTTGTCATTGCTGTGATGGAGATGTGACAGAGGCAGCTTAAAGGAGGAAGGATTTATTTTGTCTCGGGGTTGGAGAGAACATAGTCTGTCATGTAAAGAAGGCATGGCAGCAGGAATGGGGTGCGGGGGACAGCTTTTTATCTGAGCAAATCAGGAAGCAGAGAAAAGGACAGGGTTGCTTTTCTCCTGTTTGGGTTCTCAGCTGCAGACCCCAGCCAGAAATGCTGTTGCCCATATCCAGGCCAGCTCTCTTTAGTTCAGTCTCTCTAGTATTACAAACACAAGGCTATGCCTCCCTTGTGCCCTAGACATTTCTTAATCCAATGAAGTTGACCATAGAATTAACCACCACACTTCTTTATTACAGCCTTGAGCCTACGAGATTTTATGTTCAAAGTGTAATAAACTATATTTGATTTTTAGAAGCTGGAAACTTTAAAATTATGAGTTAAGTATGAAGAAATATAGATTTATCAAAGGAATTTCAGTAGTGTCTTAGAATTTTTTGTGATATAATTTATCTACAATGGTATCCATTGCCAGAAATCAAATTTTTTTAAGGGAAATTTTTTTATTGCCATGTACAGAATTTTTATTTACTTATTAGTTGAATGTTTAATATTTGTGGATTGATATTTTCTCAACTACTCTTTCTTAAGAATAGTACCTTTTTTTTCCTAAAAGCATAAATCTAAAAAAAAATAAAGCAGTTTATTTTTTACATAAACAGGGCTTACTATGTAGCCCTGATTGACCTGGAACTTGCTGTGTAGACCATGCTGATTTTGAACTCAGAGATCCACCTGTCTGTCTCCCAGAGTACATGATCATTGCCTGCTTGTTTTGTTTGTTTGTTTTGTTTTTGTTTTTCTTAAAGGTGGGTTCTCATAGTGTGGCCATCCACCTACCTACCTTCCCAAGTGCTGGATTAGAGGTGTAGGCCACCACATCTGGGTAGGAACTAGTCTTCGAATCTTGGATCTCAAAAGTCCTTGATAATACAAAAAAGTCATGTAGAGCCGGATGGATGTTGAGAATGTTTGGAAGCCTTCTGGAGGGCATAGCAGCAGCCCTGTGAATGAAAGCCATTGCAGAGGCCACTTAAAGTTGGGCTCTGGCTTATTATTCCTGTTTTGATTTTTGTGGTATGTTTTATGTTGAAATGCTAACCAGAGTAATAATTTGACAATGTTATTTTGGTTCATGCCTCATTTTGAAATGTTCTGATGAATTATAATAGCAACAGATCATTGCTGCTTCGTTCTTACACACAAACAAGTGTTGTTTGTTTTTGACCGAATGTTATGTATTTGGTGAGTAGCTAGCACTCAGTACCTATTGAAATGATGCAGGCCAAATATATTCCTTTGTACCATAAAACCAATGTGTGCACAGAGAGGCCCACAAGAGTTGGTAGTGGATGGCAAATGACTCCTTTTGCCTTTCATACTCTGAGCTTTATTTGGTTAACATCTAAATCAGGTCTGTAGTAAAGGATTCTAAGCATTCACTAAGGGTCAAAAGTCAGAAATGATTCAGTATGACTTCTCATTCACCCAGTGCACAGTCTCCAGATTACAGTCTGGAGAGAAGTATCAGGGCTACATAACGAGATGCTCCTTACAGAGCAGAAAACGTCTCCACAGCTGTTTTCTGCTGTTCCTGCCCCTTTTCCCAGCAAATAAAGTTTCATGTTAAAACTTTAGGGATTAAAATAGAAGATTTGTCTCAGGGCTGGAAGGGACCATATAGATCTTGGTGTGTCAAATCTTGTCATTTAGAGGACAGTGACTTTTTGCTCATTATCAAAATCAAGAAAAAAAAATCTTCCTCCTGCCTCTTCGGGTGGATATTGTTTCCTTTTTAAAATGTCTTCTCCTTTTCTTTTTTCTTTTTTTTTCTCTTCTTTTTTTTAAAGGCAGGGCCTTGCCCTGTGGCTCAGGCTAGCATCAAGAGTACAATAATCTTCCTGCCTCAGCCTCCCAAGTACTGGGATTAAAGCCTGTGCCATCACACTCAACTTTGGTTTTTTGTGAGAGGGTTTCTGTAAGCCAGGCTGGCCTTCAGTTTGCAACAACCCTCTAATCCTTGAGTATTAGAGCCAACTGCACAGCCATGTATTTCTTTGTAACATGAGGAAGTATCTGACTGCAGGTCATCTTAAATATCCCCTTCCTCACAAGGATTCTGTGTTTAATCAACATGATCTCCTTGTGAAATGTTGTTAGGTTAGAAGGTCGAAGTTACTATGGAGCTACCCTTTCCCTTGCTTTCTTCTTTCATCTGTAATTCCTCGTAAGTTAGTGAAGGTGCTGGGTTTCAGGAGGAGCAGGAGGAGGTCAAGCAGTTGCTGTTACTTCCCAAGGTGCTGTGTCAGCCTACCACTTTAGTACACCTGAGCGCTGCCTGAGTGTATGCAGTCAGCATGGGTACTGAGTACTTGGAAATAAGCTGTACAGTCCTGGGCCAGTATGTAGCTTGGCTTACAAACTGATTCAGATTTATCTCCTTCAGTTCTTTTAAATTGCTCTTTTGTTGTCTATATGTCAAACATAGAGTGTATCAAATATACCATCTGGGAGATTGTATACATTTGTAAATTTGAAATTAAGCATTTTGAACAGTAACTTGGAACAGTATTAGCATGTTTAATTCTGTATGTTAATGACCTAGATTCTGTATGTTAATAACTACAGAAATAAAACTGCAAATTAGTGAACTCTTAGAGGATACTTTAAAAGTCAGTTTTAAAACATGACATGACATTATGATTCCTGTCTGTGCAAAAGGCTTTTCTCCTACCTGACCTCCCTTGCCACCTTCTTTTTCTGCTCTCACTGGAGTGACTGACTGACCTTAAGAGTTATTTAATCTATGACATTGCTAGTGTTGTCGGTGTGACCCTGCACTTGTCCGTTCTCTACAAAGTAGATTTAACACAGCCTTGTGATTGGCAGTAGGTTAGGAACATTCTTATTTCAGCTCCACAAGCCCCCTAAGACCTCAAAGGCTAACATACCCAGTGTGCTGTTAATCACTTTCTTAATAGTTGTCGGTTAAGGTTTCATCGAGTATAGCCTTCCATTACACAGTGTAGCCTCTTATTCCTTCTCCCTGCCCCTTCTTGAATTTGAATAGAACTTTTACATGTTGTTTTACATGTCTGCACTATGTTGATACTATTACTTTTCACTCATACTGAATTAGGAGTGCTTTGAGGACCAGGTTGGTCTTCTGTATTTTTCCTAAGGTCGAAGGTAGCGTTTAATGCTGGAGGTACTAAGGTAAATGAACGAATCTGCTCTAGATTTTGTTGTTGTTTGTTTTTATTTGTTGCCATCACTATTTTGAAATATTTGTTCCATTCATGTATATCACATAATCCCCTAAAGTTATGTTGCTTCAAACTAACACTCTCTCTCTCTCTATCTATCTATCTATCTATCTATCTATCTCTCTGTTTTTGGAGACAGGGTCTAGCTGTGTAGTTCTATCTGTCCTGGAACTCTCTATGTAGACCAAGCTGGTTGCTGAAAACTTTAAACAGTTGCTGAAGGTCATCTAAATGTTGGGAGTCTTTGAGCAGATTCCTGTCAGGGTGTTTTCTTTCGATTACAGTTTGTGGGAAGGAATTTTTTGAACTCTTGCCAGCGTTTTAATAATGAGCCTGATTTGGACTTAAGACATTTAAGTTTGATCTTAGGTATTTTGAACCACATCTGTTGCTTTTTGTTAGCACATAGAACAGCTGGGTGCATAGGAAAGAACACGTCCAGTAGGTGCTTTAAAACGGTCTTCAGTTTTAGAAGGAGTTGGGACTTCAGGAAGGAGATTATTTGCAGATTATGATTTCTAGTGAAGAAAGGGAAAACATTCTACTGTACAATTAAACCAGGAGGGCGGAGGATGTGATTCAGTTGGTGGAGTGCTTGCCTAGTCTGAATGGAGCTCTGGGTTATCCCAGGACCACATAAGCTCAGTCCAGTGGTGTGTGCCAGTACTTGCAGTTCTTAGTTTTGGCAGTCTCTTAAGAGTCTCCTGGACTATCAGAGCTCACAGTTTTAATCATCCTTTGTATACAGGACAGTTTTTCCAACAGATAAATATCCAGCCTAAAATAGCATTTGAGCCAGGGTTAGGAAATCTCCACCAAAAGCCACACAACTAATAGTGAGACTTTGCCCCATGTTCGTTGGTTTGTGCCTTTAATTTTTTTTTTGTAATTTCATACATGTATATAATGTCTTTGGGTCTTTTCACGCACCCCATCTCCCTCTTACCTGTCTTATTCCTATGGGATCCCTCCTTCCCAGCAAGCCCCCTTCTCATGTTCATGTCTTTTGTTTCTTTGTGTGTTTGGCTGCTTTTGTTGTTGTTTTTTGTGACCCATTGATAAATTAGGATTGCATGCAGCACAGGTGAACATTTATTGGATCAGGGGCATCTTAACTGTGGTTATACCCTGGGGTGTGAAGAATGACTCCCTCTCCCCTAGCAACCAGCAGCTCCTCCGGGAGAGGCAGTAGGCATGACCCCCTCCCCTATCTATGCTGGAATGTTGATGGACCCTATCTTGGATGGATTGTCAGTGGGTAGCATTCATGAGTGCAGCAGCAATGCTGTGTCCAAAAGTTAGCCTTTTACAGCTGTCTCTTCATCCTCTGGTCCTGCATTCTTTCCACTCACTCTTCCACAATTTTCTTTTCGCCAGTCACTTTTTCTCAGCACTTGCCCGGGTATGAGTCTGCAATGGCTGTCACCCACTGTGAAGAGAAGCATCTCTGACTGAACAGCACTCCCTGGGGTAACTCTCCGCTTCTGGACCTGCCGTGCTATGTTCTCTCCACACCAGAAACCACAGGGCTTTGCTTTGTGTTTTACTCACCGTTGTCCTTGGGTCTCACTTTTTGATTGTTTTCTTACAAATGAATTATCTGACAGCTGTAAACTAAGGCAAATTAGAATGCATTGCTTGAGTGAACACCAAGTCTTTTTCTAAAAGGAGTAATAGAAACTTTTCATGGAGTTATATTCCTATAAGTGAAATATTTGTGTAGATAACCTCTTGTTCATTTGGAATTTAGGTTTTCAGGGCATTTTCAAACACACACACACACACACACACACACACACACACACACACGGAGCTGAAGAATTCTTGTTCATACTGGAAAGTGATCTTACTCAGTGCTCACAAAAACTTTTGTAGTTAGAAGCAAAGCAACTAATGACATGTTTCTCTCACAAGTTAGTAAATGAAGTTTGGAGGAATGTTTTATTGTGCTCAGGTAGGTATTAGAAATATTTTGAGATATATTTTAATTAAAATTTCATCTATACCGAGGGACCAGGCAGTACCAGAGTGACCTAAGCACTTGGGAGCTAGGCCTGTTTAGGCAGACATGGAGATGCTATGTAAGGATCTGGGGTTCAGAGTATAGAAACTGGAAACTGAATGGACAAGATACAGATCCTGTTGTGTAACATAGCGTGATTGGAGGCACCAAATAGCCAAGTCCGTGGCTTAAAACAGCTCCTAACTTGATATTAGGAAGATAGGAAATGTAATTTAAATGTCAGTCTGAATTGCCTGAGTACACAGAGTTCTCTGTGCCCAGCATCTCTTCCCCTCTTCTCTTCATTTTTGCAAGTATTTATCAGGTGCCTAACAGTCACTCATTCATTCATCAAATAATTATGGAGCGTCTTGTTAATGTGACTAACTTAGATAATGCAACAAAAAGACATTCTCCCTGGTAAAACCTTTATAGTGTATGTAGTCCAGGGAAGATGGATAAATAAGTAAAACAAAATATGTTTTAAACGAACAAACAAGATGAATAAGTAAAATGTAGACTGTTGCATGGTTTTAAGTGCTGTGGGAGCTGTGGGGGCAGCTAACTGGACTGGGTATGTGGGTATGACAAGGGCAGGGTGCTTTTAAAATAGATTGTTCAGAGCAGGCTTCATGGAGGAGGTCATGTCTGAACAAAAACCTCAAGAAGGTGAGGGCACGGCTTGTTAATAGAGTTGTGCTCTGTAGAACCTCGTAGTAAACACTTAAAGCTAGTGAGCCATCAAGTCTCTGTGTCTCTACTCAGCTCTACTCTTGTCATACGAAAGTAAGCAGAGGACTGAGTAGCTTTGTGCTCCAGTATAACTTTATCGAAAAAGCAGTGGGGCATGCTGTCTGATCTTCTCTTTGAGTGGAAGGAACACCTAGTGCTGAGACTTCAGGTAAGAACAGGGCTGGAGTGTTTGAAACCCAGCAGAGAAGCGAATATTGTTGGGGTTTAATGCGGGGGGGTTAGGAGGAGGTCAGCTCCTCAACTTTGGGAAGAAAATGAAGGTGTTGAAGATTTTAAACAAGGAAACATAATTGGGTGGGAAGGACTGGGAGATGCCTGTTGGATATTCAAGTGAAGTCAGAAGGAGAAGTGGATAGAGGATTGGAGTCTAGAAAAGGGCTATACCATAGCCGAAGAGGAAGCCTCCTGCTCAGAGGTGG
Source organism: Rhynchomys soricoides (assembly GCA_019843965.1). Classification (NCBI taxonomy): domain Eukaryota; kingdom Metazoa; phylum Chordata; class Mammalia; order Rodentia; family Muridae; genus Rhynchomys; species Rhynchomys soricoides. The sequence goes on along the minus strand of JADRCH010000098.1, from coordinate 336,509 downwards.
TACTTAGAGCCACTGGGTGTGCACTCCCAACGGGGCAGTGTTACTCCACAGGGACAGTAGGATGTAAATGACAATTCAGAACAAGCTACCAAGATTTCTCAGAGACCTATTCCAACGCTCAGCACTTACTCTTCGGTGTGCAGCTTCTTGGAGAGTGGGATAATTCAACTTGTAAAAAGGTGTTTAGAGAGGCAGTGGTACAAACAGGGTGGGAAAACAGCATTAGGTTGGACTTGGTGCACAGGCACTAAGTGTTGGTGCCTTAATCAGGGTTTCTAAGGCCGCAGTGAAACACTCTGACCAAAAAGCAAGTTGGGGAGGAAGGGGTTTATTTGGCTTATACTTCCAGATCGTAGCTCACCATTGGAGGAAGTCAGGACAGGAATTCGGGCAGGGCAGGAACTGGGAGGCAGGAGCTGATGCAGAGGCCATGGAGTGGTGCTGCTTACTGGCTTGCTCAGCTTATTTTCTTACAGAATCTGGCCCACCAGCCCTGGGATGGCACCATCCACAATGGGCAGGACCCTCTCCCATTGATTACTAATTAAGAAAATGCCTTAAAGCTGGATCTCATGGGGGCATTTCCTCAACTGAAGCTCCTCTCTCTGTGATGCCTCTAGCTTGTGCCAAGATGACACACAACACCAACCAGAGAAGTGGTCGGAAAACTGGATTCCAAGGTGCTTAGTCAAGGGCTCTGTCCTAGAACTCAATAATGGAGTGCTTTCAAGGAGGAGCCAGGGAGCAGCAGAGTTAAATATTGCTGGTGGGTCAGGCCTGATAGGGACTGTATCTAACCACATGTGAAGTATACAATTGCAGTGAAGTAGTTGTGTACTGGGATTTGGCTTATATTTAATTTCATGTAATAGGCTGTCTTCAACTGTGATTGCAGGGGATCCCTTTTTAAAAGTGTGTGTTTTAGTAGTGCTAAGTATATTCATAAGGCTGTGAAACAGATCTCTAGAACTCCTTTGTGTTACAAAAATCTTAACTCCATGCCTGTTCAAGTACTTTTCACTCACTAGCCTCTGGCAAACACCATCCTGCTCTGTTTTTATGTTTGATTACTTTAGATACTACTTACAAGGAGACTCATACATTACTAGTCTTCTGTGACTGCCTTATTTCATTTAGCCTTTCATTTAGCCTCAAGGTTTGTTGATGTGCTATGCTTTTTTGGGGGGAGGACAAAGTTTCTTCTTTTTAAAAGATGAACGGTTCCCTCATGTTTTTACATAGCACTCTAGAGTAACATGTTCCCTATAAGAAATTAGGATCTCTTATCTAATTGTTTTCTTTAGGCTTCAAAGTCAGAACCTGTTGTATGTTATTCACAGCTTTCAGAAAGTGCAGAATGTTAATGCCCTGTAAAAATAGAAGACAGAGGACATTACTTTGTTTGGAAGTGTATTGGAAATTCAGAAGAGTTGATGCTTGAAGTGGCTTTGTGGGAGTAGAAATTTCTTATGCTGAGAAAGGGCATTCTAATTGAGTATAGACACTCTGAGTAGAGAGAAGATCATCCCTGATGTGCATGCTACAGGGGCTGGAGCAGAGATCGAGAGGGAAAGAGAAGGAGAGAGAGAGAAAGAGGGGGGAGGGAGGGAAGGGGAGGGAGAAGAGAGAGAGAGAGAGAGAGTTAGTTAGCTAGCATGGGGAAGAGCATGTACCCAGTGCAAGAAATAAGCTTTTCTTCTTAGGTACCTGTCAGCAACAGGGGTAGTAAATGGAAGAAAATGGTAGCTCAGTTTCTTTTTGTGTGTATTTTGTCTCCTTGTTGCAAAGCTAGACATATCTGGAAAGAGGGAATCTCAGCTTGAGGAGTTATGTCCATCAGAGTTCGCTCTAGGCAAGCCTGTGGGGCTTTTTATTGATTAATGATTGATAGAGGGGAGCTCACCTACTGTGGGAGGTACCACCCCTGGGCAGGAGGTCCTAGACTGTGTAAAAAGCAGGCTGAGCAAACCACAGGGAGCAAGACAGTGAACAGTACTTCTTCATGGCCTCTGCTTCAGCAAGTAGTGGTGACAGAATCCACAATTAAGACTACCTAGAAAATGTGTGGAATTACCTAAAAAATGAAATTAAGAATGCCAGCTCCATTCTGGATAAGGTGACCTCTTATCCAGAATGTTATATTGCATTTTAATTGGTTAAAAAGATTACTAGTGCTTTGGAAGAAAAGACATTTTAATGGATAATCCTTGCATGCCCAGATCTTTGTTTTGGACATGTTGTATAAATTCCAGTTTGCTTGTTTGTTCGTGTTTTTTGGTTTGGTTTGTTTCTGAGACAAGGTCTCACTTTGTATACCAGGATGGCCTGAAACTCACTCATGGCTTAGTCTCCCCAACTGCTGGCTCTACAGGTGTGAACCACCATGTCCAGCTTGTTTGCATTTTAAAACTGTTTTATTTTACATGTATGAGTTGTGGGCTGCATGTATGTCTGAGGACTACTCGCATACCTCCTTCCTGTGGAGACCAGAAGAGGGCATCAGATTCCCTGGAGCTGGAGTTGTAGGAGGCTATGTATGAGCTTGCCATGTGGATGCTGGGAATCAAACCCAGGACCTCTGGAAAAGCAGCCAGCGTTCCTAACCACTGAGCCTTCTCTCCAGCACCTTGTTTGTGCCCTGTAAAAGAATTTTCCTAGGTTCTGGAGTGGTGCTTTGGAAACTTTGCCTTTCCACCTGTCCAGGAAGGAACTAGAAAATTTGTAACATTTTTATCTACTGTAAACACAGGAATGGCTGTTGTTTTCCGTCAAGGAAAGGTAAGAAGTGAGACTCTGGGTGAGTCGTTGCTCTTACTTGGGCCTAGTTTATCTGTTCTGAATTAGTGAGGGTGTAGCTCGGTGCCCCTGGGTGCTACTTTTCCTTGGATGCTTACTCATTTTGTCTTAGCAATAATTTAGGAATTATTTCTATAGTCTGAAATAACAAATATTAGATCTGCACAACTGGATTGTTTTGGGAAATACAAGTAAAGTGGACAATTTCATGATTTTTTGAAGGTTTTTGTGAATCAGTGATGTGGAGTCAAGTGTTGGTGTTTCCATAACTAAAGCTCCCGGCAGTAGTTCTTGTCTTCTTTAGTTACAGGTTAGCTAGCTTCATTTTTCTATATGTGATCAGAAATTCAGAGTTCTTTTGACTACACTGTAATTGTTTGCTAGTAGGATAGTTTGATATTAAAGTAAACTTTGAGCAACATAGGCAGTTTTTTCTCCATTAAGTTAAATAATCTTTGTTTATAGAAAGTTTCCCGGTGTAGCCCTGGCTGTCCTGGAACTCACTTTGTAGACCAGGCTGGCCTCACAGAGATCTCCCTGCCTCTGACACACACACCCTGGCTAAATCAAATAATCGTTATGTGTGTGAGTATAGTAGATTGGCATATGGAAGCTTATCTATTTACTAGTAGATTTTGCTTCTTTCAGTAAGGGGTGTTAACGTCTCATAATGTACCCTGCACCAAGGAGCACTGCCTTGTTTCATTTTTAGCTCCACTGGGATGGCTTCCTAAATAAACACTAAGGTCATGACATTAATTTAAAAGCTTATTTGTAAATGCCAAGTAAGTTTTTAAACCCCCCCCAGTTAAGATGTCTCAACTTACGTTGCTGCCTTTGCCGTTTTTCAAACATGCTAGCTTGTAGATGATGAGCTGCAGCTCATATCCCATTGCTAAGGAAGTTAGGAGATACTTACTGCTTTTAGAATTCGTATGCTAAATATAAATATCTTTGCTGACCCCCTGGGCAGTAGAGTCATACTCCACAGTGACAACGTGAGAAAAGAATTACTCTAGTTATATATAAAGCTGAAAACACTGAGGTATTGCTACTTTTGAAAATTAAGCAGTCCCGGTTTGAATGTGCTCTGTCCCCACCTGGGGACCACCCCTGAGTTCTTAGGCTGCTTGCCTCTCGCCACCTTTTGTCCCTTTCTCCACACCTGCACCATCCTCCTAGAGAAGGAGCCCGAGGAGCCCTGGTGTCTGTTCTCTTGTGTTAAACACGTGTCAGTTAACTATTTCTAATCAGCGTAGAATGACTGATCATTAGTGGTTGCTTTTATCATTCAGATTTGATGTCTTTTCATGTCTAATAAGAAAATAATATATTACATCTTTGAGTTTTCCTTAAATGCCTGCCAGGTGTTATGTGTCTGTTGGAACTATGTTACAGTAGGACAGTCCTAAGCTCCTGTGTGTGGTGTTTCTTTGTTTGTTTTGCTTTGCTTAATATATAGTTTTTGCCAAGATCAGATCCAACTCAAAATGATGACTCAGAATACTAAGCCTGCCTACACATGGGCTCATACCGCTGTTTCCTTCCCTCAGAAGTTCCCGTCTCTGTTGGCAGCAGCTTCCTCAAAGCCTAGTGCTGCCTGCACTAGTGCAGTACATAGCTTTCCCCTCCTTTTTAAAAAAAAGACCCTCTTTGACAATTTCATACATATATAGTATATCTTGATCATATACACCCCAACTCTCCTTATTCCCTCCTTTTTACAGATGAAAAACGTTAATTACTAGCAGGCTGCAGGCTATTTTCACCTGTCAGACCCTAATCACTATTTTTAAATTGTTGTTTTAAAACTGTCTTACCTGGCCACAGGTATTATATTTTATTACAGGTCATAAAGTTCTACTCTGTTTTGAAAGTCTTGGTTAAGGGACTATATTTGCTACAATTAATGTGTTAATTTTCCTAATGATTTTATTGAGATAAAATTTACATGCCATAAAGTATTTGTGCACAGAGTTGTGTGTCCCATCATAACCACTTAGCTTCAGAATATTTTTATCACCTAAAAAAAAAAAAAAAAAAAAATCATGCCCGTAGTAGCCGTTATCAGTTCTCCCCTTTCTAATTCCCCAAGATCTGCCAACCATTAACCTGTGCTGTGTGGCTGTGGATTTACCTTTGTGGACACTTCACAGAAGTGGCATGCTGCAGTATGTGGACTAACATGTCAGACTTTTTGATTTAGCACAACATTTTAGAGTGTATTCATGCTGTAACATGTATCCATTTTTTATGTTTCACGGGAAATGTTTCTCTGATGGACATAACTTTGTGGTGTTATATTAAATTATAAGTTTTGATGCACATTTTGAAAGTTCGTAATTGAAACTAATTCTTTTGTGCTTTATCATTTCTGTCTTATAATAGTGGATTTTTCCTTTATTGAAGTTACAGTGTGGTTTTTTTTTTGTTTTTTTTGTTTTTTTTTTTCTGGATTTTTTGGATTTTCGAGACAGGGTTTCTCTGTATAGCCCTGGCTTTCCTGGAACTCACTCTGTAGACCAGGCTGGCCTCGAACTCAGAAATCTGCCTGCCTCTGCCTCCCGAGTGCTGGGATTAAAGGAGTGCGTCACCACTGCCCGGCTACAGTATTTTTTTATGGAATGGTTTTATTATTTTGTTGTGGGTGAATTATGGCATGATTGAAACTAGTTTTAAACAACTTGAAGGTTTTGGACAGTCAGGGTTCCATTTGCTTTCTTTCTTACAAGTTAGTATGGTGAAAACTATGGTCGTGGGGGGGGGGTAAACATAAATCATAAATAAGCTTGGCATGGTGGCACACACCTTTAATCCCAGCACCTGGAAGGCAGAAGCAGCTGGATCTCTGTGAGTTCAAAGACAGCCAGAGGTACCTAATGAGGCCCTGTTTCAAAAATCAAACAAACAAAAAAAACCATAAACAAATGTCCAATTACGCTTGTGATTAAGTGCTCTGAGGGAGTACTTCAGAATGGCAAGAATAAGTTTTTAGATGAAATTTGGCCTGATTTAGTCTTCTCTGAAAGAAGTAGGCTAAAGCAGGCAAACGTGAGTGAGGATATGGGGTGTACAACAGCATTGTGCCCATTGGCTCTGCAGGAAACAGCCTTAGACTTCTCCCCGTGAGACACTTTATCCCTGCCCATGACCTCTGGGGCTTCAGCTGGAACACGTAGAACTAAAGGTAATGACTAGAGTCTGGAATCTGGAAGTTCCTTCCCTGGCTTTCGGGGCTTGGCTCTGGTGGTGCCCAAATAAAGCAGTTGGACAGGGTGCACATAGGTGGTCTCTTATTTATCCTGGACTTCTCAAGTACATAGTATCTTGGTGACAAAAGAGTCCAGGGCACTATTCCAAAGTGCCAGGAGGCAGTATTCCCTTTTCATGACTTAGGCTTAGACATCAAGCTGGGCACACAAAGCCCCACTCTACTTGAAGGCCAAGGGAAGTAAGGTTTTTGATTGAGAGTAGCAAAGTGTTAATACAGAAGTATCACTGTGTTGTGCCTCTCAGGGAAGCTAGTAGATCTTCGAGAAATAAGAGTACAGAAAGCTGGAGAGGGAGAGAGAAGACAGGTCAGCCACGGGCCGTGGTGACCATTTAAAAACTGCTTTTAACTGACATTAAGTATTTTGAGGTTAACACTAGATTTGTACTTTTTGAGGTCAGTGTGGAGAGCTGTCTGAGTGAGGTGGCCTCTTTCTCCACCCCACCCCCACCAGTTAGGAAGCATGTAAAATCATCCAGGAGTAAAGTGGATTAGGAGGTGGCTGTGGAGACAGAAGTGCGTGGCTTTGAGAGGAATGACGAAATTTGGGCATAATGACTAGAGCTTGAGGTCAGGGATAAGAAAAAAGTGTTAATTATGTTAATTATGGTCTGCTGGCTTCTGATTCGCTGCAGCAAATCAGCCATTCGCCAGCATGAAAGGCAGGAGATGTGGGCTGGAGTAAGGAGAAGCACATGAACTTGGTTTTAGAGCACTTATTAAATTGGAAAAGATATTAAAGAAGACTGCATTTGTGAGCCTGTAGGTCAGAAGAGAGATTTATGCTGAGATGGAAATTTATGGATCATCTGAGGCTGGTGAGATAGCTCAGATGTTCAAGAGTACTTGCTGCCCTTGCAGAGGACCAGAGTTTAGTTCCTACCAACCACATTGGGAATGTTATGACAACCTGTTAACTCTAGGGGAATCCAGTGTTCTCTTATGCCCTCATTGGGCACCCGCATGCACATAATATACACAGACACACACACCCCTTTACAGATCAAAAGAAGTTTATAAGCTGTCTGTGGGTCATAATGGAGATTTGGAGAACAGATAAATAAATATGAAGAGAATGCCTGGAACAGAGAAGAGGCTTGAGGCCCAGCCCTGAGGCTTGAGGGACTCATAGTTGGTGGATAAAGGGGAAGGGTGTAGAGAAGGAGAAACCAGACCTTCAGGTAGGCATGGGCAAAGGAAGAAAAGCCTAGCTTTTAAAGAGGACTCTCAGACAGAAGATCAAATATTCCTAAGAAGTTTTGGGAAAAGATTGAGGCATGCTTGGTTTAAAGCTGTATAAAGTTCAGTTGTGGACATAGCAGCAGTCATTTGGGGGAGTAAGGACTCTGGAATCCCGTTGAGTATTATCAGTAGTTCTTGTCAGTGGTGAGGAGATAAAACCAGCAGATTAGATGCCTCCTTCAAGCTCATCCTCGTAGTTAGAAAGAGTAGCGTGGCCAACAGTGGTGTGGTTTTAATAGTTTATAAAGAGAAAATGAGAATCCAAGAGAATGATAACCTTTGAGAGGGAGTGGGGATATCAGAATGATAAGTTGAGAATTTCTGGAGTTTGATGAAGTTATAGTTTTTAAAAAGATGAATTCACACTATTGGTATATATAACTACCATTGATTAAGTATCTGCTCTGTGTTAAATTCTGAATATTTGGAGGGGGTCACTAATTAGAATGCTTCTTTTATTCTCATTTCTTTTTTTTTATTTTTTTCCTCAGAAGAATGATGAAAATGGAAATTGCTCAGGAGAAGGAATTGAATTTCCTACAACAAATTTGTATGAGCTGGAAAGCCGTGTTTTGACTGATCATTGGTCAATCCCTTACAAGCGAGAAGAATCACTAGGCAAATGTCTGCTGGCTTCTACCTACTTAGCAAGACTTGGTAAGCTTCCACACCTCAAGTGTCTGTTGAAGGACATGAGGTTTCATGTAAATCAAACACAAATCATTGTCTGATTTTGGTCACACCATTTATTTTCTCAATCTTTGTCATTCCCTGTGGGATGATAAAAGCTTTCACTGATCAGCTATCTTCATTTCTAGTAGAGCATAAGATTACTTATAATTGAAAAGTTTTGTAGAGATGAAAATTAACTTTCCCTAGGAGCTTGAAGCACCGTATATTTGGGCTCAATTCAGGGCTTTTCAGAGTAGGAAGAGTTCTGGCAGTGCACTTCCCTAGCATCTGTGAGGCCACGTCCCTGAGAGTGGGAAGGAAGGAGTGAAGGATGGGGGGAACGGAGAGTTTACTATCATGATTAAATGTAAGATGCATCAAAAGAAATATTGTGACAAGGCCTAAGTTTAATCTCAACAGACATCTATGGTGCATTTAATATTGATTTACCAACACTGGCATTTATTAAGAGCCTGTTAGGGTGCTAGGCAGGAATTCTGGAAAATAGAATTTTTTACCAATATTCCACTGATAAAGTTCATTACCAAGTTTAAGAAATAAAAGCGTTCTGGCCCCAGTGAGTTGTCTCAGTAGACACTGAGACCTGGATGGTGGAATGGAAGGGGAGTCCTGTTCCTGAAAGCTGCCCTCCAACCTCCATGCACATGCATTACCAGCCCCACAGTAAATAAGTGTAAGCAGTTGACTTTAAAAAGCAATGCATTCTTTTACCGTAGGTTCTTCCATTCGCTTAGCATTCATTACGTGCTGTTTGTGTGGCAGCAGGCACAGTTCTTTTGTTTTATTTACACAGAGTTCATTTGCATACTTTACAAGAGAAGAGTAATTTAGGAAGAGTAATTAGGCGTATGTTTCAAATATTTGTGCTTTTTATAAATGGCTGTTCAGGCAGTTAGTGGCTACTAAGCAGCTGCTGGTGTTTTATCCGATCATGTAAGCTACTGTGACATGGAGCCATAAGACTGTCCATTTCAGGTTTGACTAGTGTCTAGTTGAATGCTATCAGCATACTACAACAGCAGAATGTCTGCTTTTAATAATTGTCTTAAGCAATTTTATAATTGCTTAAGAATCAAGGTTTTGAGATAAAGGTCTATATGTATTAATTTAGAACAAATATACAATGTCTACAAGAAGCACTTGAAATCTACATAACTTATATGCTTATTTGTTTAACCAAGGTCTTTCGGAGTCTGACGAGAACTGCAAAAGATTTATGGAGCGGTGCATGCCTGAAGCATTTAAGAAGGTAAGGAAGTGTTGATGGCTGGTAAGAGCAAAGGCCTGGCCTTTTGGTTTTAGTTTTAGGAACTTATGTGTGTGAAAATCTGTGCAGTCAGTTCATGAATCTTGTTCAACGGAGGAATTCTCTAATATGAAATAAGCTCTGAATTTGAAACAACAACAGTTTACTTCCATCACATTTAAGTGTTTACACTTACCTTTGGTAAATATAACTCTTACTTCCTAATATTTAATAGCTTAGGAACAGATTAATTTATACTAGCAGATTGTATACCTTAATAAACTAAAGGTTGTGACACTTAGTAAATTAGTGTTTATTACCCAAGTCAGAGCCACTTCATGTTTATTTTTTGTTTTGACTTCTAATTTTTGAGATCATAGTATAATTATCATTTCCTTCTTTCCTCCCTCTAAACCTTAGTGTACTCTCTCCCTTGATTTCTTTCAAATTCATGGCCTCTTTTTAATTGTTGCTATGTACATACATGTGTGTGAATAGATAGATAGATAAGATAGAGTAGGTAGGTAGATAATCTTAAATGTATGGCTACAACTTGCTGAGTCTGTATGTTTTCACCCCTCATCATGTAAATGTCTCTTTGCATCAAATGGAGACCATAACAGAAAACCAATCAAAATGCAGGATTGTTGAGTCCAGTTCCAACTGCTATGTCTACAGCACAATTCCTGCACCTAAGCTCAGGGATCATTATGTTTATTGTTTTACTAAGGCAGAGACATATTTTAAACCACTAAAAGTTTGTTCTTCCTGAAAAAAAAAATGACATGGATGAGAACATCTCTTGTCAAAGCCAGAGTAATAGGTTTGCTCTTCATTCTGGTCACTTCTCTTAGCCATTTTCTTCAACTAGGAAACCACAGACTTGGCTTTCTAAAAGCTGTCTGACTCAGCCTGATTCTCTTTTCAGGACTGGAGTCTTTTTCCTCACAAGAGAAAGGGCTATGTCACAGACATTGCTGTTTCTGTAGGAGAAAACCAAGTGTTCAGTGCACCGAGCTGGAATGAGTGTCTCACGGTCTTGTACTTAGAGATTTTTACATTAATTTTTGTCCCATATGCAAATTAAATCTCTAGACCTACAGGTAGATGATATTTGTATTTATCTTAAAACTCAGTGACACCAGTGATCTATTTATAAATGGTTATTCCTGTTTGCACTTTGGTATAATATCCCTTGATTCAAGGCTTAAGCAATAACAGAATTAATTTGAGAAACAAAATGGTTTAATCTTTGAAAAAATAGGATAAATCTCTTTAAGTGGTCATTTGGGTAGAAATTATTTAGAATCAAGGTCTACCCTTTAGATGAGTTTGTTCACCAATTTATAAAAAAGAGCTCTTAATATACAATAGCCTTAAAAATGCAGACTTCCTATAGCATATGCTGACGTGTCATAGCATGAACATAGTTTACAGAGAAGGAAATGCATATTTATTTAGTCATGGGAAACAACTTATTAGTTTAAAAAACAGCCTGTAGGGGCTGAGAGTTTGCTCAGCTTTAGCAGCTCTTGAATACTTGCTGTTCTTGAAGAGGACCAGAGTTTGGTTCCTAGCACCTGTGTCAGGCAAATACTTGTAACTCTAGTTCCAGGAGACATGATACCCTCTCTGGCACCCACACACACACCTGCAGATACAAACATACAGACTCACACATGCACATAAATAAAACATTTAACAAATCTCTAAGCAAGAAAAGAAAACAGCCTTTAGGTTGAGAAGCTCCAGATCCAGAAAGTTCTGTAGTGAGTTTCCTATTTGATGTATATACTCTAACTCCAAACAGAGCTGCTTGGGAGAACTATTTGTTATTATGCCCTTAGCTGAGATCTGCAGTCAGGTGCTGGTTGCTTGCTTTTCTCTGAAACTGTGAGCACAGATAGGCTGAGTTTTATGAATTGCCGAACGTTAAAGTTCCTCAGGGTTTAGAACTACAAAGACCACCTTCCGCCCGCATAAATCTGCTTGCTTTCTTTGATTAAGTCAGAACAGCAGACCTGGGTGTGCCTTTAGGTGTGGCCTCCACAAACTGGGCAGGATTTAAGCTATTTGGTGCTGCTTTCTGTAACTGCTTCCTAGTGTGAGGCTCCTCCTTCCACCTCCAGCTTTTCTAGATGTTGGTACTGATGGCATGACGCAGGTGCAGGAAAGGACTTGGTTGTTACTGTTGCTTCACCTTCGCCTTCTGGCTGACTTGTTTATTCTGCTAGCAGAGGTAATCTAAGTGAGTGCCAGTGTGTGGTTGTGTTTAAACCTCATGCCCATCTCTATACAAGGTGCTGCCTGTCTCCCCGTCTCTTCTAGAAGGTAGAACTTGATGTTCAAAGGGGAAGTGAACTATTGAGATGAGAATGGCATGGTGAACTTTATTGTTGAATTCACATGAAGCTTCAACATCAATGCTTCATTTTAATATGTAATTTTTAGGTTTAGGAGCAGTTTACAGTCACTGTTGCCACAAAAAAGAAATAGTACCTTGCCAGTTTATATAAATGTACTCTTTGGAGTTTTTCTCATTTGAGCTGATCAGTAGAGATTGATCAGTAGAACTGATCAATGTTTTAAAAATGTAGAACTGGTGGTGCACGTCTTCATTCCCAGCACTTGGGAGACAGAGGTGGGCAGATCTCTGAGTTCAAGGCCAGCCTGATCTACAGATCGAGTTCCAGGACAGCCAGGACTACCCAGAGAAATCCTGTCTTGGAGGTGGGGGGCAGAGAAAAGAAAATGTAGAACTGACGTTCCTTTCTACAACTACTGAGGTTTGTCCAGGCTGCTTTTCTTTAGCTCTCAACGTGACCAAAGTAAGTTTTGTAGTGCAGAGTATTTTCCCTGTAAAAGGAAGTCTTCCAGAAACATGGAACTAGCTCCCTACCTTGGTGGCACACGACTGTAATTCCAGCACTGGGAAGCTAAGGTGGAGAATTGGGGGTTGGAAGCTAACCTGAGCTGAGACCCCATCTAAAAAACCAAACCAACAGCAATAAAAAAGAAAACCCCATCCATCTGAACAAAACCCTATGAAAGCATCCTAGAGATTTAAGTGTGATGCTTTGTGCCTTCATTCTCTGACCTGCCAGTTAGTCTTGAATTAGATGTCCTAAGGACTGAAGAGTTGAAATATCCAACTTCTTTTATTTTAATGAATCTGAGAGCCCAATGTTCTATATTTGATATTTATTTTACAGTAAATAGATTGCAATATCTTATTATTTTGAGCTGTCTTCGATTTGCTTTACCATTTAAAAAGTGAGCTTTTACTTTTGTACATATCAAAAAGGGAAATTAAGGTACACTAAATTAGTGAAAGTGTTTATAAAATTTGTTCATATTGAGAGTTCTTATTAGTGAACAGATAAGAAGATGCAGTCCTTCTGAGATATGAATGACATGAACTGAATATATATATGAATCCTTGAACCACATCCTCCCCTTCTTAGATTCCAGAGCTACTGATTAATGCTACCTTATCAACATATATTAATACCTTACCATTTGTAAAATGTTCTCATCAGTTCTACCTTTTGATCTTTGTGAATGAGATAGCAGCAGTCCTGCCTCACTAGAGATGTTCTTCTTGTGTAGTATGATAAGAGCAGTGTCTCTGAAAACGTGAGCACTTTATTGGAGGCCGAAATAGGTCAGAACCAGTAGTTTCCATAGTAGACGGCAAGGTTCTGTTTGCTTTGTATTACTTGGTTTCCTGAAATAATAATAAAGAACAAAAGAACAAATTAAAAATTGTTTTAATGCCAGGCATGAGTTCTCTTTCCTTTAGTCCCAATCCTCAGGAAGCAAAGACAGGCTCTATGACTTTGAGGCCAGTTTGGTCTACATAGTGAGTTCTAGGGAACCCAGAGTACTACCTAGAGAGACCCTGAGAAAAAAAAAAGCTGCTTTTAAACAGTTACTACTCTTTTTTTTTTTTTTCTTTCATACTTTATTTACATTTCAAATGTTTCCCCCTTTCCAGATCTCCCCTTTGGAACCTCCCCATTCCCTCCCCCCACCCCCTGTGACTATGGGGGTATTCCCCCACCCATCCACTCATGTCTTCCCCTCCTTGGGGTTCTCCCATACTGGGGGATCTAATACCCTCAGGCCCAAGGGCCTCTGCTCCCCCTGAAGTCTAACAAGACCCTCCTCTGCCGCATATGTGGCCAGCGCCATGGGTCCCTCCATGTGTGGACTTCTGGGGGAATCAGCCTCCCTGACCGCAAGCTGTACTACAGAGCAGTAGTGATAAAAACTGCATGGTATTGGTACAGTGACAGGCAGGTAGATCAGTGGAATAGAACTGAAGACCCAGAAATGAGCCCACACACTTATGGTCACTTGATCTTTGACAAAGGAGCTAAAACCATCCAGTGGAAAAAAGATAGCATCTTCAACAGATGGTGCTGGTTCAACTGGTGGTCTACACGTAGAAGAATGCGAATTGATCCATTCCTATCTCCCTGTACAAAGCTCAAGTCCAAGTGGATCAAGGACCTCCACATAAAACCAGATACACTGAATCTAACAGAACAGAAAGTGGGGGAAAGTCTCGAACACATGGGCACAGGGGGAAAGTTCCTGAACAGAACACCAATGGCTTGTGCTCTAAGATCAAGAATCGTCAAATGGGACCTCATAAAATTACAAAGCTTTTGTAAGGCAAAGGACACTGTAAATAGGACAAAACAGCAACCTACAGATTGGGAAAAGATCTTTACCAACCCTACATCTGATAGAGGGCTAATATCCAATGTATACAAAGAACTCAAGAAGCTAGACTCCAGAGATCCAGTTACTAGTCTTAAAGCCATCTGCATCCAAAAGGGTATTTGGTCATATGCTTTTGACTATTGGAGATCTGTTTGGTAAGCTGTAGATTTCTTGTGCTTTTTCCAAGTTATACTCGATTCCCTTTTGTTTTTGCAGCTCCTGACATCAAGTGCTGTTCACAAGTGGGGCACTGAAATTCATGAAGGAATCTATAATATGTTGATGCTGCTAATAGAATTGGTTGCAGAGAGGATGAAACAGGATCCAATTCCCATTGGTCTCCTAGGCGTGCTTACAATGGTATAGTATCTTGAAAATGAAGTACTACTCTCTGTGTTTTGATTTAATTGAAAATAATTTGCTATTCTTCTACTTGTAACTAATGGGGTGAACATTTTGTCATGAAAAATATGAACTTGGCTGTTAGAATCCTTGCCTTTAGTTTATTTAAAAGCAGAGCAGCCATCATGTTTGGAAGCAGTGCATCTCTAGTTTTAATAGACTTTCAGTAGCTTTCCCTGGTAACTTTCTGATTATTCCCATCTTAAATATACTTACGGAGAGTTCTGTCTTTTTGCCAGTTCTTGTCTTTCTCCTCAGCTTCTTTGTCTCCACTTCTGTCATTTGGCTGTACCTGTGGCAAGATGCCACTCAGGGATGCTGGCATTGCCTTGCCTGAAGTATTTTTATCTTCTTTTCTAATGCTAATATGTTGCTATAAAAGTAGGTGATGTTTCTCTGTTCTCTTTGAATCTAGGCTTTCAATCCTGATAATGAATACCACTTTAAAAACAGAATGAAAGTGTCTCAGAGGAATTGGGCAGAGGTGTTTGGAGAGGGGAATATGTTTGCTCTCTCACCTGTATCTACTTTCCAAAAGGTAAATGTAGTTCTTTTTCAACTTTTTAATCCATAAATATGTTGAAAAAAGTTGTGTGTGCTTCATTCAATATTGACAATTTACATAGAAGAGTTAAAATTATTTAGAAATAAAGGATAAATATTGCATCTGGTTAATAGAACTCGTAAAATTTACTAAAATTCTTAAGAATTATTTATTTTTCTGTAGCTATTAAGTAATGTTATGAAAAAACTTTTTATCTGAAATTATATTTGGTGAAAGAAATTGCTTTCCTGCCCTACATACTGGATTATCAGAGCCACAGTTGAATTGGTGTCCCAGTTTCCTAGAGATGTTTGAGAGAGTAGAGCATTTGAAATTACTTGAAGACTAATTCTCCCCAAGAAACAGAATGAAACTAGTCATTAGCTATCTAGAATTTTCTTGCAAACACACAAGCATTGAAGTTTTTGTTTCTACATTTCCAGACCCAGTACCCTGATAAAGAAAGGTCTGCTATGTGGCAGGAGCGTTATACCCACAAAAAGGGTATAATCTAAATGTCCTCTAATTCAGACACTGATTTTTAAGAAACAGTTGAAGTAAGTCAGTTTTAGTTGTTAGGAACGGTGTCCATTACCTTAACAGAAGCACATTTGATTGGACCACTTGATGTTTATCTGACATTATTCTAGGTTTGGGAAATAAATACCAGTACTCCTTGCTTTTATCAAAAAGTAATTTTACATGGTTCTTGACTCATGCTTATTCTGTACACTATAAAAGACTGTCTTTGATAACTTCCAGTTTTGAATGACTTGAGGGTTTTTTTTTGTAGTGCATTTTTAAAATTTGTTTCTATTTTGTTGTTGTTTATTTTATTTATATGAGTGCTCTGCTGTGTGTACACCTGCACGCCAGAAGGGGGCATCAGATCCCCTTACAGATACTTATGAACCACCATGTCGTTGCTGGAAACTGAACTCAAGACCTCTGAGAGAGCAGCCAGTGCTCTTAGCCACTGAATCATCTCCCCAGCCCCAGTTTTAAAATTATATAGCAAACAAAAATAAAATAATACATTGGAAGCAACAGAGAGCAAAACATCATCAAATGGACCCTCACAGCATCTAGCAGTGATGATTGGAGTAACCCAATTGAGAGAGCAAATGAAAGATAACATCAAACCAGGGCTTGTAGAAATCCAGCCGGGAAGTCTCCACTGAGACAGCAGGCTGCAGTTCCCAATAGAACGTGTCCTGAGCAGATTAGAGTGTTCTTCAGGTGAGGCTTCCAAGAAAAAGGAGAAATAGTGAATCAGCCATTTACATACAGAAGCAGACTGGAAAAACCTTGGAGCAGTCATTCTTGGGTTCCTGATGGAAAGTCCCAGGCAGGGTAGAGCAGTCTCTCCATGGATGAGCTTTTCACGTCTTTGACACTACAGGTGTTTTTATATGGCAGGACAAACAGTAGTAACTGGCTTGGAAATAATTTACTTCCCAGTTATTCTCAAGGACAAGTTTTTAATACCCTTATTTGCTTGCTGCTTTCTGTTGTCCCTCTTACAGAGCTAAGGGACTGGCCTGCTCTAGGACAGGGAGCTTTGGAAGAGACAAGGGAGAGCCTACTTGTTTCCTGAGTCAGCTGTCAGCAAGCTTAAACAGTGCATAACAATACACTAGGATAAGGTACACCTCAATAGTATAGTAGAGGAAACGGAAAACAAACAGTTACAGTAGAAGAAACAGTTGCTGCACTTGTATTCTGTGTGTGGACTGGGGGAGGGATTGTTAATGCAGCGCTGCATTGAGTGCTATCCTACTGCTGAGTGGCAACTGCTGAATCCCTCGGTAATCCTGAGTTAGGTTCCATATCATTCCCTCCTCATGCATGAGAAATTAAAACCACCTAAGTACTTCTCCAAGGCCAGGTATCGGTGCACAAAAAGAATTGATGCAGCCATGAAATTTGAACTTAAACAGTATGGTTTTCCTAAATACTAAAATCTTTTCTTCACTTTTTGTTGTGAACACAACACACTTACTACGTTATGTGGCAGGAGTGTGGGAAAGTGCTGCACTTAGTGGTTTGGTGCAGAGGTACTCGGAAGACATTTATTTCCCTGCCTTTGCTTTCTACAGCTGAGACCAGAAAGGTCCAGTCTTTGTTTCTCCTCTTTTTCTCGCAGAGGACCTACTTCTCTGGGGAGAGCTCTGGCCGCCCTTCCTGCCGTCTCAAGCATTTTGCTCCTTAGGATTCCTGTTCCTTCTTTGGTGTCTTAGTCCTTTCCTGACTGTCGGGATAGTCTCCTTCAGCTCTGGTGTTTCCCATCTCTGAATGTTCTTGCCCTTACATCTTTTGTGGCTCCAGCTTGGATTTCCCTCACAGCCAAACCTTATGAAAGACTGCAGGTTCTCCTCTGTCATTCTCACTGGCTACCCTGAACTTCAACTTAGTAACTAAACAAAACCTGAATTCCATTATCTTTATTCTCCCATGATTAATACATAGAAACTTCAGTTTGTTTCCTGTGGTTCCCTCAACCTTTAATTCCTACCTTGTTATCTCTATTGTCCAATCTCTTAATCCTTTCCTGTCTCTTTTTAAGCCCTATAAAAAGGTAGCTCACTTATAAAATAGGCTCTAGCTAAGAGTCCGTTAGTGACTGACTTTTTTAACTGTCTGAACCTTTATTTCACGTTTCTTAATATTTTCATTGGCTTTTAAATTCTGGGCTAATAGCTATTATTTGTCAGAATAATAAGTCTGTCATTTGCAGTGTCTACTGGCTTTGATTAGGCCTGTTGAGAAGGTGGCTCCGGGTCTGGCTCTTTATGAGAAAGGCATCTTCATCTCCCTTTTCTTCAGACTTCTCTTCCTTCAGCCTTATCTTTTTAAAATATTCTGTTTCTTTTGTTGCAGATTCATTGATTGGACTTCTTAGTTTCATGATTAATGTCTTGTGTAGATGTACATACACAAGGGGGAGGTGTGCATGAATCGGGGTGAGGTCTGTGGTGCATGTATTCACGTGAGTTTGTACACATGTGTTGCCGGTCTTTGTGCATGTCTATCTATGTAGGCCAGAGGTTGGTATCAAAGGTCTTTCTTGGCCACTCTCCTGTTGAGATAGCAAGCACCTTACTGTGGTTAATAGTTTGTATCAGTTCTGGCACTTCTCAGCTGTTATCTTTTAATGAATTACTTTATCAGTCTGTCTTCTTTTGGAACTTTGGTTACATGTTAGCCTGTCTCATTCTGTCTTCCATGTTCCTTCATCTCTCCCTTATTTCTTTGTGTTATATTTGTGATACTATTCTCCCCATAGCTGTAGTTTCCTTTTATATTTATATTTAGTTTTCTATTTAACATTTAAACCTTTTACCTCAACACACACACACACACACACACACACACACACACACACACACACATATATTTTGTTTTTGAGACACAGTCTTGTATAGCCCAGGCTGTCCTTGCACTCCTCCTCATCTCCCTGCCTCTGCTTCCCAACTGTTGGGATTTCAGGGATTACTTACCATGTTATTGGATCCTTTTCTGCTACCCAGCTTTGGCTCAGGCCTTCCCTCTTTGTACTATACTTTTTCTAAGGAATGTCCTCTATTCTTACTGCTGTAATGTCACCTTAGTGATGAGAACTTTATCTTTGAGGTTCAGGCTCTTCTCTGAGCACACCTGAGTTACGAAGACCACCATCTCTTCTTAGTTACTGTACAGAGTTCTCAGGCTTCACATGCCTGTCGGGGCCTTGCCTTTGCCTGCCAGCCTGTCTTCTTTTCCACTGAGTAAATAGCATCACTGTGTGTCTCAGTGCTCAAGCTACACAGAGTTGGCAAAATTGACCTGTTTTCTTATGTCTTGTATTGGAACCATAACCAGAGTCTCTGATTTTCAACCCCACCAATGCCTCCAGTGTCCACTGTGTTCTGCAACCATTCTGTTCCATGCACCACCGGTCCTATCTTGTATACTGCATTAGTCTTCTAACTGGTTCTCTGAATGCTTCCCAGTCTTGATTGCATTCCCATCTGAACTACAGTGGACTTTCTTAGAATGTAAAAACCACACTGCCTGTCCTTGACACTTTTTGTGCTGTCCAGGCCTTTAGTGCTGGCTGCAGTCTCACCTGTGCCAGTCTCCACAACTCAGCACGTGCAGCCTGGGAGAGAGTTCTCTTAGCGTTTCACATAGCAGACTCATGCCTTTTCCAAATAGGCTTGACTGCTTTAGCCTTCTGCTTTTAGCCTACTGTCATGTACAGCACCACTTCATGTAGAGAAACCTCCTGGTTTTTTGGGTTTTTTTTGGTTTTTTTAAAGATATGTAAGTACACTGTAGCTGTCTTCAGACACCCCAGAAGAGGGCATTAGATCTCATTATGGGTGGTTGTGAGCCACCATGTAGTTGCTGGGATTTGAACTCACGACCTTTGGAAGAGCAGCTGGTGCTCTTAACCGCTGAGCCATCTCTCCAGCCCCAAACCTCCTGTTCTTTAAAGGACCCTTTGCCTTTTGTTTTTACAACTGATTTATCATAATTTGAATTGCTTGTATATGTGGTAGTTTTTTAGCTTTTAACTGCTGCAGTCTGAGCTCTGTGAAAGTGGGTGTGACATCTCTTTCTGCCTAAACCTAAACCCCGAATGCACAGAAGAAGGAAGAAGAGAAGGGAGAGCCAGGAGGGCCTGGTTAAGGACAGTGACAATAAGGCTGGGACTGAACTCTAATCTCTGACTCCTCCTTGTCTACTGTCTAGGGAATAATTTTTAATTTCTAAAATAAAATTTCAGCCCTGAGTGGTGATGTACCCTTGTAATTTCCAGCCCTTGGGAAGTAAAAGCAGGAGAGTAAGGAATTTAATGCTAGTCTCAATTGTGTAACAAATTCAAGGCCAACCTGAGCTACTTGAGACCCTGTTTTGGGAAAAAACAATAAATAAAAGACAGCTTTCTTAGAGAATTTAACTTGAGTTACGTTTTCCTTGGAGAACTTGAACAATAGATTCCAGCTGCCCCCAAATGCATGAATGCTCCTCATGTGACAGTCCCACGGAGGTCTAGATGTGTATGCTTCAAAAATTATAATGTCAAAGACTTTTAAAGTCTAAACTTAACTTACATGCTTCAAAAATTGTATACTGTAGGGGCTGGAGAGATGGCTTAGTGGTTAAGAGTACTGGATACTCTTCCAAAGGTCCTGAGTTCAGTTCCCAGCAACCACATGGTGGCTCACAACCATCTGTAATGGGATCTGATATCCTCTTCTGGCGTGCACCATAAATATACACAGAACACTCATACATAAATAAATAAAATTTTTTTTTTAAAGAAAAAAAATTATAGTAATGCCAAAGGCTTACATTAAGAAACATTAGGGCAAGACTTCCAAAGTATGTTTCAAATTTTAATGCTTATCCTTCAGATTTCCCATTTAAGAAATAAAAATGCAAAGGTTAACAAGGGGAAGCTTCTCTAGTCCCATATTAACTTTTGGATTTATTTTCTCACAGGAGCCTCATGGATGGGTGGTGGACTTGGTAAATAAGGTATATACTTTTATTAATTTAGCTTTGATAGACTATTCCTAATTTCTAGTGTGACTTCTGGTAGTTGGATATTTTAAACAAATAACACCTATGGAAAATAATCAAGTATTAGTTATTTTTCTGTTGCTGTGATGAAATTCCATGACCACAACTAGTGTAAACAAAGTTAGTTTGGTTCACAGATCCAGGGGCAGAGTACGTATGGCCGGGGAAGGCATGGCAGCAGGAGACAGGAGCAGGCATCTGGCTGATCACATCTTATGCATGCACACACCAGAACCAGAGAGCAAGCACAGGAAATGAGATGAGGCCATAAATCTCAAAACCTGCTTCCACAGATAAACCTTCCAGAAGGCTGCACCTCCTAGTGTTTCCTAGCCTCTCCAGACAGTGCCACCAACTGGAGACTAACTGTTGACATACATGAGCTTATGGAGGATAGTTCTCATTCAAGCCACCACAAAGACGAATGTTTCACTGAGGAGGAATGTTGTATAGTTCCTTCTCTGTGTATGTCACACACACACATACACACACACACACAGCTGGACATCAAGTTTTGGGTTAGCTTGTCTTTTACAGTTCACCTTCACACATCTTGCAGTTCACATTAGAATTGCATTCTGGTCTATAAAGATTAGTCTCATAGATTACAGTGGCAAAGAGAAATGTTAGCTTTAATTCTTTGCTCAAATTATTCCTGTAGAACATTTGAAAAAATAATTCATGCCTGCTTTCTTTTCAGTTTGGAGAATTAGGTGGATTTGCAGCAATCCAAACCAAACTCCACTCAGAAGATATAGAACTTGGGGTGAGTCAAACCAGTCCCTGTGCTTGGTGTGCAGTCCGTTTTCTTTGGGTTGGTAAATGGTAAAGTTAAAATATCTGGGAAAAGCTCCATCATTAGGGTGCTTGTTGTGCAACCATAAGAACCCGAGTTTGATTCTAGGACCCACAGAAAAAGCCAAGTGTGGTATACATTGTAGTGGGAGCCCTGGAGTGTGCTACTTGCCGTAATTGGATCGATGCAGAAGTCCTGTGCTAGAATTCCAACCCTAAGTGTTAAAAACTGGGCAGTTCCTGTGGGACAACAACGGATCAACTCCTCTGGTCCTCTTTGGAAGAAGGCAGAGACACTGATGGTGTAGTAATAGAATGACCTGGTTTTGCTGCCACAAGCTGGGAAGCTTCGTCTCCCTGCCTTGAGAGTCACTTAGGCTGCTGGATTGTCATTTGTATTAAGTATGTTGGAAATGGCTTATTGATAATAGTGATTGGGAAAAAAAAAAGAGAGAGAGAGAAAAATCTCTTCAGAGACAGTTTTGTCTAGTTTGTTTGTTTCTTAAGAACTGGCTATTTAGGTATTGAGTGATGTTAGAAATTAACTTTATTTCTCAAGAATGTAAAACCATTCAATAATTTTCTAGTGTTTAAACAACAAAGAACACTCCCCCCCCCAATTTCTACCCAAATGGATGAACACTGGAGAAGAGTGCACACATAGTATTAAAGGCTTATTCTCTATTTGGTATTAAGTTCTGTAGAGTTAAAAACCTTCTTCAAGTCAGACCTAAGGTCAGACCATTTTCCAAAATAACTCTTATGGGCAACAGTGATATGGGAGGGTACACTGAGGAGAGAGTGACCTCAGTTCTCGTTTTCATAACAAGTATAATTAAAGTTTTATGATAAGTGCCTGATTTCTGACCAATTAAGAAGGTAGCTGTGTCCCAGAATAAATTTAGGCCATATGATAAGACTATTGATGTCATAGTTTTAGCTTGAAAAATATTGGGAAAAATAATCACATTCTTGCCAGTTAAGAGACACTAGCACTAAAGAATGAAACTGGTTGACCCGGTGCATGACCTACCCCTGCTCCCCCCCACTCCTTCCGTCTCTCCTCCCACTTCTCATTTCTCTAACACAAGTTGCTGTCAAGCTGTCCACAGCAGTACTTTTCCATGTACCATGTCATGGACATCTTCCCAGTTAGCACCATTAATGTCTTAGTGACTCCAGGTTACTGTGCAAAGGCCGTATGTACCGTCATGCACAGATTTGTTAATGTCGTTGGATTGTTTGTTAGTTTTTACTGTTACAGAAAAATTTTCCCTATATATGTGTCTTCATGTACATGTGTTTGTAAAGGATCAATTCTTAGAAAGGAAGACTTCTGGTTAAAGACTGTACATTTTAAAATTACAGTTGACTTCTAAATCTCCTTCTAAAAAGCTAGACTGCCCGCCTGGGCTCCACAAACCCATTTTACAGTATGACTGATAATGCTAAGTATCTTTTAATCTGTGATTTTCTAATATAATTGGCAAAGTGGTGTTTTTGTCATTAATGTGGAGTGCTCTGCTATTCTGGGAGCTAGAGCATTTCTCCATGTGCTTACTGTCTATTGGCATTTCATCTGTAAATTGACCTTTTAGATTTCAAGTAGTAAATCATTAATTTCAAGTAAGTCATTAATTTTTAGAAATTCTTTTAATTCTAAACCTATTTTGTGTGAGTATACGTGTATCTGTATGTGAGGGTGTGTGGCATGTGCGTGGAGGTCAGAGAGTGGCTTGGTAATGGTTTTCTCCTCCCACATGTGGGTCTTGAGGGTTGAGCTCAGATTGTCAGGTTTGGCAGTAGGGACCTTTACTGCTAAGCCACCTTGCCAGCCCTGTTTGTGCTCATGATATCAGAAATTACAAAATTTCCTTAATGGCTTAAAAATTTTTCAGACTTGCTTAGGGAGTATTCTCCCACTTCAAGGTTACAATTTTGTTTCTTTTTATGCTTTTATAATTTTTTAAAATTGGCTCTTGATTTATTCACTTTATTTATATATTGTATAACAGAGATCTAATACTTTTCTTTCAAATAAATAACCAGTTGATGCAAGAGCCTCTTTGAATAACTCTTGTTTTCATTATCTTCGGTGTTTACTAGTTTTGTCTTACCTCAGAATCCCAAGTGTGTGATCTGTTCGTGGACACCTGCTGCAGTCTTTGATTCAGTGCTAATGTGGCCATCTTTAATTACTAGCCATGCTGCTATTGGCACTGTCACTGTTGTTTAAAATCCTCTGGCTTACTTTGATAACTTTCATTCTTCTGCATGGAATCAACATGTCCAGGGGGGAAAAAGCCACTGAGCCCATGTTTGGGACAGCATTAAATATGTAGGTCAGTGAACAGAGAATTGAAATTTTTATAATTGCTATTTCCTATTCAGGAACATAATGTCTCATTTATTTGGGCTTTCTATCATGTATTTTTTTTTATTCAAATAAGCTTTAACTTTTTTTTTTTTTTTTTTGACTAGAGGATATTTTACTTCCTCTTTAAATATTCTTTCCTTTTCAAAAGAAAATGTTTCAATATTCATCATTATAAACTTTAGAATCATTTCATTCAATCTTTCAGGGGAGTTTTGTTGGGTTGTCTTTCTGTATAGGAATTTAGTTTATCTAATTATTACTTCATGATTCGATCAAGTCACCATTTACATTTTTCTCGGCTATATGGGAAGGGATTTGTTTAATTTTTATGGTGCAAAACTGCCTCACATGTGTCTCACCTTCACTGTCTTCACCCAGGCCGTGTCAGCACTGGTGCAGCCCTTAGGGGTGTGTGCAGAGTACCTCAACTCCTCCGTGGTGCAGGTAGGATGCAGTCCTTTGTCTCACTGCCTGGGTTCAGAATGATGTTTAATATAGAGTAGCCTCTGGTTTTCAAGATAGAGTCCTTTTACTGAAATTGTTGTCAGAACTAAGTTTTCTAAGAGTAATGAGAAGTGTAACAGTTGTTGTTTGAAAAGATGGATTGTTATCAAATATAATTTCTTAGTGTTATCTTTTCTATAAAGAAAGGGCATGTATCCCTGTCTTCTTCAAAGGGTTGTTTCTGTATGGGTTCTCCTAGATCAGCTTTGACCGTCAGCCAGGCATGCTTACTGCCTAGTCTCTCTTTCTGTTCAGCTTAACAGCTTATCAGCATGTCATGTCTGATTCCTTTCTTTGCAGAATTGTAACTCGTCACGTCATAAAGTAGTAAAGCTGTGAGTGTTCCAGTTTGTTGGTGTGCATGCATGTGTACAGGCAGACATCACCATGCCTCTGGAGGTCATGAGGCTCCAGACAGGTCCTTCTGTCTCCTGGCATTGGGGTTGCAGGCACACACTGCCCCTTTAAAGAGGGTGAGGGAGTCCTGCACACAGGATCTGCGCTCAGGTCCTTGTACAGAATGTCCTTATTCACTGAAGCATCATCCTAGTCCTTAGAGTATTCAGTTTTTAATGCCGAAGGCCTTATGCTTTCTTGTTGCTTTCTGTTTCAGTTAGTAACTTATCAAATAAAATGTCCTATCAGAATACCTCCATTTAAATTTTATAAGTAAATCTGTGAAAGCTCACATAGATATTGTAATTGCATCAAGCATAATGCCCCTGGGGACCTTATTTCTGTACATACATTGGTTTTTGCTAGTACATTGTTTTGTTGGGGACAGATTAGCTGGAGTGATACTTTTTTAAAAATATGTGTGAGAAATTTCTGCCGTTTCTCAATGTTAAGTGTTTTCTTTAGACATCAAAAGATATATGTAAACATTTTTAAGGAAAAAAGATAGAATTTAGACATTTTCTTAATTCTGTATGTTAAGTTCTTTAGAAACATCTAATGATGTCAGTTTATTAAGTATATCAATATAAGGTTGCTATGCTTTGATTTTTGAGATGGGGTCTTAGGTAGTCCAGACTAACCTCAAACTTACAATGTGACCAAGGACAACCTTGAACTTTAGAACCTCCTACCTCCACCTCCTGAGTAATAGGATTACAGGTGTATACCACCAGATCAAGTTTATTCAGTGCTGGACTCAAACCTAGGACTTCATGCTTTCTTGGCCAACGCTCTGCCAATTGAGCTGCATCCCAGCCAAGTCAGTGGTTTAGTAACTAAAACACTAAGACACAAAAGACAAAATAATTTGAGTTTTTTAAAAGATTATAATTATAATTAATAACTCAATTAGCTTAATGAATCAAGCTTAGGGTTAGCTTTTAAATGTATGTATTCCGTGTAAGAAAATTTAGCATAAATACTCTCAATGCTAATTAGTTGAGTTCTTCAGAAGCTGAAGATTGTGTGTGCACACATACATGTGAGCAGGGTGCACTTAGTGTGAGAGCTGGGAGAGTCTAAGCTACAGCTACTGTCCTCTGCAGTTCTGCTGTCCTACCTTGTCATCTGTGCACACATCATGGACATGTTAGCTGCCATACATTGTCTCCATTGCGTGGTGGGACTAGAAGTGTGTGCTGCTGTTGTCCTTCCTGCGGAGTGTGACGGTAACAGCGCCTGTCTTTCAGTGTACCTTTGAGGACCGAGTAGCCTGGCACTGCTGACAGGAGTCCTGACTCACTTTGTAATCACAGCCTACAGCCCTTCCTGTACTGTCGACTGCTGTATGAAGGAAGAAGTTGTATCTGGATTAGTGCCTGATGTCATTTTCCCTCGTGGACCATATATTCTGCTTCTGACAAATACTGCTTTTCTATCTAATTTTTTAAATTGCTTATTTCACTGCAATAGTCAGTTTACCTCTAGTTACTATTTTATTGTTTCTCACATAACAATTTAGAGTTAAATGTGTGATTGTGTTCTCATTCTGGAGCAGTGTGTTATGTATCTCATTCATAAGAAAAGTAGTTGGTATGCAGCATATTTTGCATAGTCTATGCTTACTTGTATCCATTTTTAAAAGTCAAATATAAAATATTTTATTATAAAAGTACTCATGCCAGGCCTGGGAGTCAAGAGATAGGCAGATTTCTAAGTTAGAGACCAGACTAGTTCTAGAGCAGCCAAGTCTACATAGTGAGACCCTGTCTCAAACCAACAAACAAAAGGTTGCTTGCCATACCTCTTACTATTTTAAGAGGGAAGTTCATGTGTCTTGAGTTGTTCTTCAGATAACTCTTATAGGATATAGTGAGAGGAACTTTGCTCATGTTACGTCAAAGAAGTAGAGGCACAGAATCAGTTAAGGGCACTTGGGACTGTCAGCTAGTTAGTGGTGGCACTGCCAGCTAGAATTCATACTTTTCACTGTGCCCTCTACTTTGTGAATGGCAGGTGAGGGGTAGCAATTTTTTTGTTTGTTTGTTTTGTTTGTTTGTTTTTTCGAGACAGGGTTTCTCTGTGTAGCCCTGGCTGTCCTGGAACTCACTCTGTAGACCAGGCTGGCCTCGAACTCAGAAATCCACCTGCCTCTGCCTCCCAAGTGCTGGGATTAAAGGCGTGCGCCACCACTGCCTGGCTGAGGGGTAGCTATTGTAGCATAGATTCAGGAGTTCTTTATAACTACTGTTTTGTGTCTACAGCCTATGCTAGACCCGGTCATTCTTACCACAATCCAGGATGTGCGGAGTGTCGAGGAGAAAGACCTCAAAGACAAGGTAATCACTCCCTAGACAGGTAGAGCCTAGCACTGCTTAGTCCATGCTAGCAAGGCCAAGTCTTGGCTAATTCTCATGCCATTGCTTTCTGGATCCTCTTGATATGCTGTTAATGTTTCCTGTCCCTTCCCCAAAAGAGCTACTTTCAAAACAACTGAGGATAGTGTCTGACTTAGGAATGATACCTAATTCAGAGTTTTCCTAACATGATTTTGATTGTATTACAGTCAGGCTAGATTAGAATACTGTTGTATTTTTGAGTATATCAGAAGTTCTTTACAGCAGTTTTAACACTGATGACGACTTTCCTACCTTGAATCCCTTCTACAGTGATCCTTTTCCCTTTCTTTGCCCCTCACAAAATAGCTTAACTTTTGTTTAGGAGAGCTAATTGACCATGTAAAATATGAGTTGTCTCCTGACCACTGGTAACCTATATTATGTGTGTCATGAGAATTAATATTAGGATGTTTTTACAGTTTTTGTTTGTTCGTTTCTTTGTTTTTCTGTTTTTATTACACGAAAGAGGTTGGTTAGCATCCCTGAGCTCTTGTCTGCCATTAAGTTACTTTGCATGCGCTTCCAACCGACTCTGGTGACGACTGTGGACGACCTTCGCCTGGACATCCTGCTGCGCATGCTGAAGTCACCACATTTCAGTGCGAAAATGAACTCCCTCAAGGAAGTAAGCATGCACTTGGCTCACATGTGGCTTTAATATAAAGATGTTGGGAGAAAATAAATTCTCTTGACTCTGTAAGACAGAGAAAACTGGTACTATAGTGAATTGTCTGCTAGTGAAAGCTCATATTTATATTATTTTCAAGATTTTATTTCTGAAAATTGTTTTTGTGAAATTTCCTACAGTGTCATCCTTAGATATTTACTAAGAGACAATTCTTTTTGTTTCACATATTGCTTTATCTTCTAGCTAATATTAGGACAAAATGAACTATCTGTAATAATAGTGCCAGTCTAAGCAAAATGCTAAAAGTACTCTGCCTCGGCTTCCCAAAGTTCATTTTAGGTCCGCTCAAACAATGTGGTCATGTTCAATGGATGGCAAGTTAAGCTAATAACCTAATTCAGTCATGATTCTAGTTACTTTTCCTTTAGTTTTCCGATTTTTGTCTCTAAGTCAAATCAGCTTATCCTGGATCCTTTTAAGTCAAAAGAAGACTATTGAAAGGGACTAAGATATTTCACATATATGAAGGGTTGGATAACCAGACCATGAACACAAGCAAAGGCAAGTGTGAACAAGTACGCTCTGACCAGGCCAGGGCCAGGGTCTGTCTTACATTCCAGGGCGTCTGTCCTGTGGCCATGGGTCGTTCACAAGCTTCACCTGACATTCCCGTCACCAGAGACGGGCTGTCTCCGGGCTCCTCCTTCAGTTATAAAATGTGGAGGACAAGACACGGTTGCAGTTTGGGTGGGTCCTTGTCATTAAGCCAGTCACAGGTAGTCTAAGGTAGCAGGGCTCTAAGAGCGATTCCGTTTTCTTTGTAAGGAGACGTCATAATTAGTTGTTAACTTTTAAGAAATAGACTAGTTTTGAAATATTTTGATTATTAGACTTCTATAAGTCTATAAATTGATTATTCATGTACGAGAGAAGATTTGATTATGCTTATTTTCCCTCATGCTAATGCTGTCATTTTAGGTAACAAAACTAATAGAAGATAGCACCCTATCCAAGTCTGTGAAGAATGCTATAGACACAGACAGGTTACTAGATTGGCTAGTTGAAAACTCAGTTCTGTCAATTGCACTGGAAGGTAAGTTGCTTTCAAAAACTAAAAATTACTTGACATGTAAATTATTTTTACTTTTAAAAGGCACAAACATCTTGTTTATTTTTATTAGTGTTTAGGTAATCTTAGGAAGTTATTATTGCTTTGCATTAATAGAGTTGTTATTCACTGCATCTGGTTCCCCCTCTGATGTTTCCTCTATTAGGCAACATAGACCAAGCACAATACTGTGATCGCATAAAGGGAATTATTGAACTCTTGGGCAGTAAATTGTCACTAGATGAACTCACTAAAATTTGGAAGATACAAGTAAGTTGAGCAGAATCATTTTTGCCTTTTTCTGATATGTTTGGGCCATAGGAAAGGGGGTAGGGTGATGAGGAGTCAGTCAGATCAGGGGGCCTCCTCTGGTTTGCAGTAGGTGAGCTATACCTAGTCTGTTTTGTGGTTTATTCAGATTGCATATATAAGGGGTTGGAGACTAGGGAACTTAGCTTAGTAGTAGGGCACTTGCCTAGTAAATACAAGGCCCTGGGTTCCGTTCTCTGTTTCAGAGAAAATAAATTACGTATATAAAAGGAATGCCATACTCACAAGACATTTCAGAGTTCAGTCTTATTTTTTCTGATATAAAGGTCAAAGTCTTCCAGAAACTGTGTGTCAGCCAGTGCAGAGCTAAGAATAGGTATACATCTTCTGTTTATAAGTCTGTTACTTTTCTTTGTATTGTTAATTTTCATTATAATTCTTATTTAGTCTAATAAATGAGGTTGATAGTAACAGCAGGTTTTTAGATTTTCGCTTTTCAGAACTCATCAGTATGATAGACTCCAACATGGCTCTCCTTTTCTATTTGCATTTTCTCTGTTACTATCTTTCCCCAGACAAGTTCTCCCTGTAGTTGCTGCTGGACTTAAATTGGAATCTCCCTGCCTTAGTGTCTTGAGTGTTGGGTTTGTAGATGTGTCCCGTCATGCCTAGCTGGTACTCCTTCTGAAAGTTCCTCTCAGCTTATTCTTTCTACTTTGCCTTTTTTCCCCCTCAAGCCTTAATCTTTTGCCCTTTTCTCACCTGAAAAGCTTTCACGTAGTCAGTTTCATCCACTCCTGTGGCTTTAACTACATTTGTGTGTTGCTGACTCTGAGTCACTAATTCAGACTTAGCAATGCAACATCTAAATATATACACGCCTCACCTGCGTGTGTACATCTTACCAAAATCTCAGGCTGTCAGTTCTAAGTCGCAGTGAAAGCTGGTGCTCTTCCTGCCTGTTCTATAGTCCACCTAGTTCTGTAGCATCAAAAGCTGCTTGGAAACAAACTGCTAGGCATTTCGGATGCACGTACCTGATGCTTGCTGGGGAATTGTTTACAAAGCACGTATGCATGTGGCGCACAGGCATATGTGCAGATAAAATATCCACACACATAAATCATTTTTTAAAAAGTTTAAAACAAAAGAAGGGTTGCTAAGATGGAAGTCAGCTGGGAGGAATCTGCTTTGGGAGGTGCAGACAGTGACAGTGCAGAGTGTCACTCCCATTAGCAACACCAGAGCCCTGCTGCCCCACCAGCCTGTATTCATTCTCTGAGCCAGAACCCAAAACACTCCTTCCTCTCCCAGTACTGCCACTCACTGCATATCACAGGAAGCTGGCTGACAGGGCACTGTGGGAGCTCAGTTAGCTGATTCCCTTCCCAGCAGTACAGAGAGGGTTACAGTTGGGCAGGATTACAGAAAAGCACTCCTAGGTTCCCAGACTTTACTTCCTGTATCTGGCCTTAGTGAATACCCTCATGTACAATGTTTTCTCAGTATACATTCTGAACCCACATGAAGTGAAGATTAGGACAGAGAGAGAGGGAGGGAGGGAGGAGGGAGGGAAGGAAGGAGGGGGAGAGAATGCCTACTACATTTAATGAACAACTATACATAGTGGTTATGGAGAAAATTAACTGAACCTACAAAGAGTTTCCTACTTTCCAAGTCTCTATCTTGTGCCATGACTGAGTGTCATAAAACGAGTGTCATTCATCCACAGTAGGGTCTGTAGCTCTGATGCAGACTTACTGCCCACTGGGTCAAAAGTACTAGTTGAAGTCATAAAGATTTTATAAGCAACATTTAAAATGGGGCTAATAATACTCTCAACTGAAGCCCTGATCACTAATCTATAAAAACACTAAACATATGTTTGCCTTGTAATTTTATCAGTTCAAAATAAATCTATTTGAATTTTTTGTTGAAAATATTTTATTCTCTTCCTTAAATAAATATTAGACCAAGGTCTTGATTCTTTTGCTTTTTCACGCATAAAAGACACAATGCTGCTGGGAATGGACGTGCTGCCAGGTGACCATCAGTAATAGTTGCTCTGTGTGTCCCTGCCAGTGTCGTCATGAAAATGGGTCACTATGGAAGTTGTCAGGAAAACGACTTAGGTTTTCCCAAGTCCTAGGACTTAACTTTCCCTGCTGTCTCCTTTCTTCTAGTCAGGACAGTCATCCACAGTGATTGAGAACATTCATACAATTATTGCTGCAGCAGCTGTGAAGTTTAATGCAGATCAACTTAATCATTTGTTCGTCCTCATTCAGAAGGTAAAGTTTAAACTCCGAGTCCCTCCCCCAGCAGATGCCTTTCAGTGTACTTCTCTTAACTTAGTAACCTTTTTAATTCTAATTTTACAGTTTTTGCTAATTTCACCAGCTTGACTGTGACACCTCTCTGTGTCTCGTCTTCTCTTGTGCAGAGCTGGGAAACAGAGAGTGACAGAGTGAGACAGAAGTTGCTGAGTCTGATTGGACGAATCGGCCGGGAAGCTCGGTTTGAGGCCACTTCTGGAAAGGCAGGAAAATCAAATGGATTTTTCTAGCTACAGATGCTTAAAGCAGTCTTTAGGCTTATGGGACGGTTCATCATCATGGTGCCGTTGCAGGTGTTGGACGTCCTCTGGGAGCTGGCTCACCTTCCAACCTTGCCCAGCAGCCTTATTCAGCAAGCCCTGGAGGAGCACCTCACAATCCTTAGTGATGCCTATGCAGTGAAGGAGGCTGTCAAGAGGAGCTACATCATTAAATGCATAGAAGACATTAAAAGGGTTGGTTTTAGCTTTACTCTAATTTTGTTGTCAGAGCAGTAATATTGTTTGGAGTGATTAGAGCCAAGAAAATGTCCTCCCTATTATGTAAATTAAGTGGAATGTCCTAGTTGGTAGCTTTTACCTTAATATACAAATTTGGGGCTATAGGTTTTATTTTTACCAAATCACTTATATCTCTCTGAATTTTCAGCCTGGAGAATGGTCGGGTTTGGAAAAAAGCAAGAAAGATGGATTTAAGGTAAGTATTTCCATATGGAGCCAACTGAGGTATTCTAGTTTTATAATTACCTTTAATAAATTGCATCCTACTTCTAAGATTTTTAGCATTTATTAGACTAATATTAATATACAGATGTGATCTTTATGAGCTGTGCTTTATTTAGAACTTAGTAGCTATTTATCCTTACATGGAAAAACGTTAGGGTTCCATTGAAAAATAATTTTTATGAAATTGTATGACTTTCAGCATCATTTCCTTTTAAATTATATGTCGAGTATATGTAATTTTTAAGGCACATTGAATTCTAAATAAATTCAGTCCCCATTTTTCTCCCATAAAGGAATGTGAATCTTTGTGTATAGGAGAAAGCAGGGGAGGGTGCGTGTGATGCTGGTGTACGGGAGGGGTAGGTGTTTGGTGCACCTGCACATGTATATGTGCATGCTTCCATTCTCATAGCAACCCTGATCAGAGCCACAGGCAGTGCTCAGGCAGCCCTAGACTTGCATCCCAGCCATGTAGGAATGATTCTGTTTTGGGAGTTTCATATTAATAACATGAAAACATTTCTAGTAAAAAATAGATCAGGATTTATTAGTATTTCATCAGCCAAACCTCTCCATGGTTTCCACTGGTGTTTCTTCAAAGGAGCTGGAGTACTGCTGGCTTTCATCTGAGTACCCATAGACACATACGTAGTTCTTGCTAACAAGTTTGGTGATTTACCGGGCTTTCGTGCACTTCAGTTTATCTGGCCTTAAAGTTTAGATGGGAATATAAGAATGCGGTGTTTCATATTTCTGACATTGAACTTTGATCAGTGGAATTTTCTGCATAAGATGGAGCTTTAGTGATTTTTAAAAAGCATTCACAACTGGCACAAGTAATGCTGGGGTTAAAAAGAATGATGAATGTTTAATGCTTGCTTTCTACTCAGAATTTAAATTTTCCAGTTCCCTCTGCTCAGTGACTCACAAAATTTAGCAGTCTCTCTTCTTATTATGGAATGATTTTCATTGAGTTACTGAAATATATATCCTTCAATAGTATCATAAAGAAAAGGGACCTCTAGGAAAATGCTCTTTTCTTCTAGGCAACAGACATTTTTTTCTTTATAGATAGATCTGCAGGTCGAAGCTAAAGAGACATTTCCTTTACTTGAGGGAAATGGCTTTTAAATCCAGACTCTTTTGGACCTTTGTTCCTCCCTTGTCCCAACTGAGCATCTTCTAGCTGTCCTAGTCAGGTGCATTATTGTGTCTTTATGCTTCTCTTTGCAGTCACTTCATTCATGTCTGTTGCTTTATGACAACAACCACAAAAGGAAACTATCTGGTCATTTTATGAGATTCAAAAGGAATACTCTTCCTTTTTCCTCCCTGCTGCTCCCAGAAAGGAAGGAAGTCCTAGTGCACTATTGCTCTCCTCTGTGACAACAGCATGCATTTTATATCATAGCACTTGCCAGTACAGGGCACAGTGCTGAAGGGGGGG
Source organism: Rhynchomys soricoides (assembly GCA_019843965.1). Taxonomy (NCBI): domain Eukaryota; kingdom Metazoa; phylum Chordata; class Mammalia; order Rodentia; family Muridae; genus Rhynchomys; species Rhynchomys soricoides. Next base: position 303,028 of record JADRCH010000098.1, on the reverse strand, counting down.
CAGTGGGAAGATCGAAGCCCCCTGGCAGGGGAGTGAAAGATTTACTGCCACTAAAGGTGTTTTTCTGTGCTATGCCCTTTCCTGCCAGGCAGCAAGGTGGGCTGACTGGGGATTATGTCTCCCTGCCAGGCTACACAGAAACTAAGCGAAGGGTAAGACAAGATCACCCACCTCTTACTCCCTCCTGCCCTCAGCTACCTCTTCTCCCCCAACTGATTCCCTTCCTGCTGCTTTTGACACTCCAAGTTCCCAAGTTCCACTGTCATGTTCAGAAACTCTGCCTTTTATTTCTATAGATCCTGCCAAGGTCCCCTCAGCTCCCTTGGCCCTCTTTCGTCCCTTTGCTTCATTTATACCCTCCACTGTCCACCCCAACCCTTTGGCTCTTACTTCACTTCTCATTTCCTTCAGTTAAAAGTTTAAATGTTCTTATCCCAAAAATTATTACTAAACAAACAGAAATCATGTTTTCTCCAGAGGTGATGTTTTCATGTTCCATAGGCTGTCTGTAGGTCTCCTGACAGCACCTGGCAGGCTTCTGGTAAATATTAGTTCCCTCTTCTTCCTCCCCTGCACCTAGGACGACACATTGCTGAACTTACACAGGTTCAATAAGCCTTGTCTGAAATGCTTGGGACCTGCAGTGTTTCCCGTTCTGGAGCTTTTTGGATTTTAGAATATTTACATAGACTTTGCTGATTGAGCATCCCAAATTCAAAATAAGCAAAGTTTCGAACACAATATTAGCACTCAAAAGAGCTTTTCATTTTAGAGCTCAGGTTTTTATATTTGGAACAGTTGATCTGTATATCAGTGAGTTGCCTCTGTTTGCCAAAGGATAGAATAGACAGTAAAGCTAGCCAGGCATCTTCAGTACAAATAGTCTCACAATGCTGCAGGTAGTGGAGGAGAAAATTCTGCTTAAAGACTTTCTTCCTGCATAAGTATTTTTACTTTATTTCTAGATAAAAATCTAAAACCGAAAAAGCAATGCAGATATGGAAATGGGAGGGGGAGATGTTGAGCCCTAGGAAGAGAGAATATGAACACTTTCTTTAGGTAGTAACAAGAGAAATTGGAGTGGACTTAGGTTTTATGTCTCCTAAGGTACTGCGTGGAGATACCTACCTTTAGATGTAAGAAGTCAGTGGGCTTTCTAGTGAGAGGTGTCTGGACAGAATGTCTACCTGCTGAGGCCGTGAGTGTGTCGTGGGTTTCATAAAGGGAAGGAGGAGAATGCAGACATAGGTTTGCAGTCACCCCGGCTGAACCTTGCAGCTTCCTTTAATGTCACTCTGCTGCGTAGAGCACACTAAATTCAGTGAAGTCAGCAGATATTTGCGGTTTACTTGCAGCTATCTTGAGAAATCAGAGGAATGTTCAGTTGTTCTTGTAACTTAGCAATATAATACCATAGATAACCATGGCTAACATGGTTTCCTGATTACTAACCTTCAGAGAGACTGTATCAGCAGTGGTTCTTAAATCCCAACTTACATGATTTTTCTCTTAATTTATTCAAAGTATAATTTCCACTAGCCGTAATTGACCTAATTAGTCATGATACTTTTAAATGTATCTGCTTATTGCTAAAGGGTTTATGTATATTTTTATTTTTTGTATCCTTTTGGAAAGTGTCAGTTCAGATATAAGCCTCATAGTTTTCCTCGTCTTTACAATTTTGTTTTAGCAAAAATATTCTAGCTAACTTCAGAAGTAGTTGACCTTAAATATATACGTTATTTCTATGATTTGAAGATGCCAGAGATTGCAGACTGCATTGCAGAGTTACTGGATTTATAGAGAAGATAAACAGAAACTACCTTTTGGGGTTGAACTTTAGCTCAGTAGAATGCTTACCTGGCATAAGGAAGGCCTAATAAGAGTTGCATCATTAGCACACTATGAGCCAAGTGTGATAACACGTGTCTGCAACGCCAGTACTCAGGAGATGGAGGCAAGAGACTTAGACAGTTAAGATCTTTTTCAACTACATAGTTTGAGGCCAGCCATGGAACCTGAGACTATGACCCGAAACCAAGAAAAAAAAGTTCATTTTCCATTTAACAACTATTGTTTAGACTTACACCAAAGGTTAAATGAAACCTTTTGATAAAACAAAACAAGACTTCACTTTTACACACTGGTTATCATTATCTGTAGTAGTGTTTTGGACCACTCTGAAATCTTTGGTATGGGAGGTACTAGGAATTGAACCTGGGCTTGCACACACTGAGTTGCATCTCCAGCAGTTCTTGAGGCATACTGAAGCATGTGGAAGTTTGTGTGTTCTTCTTTCATGAAAGCAACTTTTCCTTTGAGTGCTGAATAGTACAGGTTGAACAGCTTCTGAGAATTAGTGTACAGCATAAGGCAGAGATAGCAGTGCTGAGTGAGAGAGCTCCACACAGGGAACGGTCTGCATGATAGCTTCTGGCTTTGAAAATGACTTGAACGCTTGACAGTCACCTCAGGGTAGTCGTGCTGTGTCGTGGTGTGTTTCTGATAACATTTAAATAAATTAGTAACCCAAATTCAGGTTTAAAGGCCATCCTTGTTTGGTTGTACTTATACTAACTTACAGCTCAACTCAGATAACAGGTAGATGAACAAATGCCTTTTATGTATAGGTAAGTTTGTATACACAAAGATAATGGACAGTTAAAAAAGCTTACATTTAATGTTTAGTGGCTGGTAAGTGTCTGTTGACATAATTGAATAAGTATCAAGTAGAGAAGTAGTAAAGCTCATAGAAATGTGTCTTAAAATCCAGGAAATCAGGTATTTGGTAACTTATTTGGCTTATGTATTTGAGGTGAAGAAAGTATTCTTTGGCGGTAGTAAGTAGTTTGCACACAGTAACCTATAGTAGTCAGCGCATTTCTTTAAGACTGTGATAATATTCTTTCAACATTTCATTTTGCAGAAAGATTTGATAAAATTACTTTTTAAAAAAAGCCTTTTAAATAAGTAAGTAAGGCTTTAATTGACATTTTGATTAATAATCGATCAATTGATTAATAGCATTTAATCTGATAGCAATTTTATTATGAAAGTTTATAGTTCAAAAGATACTATTGATTTAAAGCCAATTGCATGCTTATCAGATTTCTTTGATCTACGGCACAAAGATTGTTGTACCAGTTTCAGAAATAGTGTATTTGAAGTGCTTTGAAAATAAAGTGTAGTCTGAGTAAAGTATCCATAATAGTTAATGAAAATAGTAATGGGGTTGGATGGAGTCAGGGAAGTGAGTCAGGGAGTGAGGCCCAGGAGCTCACCCACACTAAGCCATGTCTACCTTGGAGCTGCACCCAATCCCGTTCTTAGTTATTAAGGCAGAGTACCTTAAATAGAAATAGAAACAAGTTATATTTCCTTAATACTTACCTCATCGTCAGTATTTTGATCAGATCATTAACTAAAGAAAGCCATATCTTTAGTCCGTTTTCCTTGCTAGCCAGTTCAGTGTTCAGCTTTGCCATCAATTTATTTTTTGAGTCAACATGTCTCAGCAGCCCCGTGCTACTTAATCTGTCCTCTAAAAAGTTGCTAATTCCCTGTCTGTTTTTTGCTGATGTTCCCCTGTACATTTACTGTCATTTCACATCCACTCCTGTTTGCAGTTCTTGGCCTTAGGAAATTGCATGCAGAATAAGAAGTTGAAGACTGAATTATGATTGCATGGAGATAAGCTATAAATAAGTAATATGAAAAGGAAAATTATAGACTGTGTAACAGTGAAATAATTGACTCGGACTTTTTTTTTTATAGCTAATAAATGACTGTCATTTAATTGTAAACTTAATTAACGTAACTTCTTTTTAACTCTATAGTCATCTCAACTTAATAATCCGCAGTTTGTATGGGTGGTTCCAGCTTTACGTCAGCTTCATGAAATCACTCGTTCATTTATAAAACAAACCTATCAAAAGCAAGACAAGGTAGGAACATACTTATTTTTGATTCCTATGTGCATAGCCAATTGTAATAGTTGCTAAGCAGGCATGGCTAAGGTTGTTGCATTGATAGGACCCTGTTGGCTCACGTTTATTGATGTCAGTGGTTTTTAACCACTTGGAACTCTTTCGGAGGAGGCCTTCCTTTTGATGGTCCTAATTTAGTCCTAACTCTTCTTGTTTGCTTAATTTATTAAGATAACTGGGCTAGCTTTTAAAAACATCAATGATAGTTTCAAAATTTGAAAAGATTCCAAAAAAGAATCTTTTCTATTACAAAAAGATTACTTTGTCTGAGGAGCTAGGTAGAACTTTCTTGCTGTCAGGGATTTGGGGGTGAGATCCAGGAAAGCACACAAGAGTGCAATAACTCCTTTCTAAGAGTCATTTCTCTCTTAGATGCAACGCTAGCAATGTCTTAGTTTCCTAGTAAATACCAGATTGATTTATTAACTGTCAGAAGAAATCTCATGATTGATCTTTTACCTGAGGCTACGTTTTACAATAAAAGCTATTATTATATTAAACAACAAAAGGACTGCAGATTCTCATGCCACTTTCATTTCCGTTGCTTTTGTTAAGAGCATTATTCAAGACCTGAAGAAAAATTTTGAAATAGTCAAACTGGTAACGGGAAGTTTACTAGCTTGTCACCGACTTGCAGCAGCCGTGGCTGGGCCTGGAGGCTTAACTGGCTTAACACTGGTGGATGGCCGCTATACTTACCGGGAGGTATCACGCACTGTGTTTGTGTTTTGTGGTTTTCGGGATTTACTTAACTTTTTCTATTTGAACTGTAAAACAGATATTTGTTGGGTACAACTGTAAAAAGGTACCATGACCAATCTTTGTAATGAGGGAATGGTTTTGAATCTTAACTGCAATTTCATTTTTTCTCTTTTTTTCATTAGACTTATTAATTTGTGTTTTTGCTTGCATGTGTGTATGTGCACCACATGTGGGCCTGGTGCTCATAGAGGTCAGATGAGGGTATCACATTTCCTGGAACTAGAGTAACAGGTGGTTGTGAACCACCATGTGAGTGCTGGGAATTGAACCCAGGCCCTCTGAAAGTTCAATAAAGTGCTCTCACCTACTGTGCTGTCTCTCCAGCCCTTTATTATAATTTCAAATTAAGTTTAGGAAAATAGTATTTCTTAGGAACAATTGCTAACTCTGTAGATCATGCATTTTGTTTTCCAAATCAATTGATGGCTAATAACTTTTTTTTTTTAAATCTTAGTGGGTATAGTGCCTCACATCTATAATTCAGGACTCCATTAGACCAGTGGTTCTCAACCTTCCTAATTCTGAGACCCTTAATACAGTTCCTTACGTTGTGCTGATCCCCCAACCATAAAATTATTTTTGTTACTACTTCATGACTGTAACTTTGCTATGTTGCTGCTGTTATGAATCATAATGTAAATATCTGATATGCAGGATAGCTTGTATTGAGAACTGCTGCCATAGACTGAGGCAGGAGGATTTTTGTGAACTCATGGCATGGGCTATATATGTTGAAGTCTAGGCTATTCTAGAATTCAGAGTAAGAGCTGCTCTCTACAAAAGCAAAACCCAAAAACCAGCCAGAAATAAAACGTAACTTCACCATTTGTGAGTATGATGGTCCCATTGAGATTACTGAACTTGAATTTGGTTGATAGCTACAATCAACTGACTTCGTAATACATTTGAGGTTGCTTCTGCTGAATCAAATTATTGGCTGATAAGTCCATTTGTCATATTTACTTTATCATGAATTACATGAAAAGTGTTCTGTTTTGTAGAATTTTATTGTGATGTTTCTTTTAGGGTAAATGCCTCAAACGAGTTAACTAGTTGCATTATTGCTCTTTTCAGTATTTAGAGGCACATCTGAAATTTCTGGCATTTTTCTTACAAGAAGCTACACTGTATCTTGGGTGGAACCGAGCCAAAGAAATCTGGGAGTGCCTTGTGACTGGCCAGGACGTCTGCGAGTTAGATCGAGAGGTAAGGTGTAGGGTTGTGGGTTTGTGACGCTGCACTACAATGCCGCCCTCTTCTATGTGTCTCATGTTGTCTGTGTTCTGAGTCCTGTTTGCTGTGACTGTTTGTGAACACTTAATGGCAGAATGGGAACTGTAAGTACTAGGAAAAAAATGTCTTAAAAGACATTCATGATAGACATAAGTGTGTGGGCTCTTTGATCATCTTGTTCAATTCTGATTAAAATACTAAAGTCAACAAAATGACTATCACTGAAGAATTGTGGTATAATTTAGTTTTCTCCTTTCCTGTGAGACTCAATTTTAAATCACAATGGAAACACTTTAACATTTGCACTTGCTGTCTCCTCTCATTTGGCAGAATAATAATAGCTACTTCATAGGCATATTGAAAGGACTGAGTGTGTGGCGGTGCTTAGCACTGGGCCCAGCATATAGCAAGGCTTACCTGAATGCTGGTGGGAAGACTTAGGCTAAGATCCAGTGAGAAGTGTGAGAGCATGTTTTCATCTCCAGCAGAAAGATCTCCTGTTTCATCCACTTCAGAGCTCCAAACATTTCAGTCCCCTGTGTCATTTGAGCAGTTACAGGAGTGTTAGAAGTATTGAAAACGTCTCTTTACTATCCAGATGGCCATCTGTTTCTGTCTGCAGTGGGTTGTGGTTGGTCTTAGGCAGTTCTGTCTTAATCCACAGATGTGCTTTGAGTGGTTTACAAAGGGGCAGCACGATCTGGAGAGTGACGTTCAGCAGCAGCTCTTCAAGGAGAAAATTCTGAAACTGGAGTCATATGAAATCACTATGAATGGTAGGGAAAGCTTACAATTATTTGCTTTAGATATTTTAGAGTGAGAGATTATATGCTCAACTTTAATCCTACTTCTCAGAAGCAGCCTAACAGTTTAATTCTCCACATACATAACCGCATGGTATCTTACTAGAGTTTTAAAATAATATAGCCTAACAGATTAAATTGCCAAGATATCTTTCTGGTATTCCTTAATAAATAGGATTCATTAGGTAAAGATATATTAAGGTACATAATGCTTCCTTTCAGTTATTTCTTTTAGCTGAGTTATTTTATTGAATTCCGTAAAACTCCCATTTTGTAAATATACCGTCAGTGACTTTTAGTCTGCGCTCAACTGTATGTAGCCTTGACTACTTTGTAACTATAAACATTATCTCCCAAAGAGGAACCCTGCACTGATTGGCAGCCACTTTCCAGCCTTCCCTTGTCCAGCCTCTAATCTCTTTCCCTTATGGACTGGCCCAGTTTGGTACATGTGAAATCATATGTACTATTTGGGACCTTTCCTACCTGGTGTCTCTGATTATGGCCGAAGAATGATGTTTTCAAGGCACACCCAGGTTGTTGTGATGTCACTTTAGGGGTATAATATTTCACTGTAGACGTTCCATTATTCATGGTCAGTGAACATTTGTGGCTTCGATTTTGAGCTATAAACATTCATATAGTAGTATTTTGTGTTCTCACTTCTCTTGAATTTTAGAGTCACACTACCATGAGAGCTAACCTTTGAGGATCTGCCAAACTGTTTTTGCAAAGTAGCCGTACCATTTCATAATCCCACTAGCAATGAATAAGGGTTCCAATTTTCCTCATTGTCAACACTTATCACTTACCTGCTTTTTAAAAGATGTCCTGGTGGGTGGTGAGTTATGTCCTGAAGTTATGACTTGCTTTTTCCTAATTACAAATGATACTGAACATCTTTCAGACTGGTTTTTTGCCTGTGTGTATAGGTTCTTTGGAGAAATGTCTAGTTATGATTTTGACTATTTTTTAATTAGACTGTTGTGTTGTAAGAGCTCCTTATATACTCTGGGTATTAGCTCCTTAGCAGATACATAGTTTGTAAAAATTTCTATTTTTGTGTGTTGTGTTCTTTTCCCGATAATGTCCCTTGAAGCACAAAATTCTTAAATTTTGATTAAGTCTGGTTCACCTGTATTTTCTTCTGTTGTTTGTGGTTGTTGTTGTTGTTTTGGTTAGTCTGGTGTTTAGGACAGGGCTTCTTTATGCAGCCCTGCCTGGTCCTGAACTTGCTATGCAAACCAGTCTAACTCCGACGCACGGAGGTTTGCCTCTGCCTCCCAGGTGTTAGGATTAAAGATGTACGGCTTGCTTGTGCTTTTTTAAAGTTGTCTTTGGGTTGTTTTTGTTTTTTGTTTTTTTGGGTTTCTTTGAGATGGGATTTGGGTGGGCTACCCAGACTGGTCTGGAGTTTCTGGGCTCTGGGACTGTAGGCCTGCACCATCATATGCCGCACACTACACTTTTGATGCCTGTTTAAGAAGCCGTTGCCAGCTGGGCAGTGGTTCGCACACCTTTAATCCCAGCACTTGGGAGTTGCGAGCCAGGCAGATTTCTGAGTTTGAGGCCAGCCTGGTCTACAGAGTGAGTTCCAGGACAGCCACCAAACCCTGTCTTGAAAAACCAAAAGGGGTGGGGTAGGGGGAGCCATTGCCAGGAGCGCTGTAGCCTTCACTTCTTCTTCACGTTAGGCTCTCTCTGATTATCTGGGTCTGAGTGCATGGGTTTGACTGGCATTCTATACTCTTAGGTTTCAACTTATTTAAGACTTTTTTTGAAAATGTGAATCTCTGTGATCATCGGTTGAAAAGACAAGGAGCTCAATTGGTACGTATCTTATTCTCAATCTAGATATATTGAAATATTTGATATAGCTTGATATTCTGAAGGAAAAAAACTGTCTTCTAATGGAACATAAACCTGTGTGTTTAAATAAGGAGGTCTTTTTACCTGGCTATTCGGGCATTAGTGGCAGAGGCTCCCTTAAAGTCACCGGTGGCTGCATGACTAGCCCTGCCCTCCTCCCCAGCACCTAGAAAGTCTGCCCACTCTTCATCTCTCTCATGTAGAAGCAACTCTGCATCTGTGGTTATCAGGTGGATTTCCAGGGGCATTGGTCCAGGCAGCTTCCATGTATCGATTCCCATGAACCTGATAATGAGAAGATGGACATCCTAGGATGTCAGTGGCAAGGATTGCAGGGGAATGTGGGAACAGACTATGAAGTAGGAAAATGGAGAGCCACAGAGTGCTTATATTCACATCATATGTCCTTAAGACAGAAAAATAAGCATTTGATCTTTCCTAAGTCCCTAGTGTTTAGGTCCTGCTACCTGAAGTGCTCAGGACATACACAAGATACTCTAAGCTCTGTATCCTGCTATTTCTCACTGAGCTTTGGGAAGGGCTGGACCAGGTTCCCAGAGTTAGTAGCCTTTTCAGTTTCTGATTGATGCGCTTCTCTGGGTAGATGTCTGCCTTGTGTCAGGACTATCTAGAGAAACATCCCTGCACCTATTCTGAATGCCATGAAGGCTGCCCATTATCGCTGGTGGTTTTTCATGTGAGCATTCCGTATCAGTGCAGTAGGGTGTTGACATAGCGGTCTTCATTTTGCTAAACAGAGCTTCAGACTCAATAAAGTAGCAGAAAATAGTGACCTGTGATTTTGTAATACTTGTGTACTATTAAGTTTAATTATATCCATTTTAATTTTACACAGTATGTAGAAAAATTGGAGTTGATAGGAATGGATTTCATTTGGAAAATAGCCATGGAATCACCAGATGAAGAAATTGCTAATGAAGCTATTCAATTAATCATAAACTACAGTTACATTAATCTAAACCCTAGGTTAAAGAAGGTGAGTGTCCAAGGAAAAAAGTTACTCAGACATAAAAATGTAAAAAATTATGTATTTTGTTATTGGTAGGTTGTGATCCTTATTGTATCCCAACTTAATGTCTGTTGGTATTTGTCTTGACTAATGGTTACAGTTGACTAATGGTTACAGTTGGCTAATGGTTACAGTTGGCTAATGGTTACAGTTGGCTAATGGTTACAGTTGGCTAATGGTTACA
>JADRCH010000098.1:193641-281039 GCA_019843965.1 Rhynchomys soricoides | reverse complement strand
TAGGAGCAGAGCACGTGTCCAGTGAATAGGAGCAGAGCATGTGTCCAGTGAGTAGGGGCAGAGCACGTGTCCAGTGAGAAGGGGCAGAGCATGCACGTGTCCAGTGAGTGAGTAGGAGCAGAGCACGTGTCCAGTGAGTGAGTAGGGGCAGAGCACGTGTCCAGGGAAGTAGGGGCTGTGCCCTTTAGGGACTTCTGCTAGTGCTTTTTGTTTTTGAGCTGTTTATAAAACTTGGCCTGTGTATATTTGAAGAACATATTTTGCATATTTTGCCTGATTTTGTTATCTAAACTTGAAGGCGTTTCATGAAAACACTTGCTTCAAAACTGAAAAAAGAAATCATAATTAAGCAGAGAATGGAAAAATGTGATTATCTTTACTGAGGGAAATCGGCCTTCGTAATCTTCTGAGGGGAACTAAGGGCACCAAAGGAATTCTGCCTTGAGCTTTGGAAATAAGAGTTCGTTCTACAGAAAATGTTAGTGACTAACTTTGCTTCTTTGCTCCCCAGGTTCTAAGCTCCAAACTCATGCCCACAGCTGATGATGACATGGCAAGAAGCTGTGCAAAGTCCTTCTGTGAGAACTTCCTCAAAGCTGGAGGCTTGAGGTTTGTGAGTTGCAAAGCCCATCATGGTCATACTGGCTTATTTCCCCCACATAAGCCTTGCTTTTGTGGGAACTGTATGAGGCATTATGAGGGCTAGAGCAAATAGGAGTGGCGCTTTGATGTCTTAGGATGTTTCTATTCATTTTCTGACTTTTCATTACTTGGGGAAACTTAGTGAAGAATGTCCCTCCCCTCTGCAAGAGAGAGAGATTTTCAAGAAAAGTAAAGTTGAAGTGAGGTGGCCACCTCTCTTTCTTGAGTTGTCTATGAGTTTGTGTCCTGTATTGTAGCACCACTGAGGCTAATAGAGTGGAGTGGATTAGGCGGAGCCCTTCTCTTCAGAAGCTGGTGCTTAAGTGGGGAGTAACCGCTAGTTAGCCTGAGAGGGTGGCATATGGCCACGGCTGAGGGAGGGGAGAGCTGGAGTGAGAAGCAAGGAAATGCTTCACAGAAAGGGATCTTTGAGCTGGAAGTTGAGAATGAGTAGAACATTCCTTAGGTCAGTAAGCAGAGAGAGTGCTCTAATCCAAGGAGGGTGGGGTGAGTAAAAAGCTTAAAGATGTGTGCTTGTCTCTTGTATCTACTCAGGTAGACTAGAAGGACTAGAAGGTAGACTGGGTCAAAGGGGAAGGAAGATCCCCAGGCAGGAAGGAATGAAGACCAGCTTGAAGTTTGAACAGAAGGTGGCTAATAGAAGTCCTGTGTGGAAAAACAGCACAGAAGAGAATCTAGGCAGGGACCTTGAAGATAAGAGGGGAAATAAGGATTCAAAGAATTCCCAAGCAGCAGTGGATGGCTCAGTGGTTAAGAGTGCTGACTACTCTTCCAGAAGACCTGGGTTCGGTTCCCAGTACCCACATGGCAGCTAACAACCACTTCTAACTACAGTTCCACGGGATCCAACACCATCTTCAGATTTTCACAGGATATTACACAAGCACACATATATCCAAATAACATAAAATTAATATTAAAAAATATTTCCCAAGCATTGAAGTTCTGGTGTGCACAAGAAATTTCTTGCTGTGCTTACCCCTCCCTGCAGCCTCCTCCCCCACAGGCTTCCTTCCTGCCTCCATTTATCCACCCTTACCCCTCTTTTCCTTGAGACAGGGTCTTATTCTGTAGGCCAGGCCAGCCTGGAATTCACTTTCTCCCTCAGGCAGGCCTGCCGTGATTATGTGAATTCTATAACCTTGGCTTCAACCACCACATCCAGTTCTCATTCTGCATTTTAGAAATGTTCTTTAACACTCATTTCAAAATACCCAACAGTTGGCATGTCTATGGTAGTCAAAGCATTATTATTGAACTTACTGTGTGCATTTGTTAGTTTATATATGCATTATTTTAAGCAATGGGAACAGAGAGCAGTGAGTAAAGTAGACAAAATGTATGTCCCCATAAAGCTTGCAGTCTACTAGAGAGGGAGACAAACAGTAGGCCAGTAAGTCAAGGTTCATATTAAAAGGGATTAAGAGCTATAGAAACACACAAAAGAGGAAGCTAAGGAGTAAGGTTATGATTCTTAATGGTAGATGAGAAAATGTCTACTTGGTGAGGTGACATTTTACAGAAACTTGAAAACTAGGAAGGGGCGAAGCTTGGAGAGCAGCTAGTTGTCGACTCTTGTGTGGGGAAACTGCCTGGTTTCTATGTAGGACACCAGAGGTCAGAGCTCTCGAAGCCAACGACTTTGGTCCTATAGAATGTGGCACTCTGACACTCAGGATCAGGATGTGTAGCACCTCACAGTGCTCTGCACACTGTGCCTTTCCTGTTCACATAGGAAGCCATTGAACAGCTTAGTGCAGATGAGTACCGTGATCTGATTTATGTTAACAGAATCACTCTGGTTGACCTTCTAAGGATAGCTTGGGAGGGTGGAGAGGTAAGAATGGAAGCAGGAAGAGTAGACATTGAAAACAAGCTTGATTGAATACACCAATTCTTGATATGTTTTTGAATTGCTAGTTCTACTAATACCAAGGTAGGCATTGTTCTGTGGTGGCAAAAACCAATTAGTGAGAAAAGCTGAAATCTGAACATGCTGTCTTGGTTATCTGTAAAGCAAAATCACAGGTCTAATTAATAATTATTATTAAGTCCTTGTGATAGAAATATGTATGTGGATAGTTCATTTATATGTAGAAACTTGGTAACTAAACATTTGTGGAATATTGCATTTAGTTTTCTATTTTAAAGAAGTTGAAGTCTTTAATACTCTCTTTGTTCTTTCTTTGAAGTTTGGTTGTAAATGTCATGCAGAGAGATTCCATCCCATCGGAAGTAGACTATGAGACAAGGCAGGGTGTTTATTCTATCTGTCTACAACTTGCAAGGTACGAAGATGTAGTGCACTATTCTTTCAAGGCAGTATTTTACTTTTCTTCCCAGTTCTTATCATTTTAAAAGAGTAGGAAATAACTTCAAATGCACGTTGCCTTCTCTGTTTAAGGTTTTTACTTGTTGGACAGACAATGCCACCGTCATTAGATGAAGACCTCACCAAAGATGGCATAGAAGCACTTTCTTCCCGTCCATTCCGAAATGTCAGTCGGCAGACAAGCAGACAGATGTCCCTATGTGGGACCCCAGAAAAGTCATCGTACAGACAGTTGTCAGTGTCAGACAGGTCCTCCATTAGAGTTGAGGAGATCATTCCCGCTGCTCGAGTTGCAATACAAGTAAGTGGCTGGTGAACTCAGGAAGTACCACGCATGTACCTCGTGCTTGGGAGAGGGAGCTGGGAATATAGAACAGCCCCAGTGTGAACACTGCTTTCAAGCTATTTAGTGTGAGTAGGAAGGAGGCTGACTACAAGTACAGAAACCTGCGATCAGGGTGGAAGTAGCAAGTGTAGAACTACAGAAACACAGCCTTTGCGGTCTCAGCAGAAAGGGGCAATGCCATTCACCTGTGCTGCGTGTTTGAGCCACGAGGTCCTAAAGACTAAATGGTGAACGGAATGAGGAGGGAGTCGGAGAGGAGACTTGTTCAAGTAAAGAGAACAAAACCACAGCTCACATGCTAAGTGAGTGACAGGATCTTCATGGAAGCTGAAGTGTACTGCATAGGAGGGGATGTGGCAAGAAAACGAACTGAGGAATGATTGGGTAAAACTAGAGCCTGGGGATTAGGGACTACAGGCTCCCGCTCCTAACCAGCCTGTGTGAGGACACAGTGTGAGGACGAGGGGCAATCCTGCATGGTCTGAGATGGGAGGGTTGTATACCCTGAGGCCTCAGTCAGAGAGGCCAGCATGTCTTTCTCATAATACCCTTTCCATGCCTCCTTAGACTATGGAAGCAAGTGACTTCACTGCCACTGTGGCTTGTTTCATGAGATTGTCATGGGCTGCAGCTGCAGGACGGCTTGACCTTGTCGGAAGTAGCCAGCCAATTAAAGAAAGTAATTCTCTGTTTCCTGCTGGAATTAGAAACAGACTCAGCAGTTCAGGTACTGGTTTAAAATGGGACAGTGCTTTTAAGTAAACACAGAACAGTATGTTTCCCTATGACTTTTTGGTCCTCATTAGTATGTGTGTGCGCCTGTATACATATGCATACATATGGACATATATGTGTGTATATTTATAACAATAATAATTAAAGATGAGGCCATAAATTTAAGAGGGCGTGGGGGAGGGGTTGGATGGGGGGTAGAAGTGACATAAATACAGTACCCATGTAAAAAACTCTCCAGAACAAAAAGGACAATAATAGAATATTGGGCAAGAATTAGCTGTAAGAATAATTCATGTTCAAATTATAAAAAAGAAGCTTTTTCTCTTGCTTTTGAACATAATTAAAAAATTCATGAGTCTTGACACCTTATTTAAGAGAAAGGGCATTTATTAGCACAGAGAGTAAGTGCAGGTGTCAAGTCCTGCCATCTTTAGCTTTGCTGCATGTAAAAGTGTTGCAACACCTATAATTTGTGGCTGAAACATACATTTCCCAGAAGTCTGGCATGGTAAACAGTTCTTTTCTTGATTTGGCACAGCTCCATGCCCCACCCCAATGGGACACACACACGGGGGGTGGGGGAGAGAGAAGAGCTCCAGCCAGCCATGTATAGCTTTGTGTGTGAGCTAGAGATCAATATAAGATTATTGTTCTTCAGATATTTTTGTTCTCTTTTTGGTTTGGGGTGAGAGCGGCTGTTTTGAGACAGGGTCTCTCGTTGACATAGAAATCACCCATTAGGCTGGGCTGACTCAGCAAGCCCTAGGAATGTGTCTGTTTCCACCTTCCCAGTGCTGAATGTGCAGGTGCTGCTATGCCCAGCTGCTCCCATGGATTCTGGGTACTGAGTTCAGGTTCTTATAATTAGCATACTAAGCATTTTACCAACTGAGCTACCCTTCTAGGACCTGTCCACTTATTTTCTGTTGGGCCTTTTCATGTAGCTTTATTTCTTAGCTTTGTCAGTTCTTCCTGCTCTATATGTTTATAAATACATCAATAGTAAAAGGTTTTTCTAGTTTGGCTTGGTTTCGGTTTTTTGAGATAGAGTCTCCCTATAGCTTTGGCTGGCCAGGTTCTTGCTATATGGACTAGGGTGACTCAAACTCAAAGAGATTGTCTACCCTGCTTCTCCACTGCTGGGATTGAAGGTGTATGCTACCACACCCAGCTTAATATTTTTTTTAATTATGACAAAATATGCAGAAATGTTAAGTAAGTTATATTTTTAGGATTCTCGTGTCCATGTAGTCCATTGAGACCATCTTATAAGACACAAGGCATTCCCACCTGAAAGGAGTTTTGTCCTGTGTAAACATTTTGAATCCCTGCAAATGTGTTTAAGACAAAGCATCCGGTATGCATCAAATAGGGAGATTCCCTCTCCTGTTCCCTAGCAATGCTTTCTTGCAGTATTTACTATTGCACAGGGACTGTGGGTCTTACATTAAAACACTGTATGTTCCTAGGAGCTGTACTAAACTTGTGTGCCCTGCTTTCAGGAAGCAATTGCAGCTCAAGCAGTGAAGGAGAGCCAGCAGCCCTGCATGCCGGGATCTGTGTCCGGCAGCAGTCTGTGTCCACCAAAGATGCCCTGATTGCTGGAGAGGCTTTGTCTCTTCTTGTTACATGCCTGCAGCTTCGGAGTCAGCAACTGGGTAGGAGGCGGCTTATTGATAATTCATTTCTTTCAGAGAAAAGCCAGGTTTCTGTTAAGAACTGGCATTGCTTTATAAAAAGTTCCTTTTGATGAGAGAAGGAATAGAGAGAGTAAGGATGTAGAACAGGTGCAAACAGTGCTAGAGTGGTTAATTCTGCAGGAATGGTTGAGTGTTTGCTGAGCCTTTTGTGTACAAACATATACAGTTCTACATCAGGTGGTATAGCGTGCCATGCCTGCTCTACTGGAGATAATTGTAACTAAGGAATTGAAGCACCCAGGTTGCTAGTTTATGATAAGTAAATGATGTCAGAATTATATATTCCTAGGTCTGGCTCTATTATCTTTGCTAATGACTTCTAGTGGGTGGAGATGCTGGGCCTTAGTTCCTTAATATCTCTGCTCTGTCTTCTCTTTTTCTTGATGACTCCATCCAGTTTCCCAGCCTTAAGTCCACTAGACACTGTTACCCTCCTCGTTAGTTTGAGTCTGTGGTCTGGACCACCTTCCTCATCACTCTCCTTGAGATATCTGAAACCTGACCTGTCCAGAATAACTTTGATCTTGCCCATATCACTCAGAAGTTTTATGAGCAGAGCAGTTCCAGCTTCCTGCATACTCTGCCTAAGAACCTTGGACTACCAATCACGTTGTACTGTCTCTGCTTCTCTTATGTGAGCGTAACCTCCTTCAGATTCTGGATTCCACCAGTTTGTACCCCTTTCGTGCGTGGTTAGTACTTCCACACTGCCTCCATCTCTTAATTGGATTGTACCAATCAATGCTGACCTAATTTATCTCCCTTTACCTGCCCTTACAATTCCTCAAGCACGCTCCTTCTTCAGAACTCCCAGGCTTCTCTGCTTATCCACAATAAAAACCAACTCTTCTCTAAGTCCCCAAACCCAACACAATGCAATATACCAGTGATTCTGTTTCTCCCTTCTTCTAGTTTATCCCTGACTGCTGGCCTCTGTGCTATTTCCTCAATACACAAGTTATGTTCCTGCCACAGGTCCTTTACACTGACTGTTCCCTCTTTCTCTTAATGCTCTTTCCTCACCTGCAAGTCTTTGCACACATAGCACCCTGGTTAGACCTTCCCTGACCATCTTCCCCTAAGCCTGAGCCTTCCCCGAGCCCTCACACAACCCAAACCCTCCCCTTACCGTTTCAACATCGCTTGTTTTTATGACCGTCAATAGACTGATACATTCATTTTTCATGATACTGCCGTCATCCCCTTTCCTCCAGCGACACTGTGGGCTCCAGTAAGCCAGAGACTTGTTCATTGCATTCCCGGCTGAATCTCCAGGCCCAAACACTTTGTAATATGTAGGAAGCTCTCAGGAAATAGTCAAAAGCAAAGTAACTTCAGTTCTGGGAATTGTACTAATTGTGTAGTCTTAGCTATAATTACTTACTTCAGATGATCACAGATAAAGATTTGATGGTCATGGTGTGTTTTCTATAACATCCAAACTAATTGTATAAGTCAGAAGTGAAAATCATCAAGATAAACATAGAAATTAGACATTTATAGTTCCAATTTATAATTAATTAAAATAATAGCTGCAGAAATTTTCTAAAAACAAATGAAATTGAAGATTTTTATATGGGAAGTAAGTATAAATCATTATGAAATAGCTTTTTAAACCTGTACCATACTCATAATTTAATTTTCCGGAAATTGTTTGAGACATTTTCAAGTTGGGAAAATACAACTTCTCCAGGTTTTTATCTCATTATGTGTGAACGTCGTTTAAGGTGTATTTTATACACCTCGTAGCACTGCAGTTTATGGAGAGACTTCCTTATTCTGTGGCTGCTACACACAGGGTAGTGGTGCTGACCTGTGCCATGAGGCATGTTCAGCTCCCTGCGGGCAGTCACAGAGACCACTGTGTACAGTCCTGGGGCTTGCCTCTGTGAAGAAAGGGGAAATTTTCTGATTAAATTTGGCCTTAAGAAATTACTTTGGAATACTGTCATTTTGTAAGTGCGTAGCCTGATTCTTACCTTCTACTCTTCATTCTCCTTGTTTTCCTTAGCATCTTTCTACAGCTTGCCGTGTGTTGCCGACTTTATCATCGATATTCTGCTCGGATCACCAAGTGCTGAGGTAAGGATTTCTATTACTTAGCAAAAGACCGTTTGGTCTTGTTGTTGTGGGCTTTCATAAAGGCCTACAGCGCTGTGGGGAGTACAGAGGGATGGCTGCACACCGCCTGAAGGAAAAGTGATCACTTCGGTTGCACTGTCTGCCTTCTCTTTCTCCCTCCACCTTCCAACACAAGTGTCAGCACCGATGTTAGAACTGATTGATGTTTGAATTTTGTTGATAACAACCAAAGATCAGCCTCCAGTATTAAGCATCTGTTAACTGCAAAAGCAGCAGATGTAGGCTTTAGCATATTGGTCAGTCTGGAGAGATCACCTTCAAACCATGAACTTTTGTTACGCTTTAATTCTTTCATGTGTTACAATGAAAATAAGCTTTTTAAATATTTGAAAATGGGATTTATTTTTGTTGAGTTATAAACCTGTTAGCTCAAGTAAAATAGTAATTTGGGGAATTAGTTTCCAAACCACATTTATTTTTTAATTAGTCCGTTTACTCTGCAGAGTCTTTACCACTCAAAGTTGGAACTGTCACATCTTTCTAACATTTCAGTCACTTGAACAAGTAAAGGGGTGGATTTTCAGAGTATCACTTTTGAAGTAGTCTGCAATGTTGATACCATCTGTCATTTGCCACTGATCACATTTCAGATCCGCCGTGTCGCCTGTGATCAGCTGTACACTCTTAGTCAAACAGACACTTCAGCCCACCTAGAAGTGCAGAAGCCAAATCAGTTCCTCTTAGGTGTCGTTCTCACAGCTCAGCTGCCTCTCTGGTCCCCGACCAGTATTATGAGAGGAGTCAATCAGAGGTATGTAATAAAGACAGAGAGCGTGGGGGAGTGGTTCTCTGTGCTGCTCCTGTAAAGTCTGTATGGGTTCTTGAGACAAGAGAGCTTCTCTTCCCCACCTCACATGCAGGTTCTCCATGTTTTTCCTGAGGCAGGATGAGAGAGTTAAAGCCGCCAGGCTTCCCTCTCCACCACTGCTCACTCCCACACAACTCTCCTATGTGGTGACATCCCGAGGTTATTTGAGCCTGCTCTCTTGGTCCACATCACACTCTGTCCTCTTACACGTCACTTTCTCTGCTCAGATAGTTTATGGAGTCTGTAGATGACTCTGGTAGTTTGGGTATCTTAAAACTTTGTTTTCTAATCCGTACGCATGAGGTGTCTCTTTATGTTTAATTTCTCCAGCAGTGTGTACTGTATAAGACTTGATTACGGCAAATCTCAAGTATTTTATTATTCATGATGCTATTGAAATAGAATTGTCTTCTTAATTCACTTTTCAGATTGTACACTGTTGGTGGGAAAATACAACTTATTTTGTTTGTTGACTTTTATATTCTGTAACTTTGCTAAATCAACAGGGATTAATAGGACTTCGGTGAAATCTTTAGTGTTCTCCATATATTAATGTTTGTCAGATTAGTGAACAGGTAAGTCCTTTCCTTCTGTCCCGGTCTGGATGCCTTCTTTCTTGCCTAATTGCTCTGACTAGAAGTTTCAGTGTTCTATTGAATAGAGGTGGTAGAAGTGGTTGTGCTGCTCTTAGGGAAGAGCTTCCGATCCTAGACTATCCACTGCAAGGTTCCTGTGGAGTTTTCCTGTGTGGCCTTTATCATGTTGAGATAGACCCTTCAGTCCCTACTTCAGTCGGTGGTTTGATCACAGGGCAGCATTAAACTTGGCTGGGTCCTTTTTTGTTAAGCTTATTTAATTGTATTTAATGTGTATGGATGTTTTGCCTGCATATGCGTGTGCCTAGTACCAGTAGAGACCAGGAGAAGGTGTTGGATCATCTGGCACTGAAGTGTTAGGAACCAAGCCCATGTCCTGTACAAGAGCAGCAAGTGCTCTTAACCACTGAGCCATCTCTTCAGCCCCCATGTTGAGTGCTTTTTGTTCCTGTCACTGGAGCTGATTTGTGTGGGCTCCTTCACTCCCTCTCTGGTAATAAGGCATTTCATGTCTGACTGTCACTGCATTTCAAAAAACCAGCCTGTTCATGTTCTAGAATTTTTTAAGTGTACTGGTTTGCTAATATTGAGGACTTTTGCTTTAGCATTTATGAAGGTAGTTTTCTTATGGGATCTTTGTCTAGCTTTGATATTAGGACACTGCTGTCCTCATAAGAATTGGGAAGCATTACCTTCTCTTCAGGGTCATGGAGTTTGAGAAGGACTACTGTTAGTTTTTTAAATGTTTAATAGAATTTACCAATAAAGCTTCCTAGCCTAGTTCTTTTCTTAGTTGGGAGTTTTTTAAATTCTACTTTGCTAAATGTTTGAGTTCTAGAATTTTCATTTCTTAATTTTATGGACAGTTGTGGATGGTACGCTCATAGCCCCCCCTTTTTTTTTCTCTATAAAAATCAATGGCAGCATTCTTACAGCATTCTTACAGCATTCTTACTTTCATTTCCAGGCTTAATACTTGAGTTTTTTTGAGGGTTTTTGTTTGTTTTGTTAACCTAGCTAAAGTCATCAAGATATTTCTTTTCTTTTGTAATTTTTTTTTTTTTAATCCATTCTGGGCTTTTAAAGTGCATGTATTTTCTAGATGAGGCCTACGACACAAGACATCCTTCAGTTGTTTTAGCTGTTGTTTGTAGGTCTTCATTACAGGATTGTGTGTGCGTGTGTGTACTTGTTGTACTCTCATATACTTTCTGAGGTGTGGAAATTAATGGTCCACAGATTTAATTATCAACATGTTACCTTTGAAGCATTTGACTTTTAAGTTTTAAAATCCTGATGTGTAAATAAGAAGTCAGTATTTTTAGTTTTGAAATTAGGTCATTATGGGTGACTTGTTAAATTTTCAACCCAAACTTATATTTGCAACTTAGCATCAGGATTGAACCTGAAGTGGATGTTAGTTGTATATTTTTAGTAATGAAAAATAATTATTTAATAATTTAAAATGAATTTTCAGGAAATACTTTTATCTGTAAGCATCTGAACTAAAAGATGTCTTCTTTTTCTCTTGACTATTTTGGACTTTGGAATTGAAATTTTTCCCACGTGAAGTTTTTCTAAATATAAACATTTATTTGACGGACAGTGATTGTCTAGTGGAAGTTTTCAGTTGTTTAAGAAGTTGAAGCTGTCGGGCTTGTCCTCACCATGCTAGTGACTTAATTCCTCTACAGTTAAAGGCAAGAAGCAAAGTGAAGAGGGGCTGCAGCAATGGCTCAGCGGCTGAGTACCTGTGTCTCTTGCAGAGGACCTGGGGGTAACTCCCAGCAGTCACATGATAACATCAAGAACCCCAGTTCCAGGGGATCCACTCTGCCCTCTTCTGACTTCTGTGGGCACCAAGCACACACATGGCACACATACACACATGTAGATAAACATTCACATGTAAAATAAAAGGCATAAGTTTTAAGACAAAACATGAGATGAGTGTTTTTTTTTAACAAAAGAACCTTTGACAGGGTGCTGACTTGTAAAGCTGTTTAATTTTGCATACAGTTGAATGGTTATACTTTTCATAAATTTGAAATTTGTATTTCACAACATTTTTTAAATGTCTTAGTTTGGTATATAATTAGCAATTACCATAGTTAACTGTGCTGCACAGTTTACCAAGGTGGGTGGGTGGGTGGGTGTGTGTGTGTGTGTTTTACTCTCAGAAAGGTCTGTGTTTGAATATTTTATTATCTGTAATTTTAAATAATCTAAAAATCGTTGTTCATTGCACACCTACTTGATCCATTTATGTCTAAATATTCATGTATTTTTATTCTATAATAAGATTATACTAAACATTTAGAAATTATAAGACTGAAAGAAATGAAGTGTCCATGGACACCAGCTATAAGCAGTAGAGCCAAGATTGAAACCAGTCTGATCCTACCACCTGTGTTCTGGTCCACTGTAAAAATCCAGCAACTCCATGCATTTGATAGCTAATTGGTAGATACTGGTTCACATTTGAGTGAACGAATGCAATCAGTGTTAATGTTAGTTTAAAATATGATACATTCATAAGTTTTCTTCTTTCTACACCATTGTTCCTAGACTACAGTTTATTAAAATTAATTTCCTTCATGCTAAAATCGGTATTTAATGTAATTAATTGTATATTTAGGAAAATTACCTTGCTCAGCTGTTTTGTGAGCTTATTTTTTAAAGGAAAATGCTTTATCTTTTAAAATCAGGCCTTTTTTAGTAACTGAAATGTATCTATCTGGTTTTTAGACTGCTGTCTCAGTGTATGGAGTATTTTGATTTGCGGTGCCAGTTATTAGATGACCTGACAAGTAAGTAAAGTCTCGCTTTAATTTGGGGTGGAGGAAATGAAATGACAGACCATACCTGATATACCTGTCAGAAAATGAGAGTACATTCATTTTTATTTGTTTTTGGTTTTTTTTTAAATATTTATTCATGTATGTATAGGAGTACACTGTGTTCAGACACACCAGAAGAGGGCATCGGATCCCATTACAGATGGTTGTGAGCCACCATGTGGTTGCTGGGATTTGAACTCAGGACCTCTGGAAGAGCAGTCAGTGCTCTTAACCGCTGAGCCATCTGTCCAGCCTGAGTACATTCATTTTTAATGTTGGGTTTTGTTTTCTTGGAAATGGTATGTAAATCCATGTGCCATTAAGCTCTGTGTCTGTTATATACCCAACCAGGTACAAAGAAAACTTGTTAACTTTAGAATTTGCAAGTCTCATTAGCAATTGAACTAAGAATTAAGGTGAAGGATCTGACTCTCTAGCATAATTTGTTCTACTACCTTTTATTTTTTTTAAGGTTTATTTTTACTTTATTTATGTGTATGTGTATGTTTTGTATGAAAGTGTGCACATGTGCCTGGATGCCTACAGAGGCCAGAGAAGGTGCTAGATACCCTAAAAATGGAGTTACTGCCAGTTCTAAGCCTTCTGACATGAGCACTGGGAACTGAACTCAGGTCTTCTGGAAGAGCAGCCAGTACGGATACCACTGAGCCATCTCTCCAGTCCCTGTTCTGACATGTGGGGATTATTTAATGGCAGTTGGAATCTTTTGGAACATGTTGATAGTGACAGAGGTCAGTCAGTGATAGAAGTTGCCTTTTAGAATGTGGAGATTTTACTCATCTGTACTTTCAAATAATGCAAATATATTATAAATAGTACAAAATTTTCATGTAAATATTAGTTGTTCAGACCAAGTGTTCAATATATTCCCTACTCTTTACCCTCAAATTCACTTCAGATTACAGGAAATAAAATTCAGAATCAACAGAAACATTAATTGGAGTAGAACATCAAAGCCAGGTGAAAATAAGTATCCACTGTGCATGTATGAGTTGGCAGCCCCATGGGGATTCATAGTTCCTGGAGGCTGGAGGTCTGAAGGGGACGTGTGTGGCCATTCTCTGTGCTCTAGAAAAGGAGCAGAATGGCTTTTCCAAAGAAGCAACCTTTTCCCAGCACCTCATTCTAAAAGAAGTTTCATGCAAAAACCTTTCTCCTTGCAAATGGGCACAAAGCTCTAGTGTCTAGTGACTGATAGACCTAAGCAACAGCTCTGCAAGCAGGTGCTTTCCTGGCTTTCGGATCAGGACTCCGCCTCTAAGCAATGCAATGAGTTTCTTGGAGACTGAAGTAAATAGCATAGTTAGACTATATGTCTTGACTCAGGTATAAATTAGGTAGAGAGAATGGGTTGTGTCCATATGGCTGCCTAGACTAACAGATACTTTGAGCCATGCTTCCAGTGTAGAATTCGACTGTCAGTCCATGTTTGGTAGGGTAAGAGAAACTATTCTTTGGTGTTTGGTTCACGGTTTGGAGACAGGCGCTTATGATGCCTGCTCGTTCTCTTTTATAGATCTGCCTCTTTGGTTTAGGAAGTGCTGTGGGGAGCCTTAACTCTTCTATTGCTCTCCATTCCTCCCTCCCATGGTGCTTTGCTCTCCAGAGCAGCGATCATCTCCATTAGTGTGGTGGCCTGCACAGAGGAAGCAGTCGGCTGTTCAGTTGATGCAGAAGATGGCCTTAACAGGGACTGCAGCCAGGTCATTAACGACAAGATTTGTGAAATCTGTGAAGTGAAAGATTAGGACTTTAGACTGATTTTGTTAGTCTAGGACTTTGAGTCAGTGAACAGAAATCTTTCTTTGCAGTAGATTTCTACCTACTCACCTTAAATCTGTGAAGTGAAAGATTAGGACTTTAGACTGATTTTGTTAGTCTAGGACTTTGAGTCAGTGAACAGAAATCTTTCTTTGCAGTAGATTTCTACCTACTCACCTTTACCCTCTTCTCAGCGTCAGAAATGGAGCAGTTAAGAATCAGCCCAGCTGCCATGCTTGAAGATGAGATTACATGGCTGGATAATTTTGAACCTAATCGAACAGCAGAGTGTGAAACCAGTGAAGCAGACAACATCCTATTGGCAGGACATTTGCGGCTCATTAAGACCCTGCTGTCACTCTGTGGGGCAGAAAAAGAAATGCTTGGTAATTATTGCTTCATTTTATTGTGTGAGAACGAGTACCTCAGTTCTTAGCTACTACCATAGTGTTGTATATAATTGTGACAATATGATCATTTCTAAGCGTTCCATGAAAAGTTGATCTTTTAGGAGTAGAAGATTGTCTGTAACTTAATGATTAGTAAAACATAGTGTGTCTTTTACCTGTGTCCTTTAATCACATGGAGAATTTTATATGTTGAAAATAGTTATCATATAACTTATTATCAAGTAAAAATTATAATTCAGAGGTTTGTTTCTTTTGCTGCTTATTATATTTTATAATATATCTTCATTCTTATAAGAATGGTTTTCATCTGGGAAGTAATCCCCAGCCATTACCTCCTCAGTGTTGGTGAAATATAAGATTCCCTTGGAGTACAGTTACAACTTGGATACACATATCCAAATGCTCTAAATTATATTTAGAAAACAAACCAAAATGTGACCACCACAGTTGTAATATCAACTATACCATATCTATACTATATGGTACTTCTATTCATACTATAGAATCTTCATGGCTATTGAGGATATGCAGAAAGGAGTGATTCTTAACCAAGGAGGAAGAAGGATCATTTTACCTGATGAAATAAAT
Source organism: Rhynchomys soricoides (assembly GCA_019843965.1). Taxonomy (NCBI): domain Eukaryota; kingdom Metazoa; phylum Chordata; class Mammalia; order Rodentia; family Muridae; genus Rhynchomys; species Rhynchomys soricoides. The sequence continues at coordinate 266,097 of JADRCH010000098.1, read as the reverse complement.
AGGCTTAAAAGTTTCTTTAGCCCTGTGTGGAGGACTTCCTGATGCTCAGATAGGAATCATTTCCCTCAGACCATTCTGCCTTGTAGAGGTGTTGACGCTTGTGCTTCCAATGAAAGCTTGATTCTTTTCACTGTCACAGACCCCGAAAGAAGGCACTGTCACCTGACTACTCCTTACCTTGTTTCCTGATGCCACAGATCTGTGCAACATACTGAGCTCTCAACAAGTACACTTTAAGTTAAACCAGTCGCATTGCTGTTGGGTAGCCTTTGGTGCCTGTGCTGCTCTGATCGGAAAGTGCAATAGAATCTTCCACTTAAAATCTGTTCCTCTTCAACGTGGTATTCTGCTCTATTCCAGGTTCATCACTGATTAAACCATTGTTAGATGACTTCCTTTTCCGAGCTTCTAGAATTATTCTCAATAGTCACTCTCCAGCCGGCAGTGCTGCCATCAGTCAGCAGGACTTTCACCCAAAGTATGGAAAATGCACATTGTGTTCAGTTTTGATAAAATCTCTTAATTCACAACTGTAGTCCAAAAAGATTTTCTTAACTTGGAATTTGTCTTCCATCCTGTGAGTTTGTCCTGTTTCCTGCCACTTAAACCGATGCATGCAAATGAGCTTTGTTTAAAGTGTGCCTGGCACATAATTAGCCGAGAGAAAGTGTCCTGGTACAGTTCTCATCATCAGGGTGGAAAAGGAAGTGCTGTGCTGATCTGGTCAGTAACAAATCCAAGGGAAACAAAAGTGGTAAGAATTCCATGTAGGGACTGGGACTTTAGCTCAGTGATAAAGCATGCATTTAGCCATGTGGGTTGTGAGTCCAATCCCTAGCATCGAAGGGAAACTAATGAATGTATCTCCAATGTAAACAGACTCCAAGTACAGGCTTCAGGGTTTTTTTTAGGAGAAAGGTATAGAAACTTGTCATTTGCTAGGTCATACTATGTTCTCATATCTGCAACTGCTAGTAGTTTATTAAAGTTGTAATTTTGGACGCAAGGTTTTAAATTAGTCTTTGGAGATATAAATGTGAAATATCTACAAGTATTGTTGACCCTGCTCAAGTGATGTTTAGACTGTTGGACCTAGAAGAGGCAGCAGTGAGTTGCCACTTACCTTGCTTGGAATCGAACTTAATTTTCTAAAGAACAGAGTTACAATTTCGGAGATGACTGATAGAGGCGAGGCATAGTAAAAACTATATGGAGTCTCATGAAGCATCGTGTGTAAATACTTTTCTAGCTAGAGAAATCCTTTATTAGCAGAATGTAGTGGAAGGCAAGGAGAGGGCATTTTTAGAGCTCTTGATCTGTCTTTAGGGCTATGGCTCCCATCTCATTCCTGTCTGGTCTTGTCTTAAAGCACTAGGTCTCTGAGATTCTAATTAACGCACCATAAATACATTAGTATTTTTGACTTTTCAGTAAATACAAAACAATATATCTCTAGCAGTTTTAATGAAAAAAATTCATTGGTGACTCCTCCTTATTTTTATTAAAATAATAAATGAAATAATAAACTCATAAGTCCTGGATGGAAGAGCAGACATGTTTCGTCTTCCCCTGTGTACTAAATGTGCTCATCCATCAGTGATCTTTTCCAACAAAACCTTGAAGCAAAAAGAGATTCAGAACACATGGCAGCCTTCTGAAAATAAGTGTACGCTTTGTCACAAAACGACAGCTGCTCTTGCTTCTGTGTAGTGCCCCCTGTTCATTTGTTGTCCAGCCTGTTCAGTCCATACAGCTAGACAAGAATCAAAGGACAGTGCCACCTGTAAGCCCTTATCCTTGGCGGCAGGTGCAGTGCTACCCAAGAGCTCCGCAGTCCCCCTCCTACACTCTTATAACCGGTTTCACACAGAGATTGATGTCCTCTTCTTTGGGTATCCATTCTGTCTGTGATCACTTTAGTAGTGCCGGGTTAATTAGAGTTCAGAATTGCTGCCTGGGTTGAAAGGCAGGCATAAAGGAAATCTGCTTTCTTGTGTGTCACTTTCATAAACTGATTTGACAAGCTGTCTGTTTCTGTCTCTATTTTCTGCAACACAATTGAAAGCTATTAGTGTCGTTGGAGAATTATTGACCATCAGCAGCATATTTGAACTGTTTGTGGGAATCTGTCTTTATTTTCACAGCTTCCTTTTTCTTATTTGAGAGGATTTTACTGATTGCTATCAAGCTAAGATAATAGTCCTGAAACCTCTTTCTGCCTCCTGTATTTAAGGCACATAGATTACTAGATTTCTGGCACGGCCTAACTTACCTGTGTTTAAGAGGTTGTAGTGTTTATATTTTGTTTTCCAATGTTGAGTTTTGAAGATGGCTTGTGCTGTTGTCCTTAGGTGTAGTACAGTAAATAGCCGGTTGGCAGCCTATGAAGTTCTTGTGATGTTAGCTGACAGCTCACCTTCAAATCTTCAGATTATTACAAAAGAACTGCTTTCAATGCATCATCAGCCTGATCCTGCAATCACCAAGGAGTTTGATGTAAGTTTTTAGACCTATTATTCTTTCTTGGGTATGTCTGTGTAAGTGATGCTTGAGGCTGGAGATCCTGGTGTTCTCTGTCACACTCCATCTTGTTTGGCTGATGCAGAGCATCACTTGAACTCAGAGCTGATTAGACTAGGTATCCAGCTTGCTCTGAGGACCTGAACTGCAGACTTCACAGTTGCATAGAAGGCATTCTACCCTAGGTCACCGCCCCAGCCCTCACTTACCTGTTTTTAGAATGGTCTCCTAAATACATAACTTATATCTACCTTTTGTGGGCATGTCCATGATGCAGAGCAGGCTGGAGGCCAGGAGAAGTTGCAGGAGTTAGGTCCTCTCACCTTCCACCACCATGTGGGACCTGGGGATTAAAATCAGGTTTTAAGGCTTTGCAGTGCCTTTACCTGCTGTGGAGTTTTTCTAGCCCCACATCACATCAGTTTGAGACTGAAGTTTCATTATCCTAACCACAGCCAAGTCAATATTTTTTTTGCATGGCATGTTTCATATTACAATCAACTAAATTTTTTATCATACTTAGTCACTATATTATTATGAAATTCCTTTCAATTAGAGATGAGCCATTTTCAAACTGATTAATATTTATTCTCAATAAAAAGTAACATTCTAACCATTTTTGTTATTAGATTTTTTTTATATAATTTTTTTGTTGTTTTTTGAGTAAGCTTATACTGACAGATGCCAGGCACTGGAGTTACAAAGCCAGATAAATTCAATGAGATCATAGAGTTTATCATATATTAAGAAAAGTTCTAGCCGTGTGAAGTTGAGAAATGAAAGTACTACCCCAGCTGTCGGGCAGGCCAGAGCACATACAGTGGAAGAGAAAGCCAGCAGCACATTGTCTCAGCACGAGGGGATATGGTGTGAACTGGAGGTGTGTTCTAAGTGCTCTACTTTAGCATTTAAAAAAATACTTTGTTCGAGGCCAGCCTGGTCTACAGAGAGTTCCAGGACAGCCAGGGCTACACAGAGAAAGAAACCCTGCCTCAAAAAATCAAATGAAAAAATTTTTTCATAACTTAAAAATATCTGTGCTTTTTACTACAAATAAATGTGAGCACTTATTAGCTCCTAGAAAACAGTCTGTGTCAGTTACTACTGCTGTTAATGAAGAACATGGGAGATCCAGTAATGCTTCAGAGGTCCTGCATGTCTGCCAGTTGTTTGCTTATTACATGGACGCATACATATTTCCACATAGAATTATACTGTCCTACCTACAGAGGTGCTGTGTTGAATACCAGCCAAGATGTCGTATCTGGATTATTCCTACCCAGAAAAGGAACGTGTCAGGCTCTGCACTGTTTGATAACATTTGTAAATAAAACAATGGGGTATTTTCTTGTCATTTTAATTGTACATTTAAAGGAAAAGTTTTAATAGAACATTACCCTGTATTACAAAGAATAATGTATAAAAACATGGTTTTTAAAAAGGTACTGTATAAAAACATTACCTTGCTTGACACTACAGAATTCCTCAGGATAAATTTCAGAATATTCAGAAAACTACATCAGTGTGTAGTAGGCATCTAGTGTATCTGCTTGATTAATACCGTTAAAGCTTACATAACCACATTGTAAGCTCTTGGGAGATGAAGGACCATGAACATTTCTGTTCTCTCTTAATCCCTGGCACAGTGCCTGGCACATGATAGGTCATCAATAAACACTTGTTGAATGATAAGTGAGTGGCTGCAGGTTGATCTTGATTGACCTAATACCTGCTTTGTGTGACATATTTTATGAACAGACAAGAAACATTAAGATGATTGCATTTTGTCTTCGTACCAGCACCTAACATAGGTACTTGGGGAGCGTAGGTTCTGTCGATGTCTCATACCAGGCTGGATGGATAAATCTGAGTCTACAACTTTTTCTTCTTAGTCATCCCAAATGGCTGTTGTGGAAGTGCTGTGGTAGAATACTCATTCTCCTCCTCACTGTTCCTTTTTTCCCCAGTACCTCCCCCCAGTAGATAGCAGATCCAGCTCCGGGTTTGTGGGGCTGAGGAATGGAGGTGCTACCTGTTACATGAATGCAGTCTTCCAGCAGCTGTACATGCAGCCCGGGCTCCCTGAGGTGATTCCTTCTGTCCTATTTGGCATGCTTAATTATTATTTCTTGTGTTTGTAGCTATAGTTAAAAATTCTTTATTAGCTTCTGAAATCTGTAGTCACACAGTAAATCTATTCTTTTAATCAGTAATTTGACCAAATGTAGTTTTTGTACATACAGAATTAATTCTCAAGCTATTTTATGAAGTTATACTTAATCTGGCTCTATTTTCAGCACCTCTTATTAACATAGTCACAACTTGTGGAGTAGCAGGCAGTATTTTGAGACTTGCATAAGTATGTCACATGCGTGTAGAGATTTTCATTTTATCAGCTTCATACTTTATCCTCACCCACACCCACACGCAGGTGACAAACCTAGATATCTACAAGGCTGTCTCCACATCAGACTCTCCTCAGCATACGGAAACAGCAGAGTGGGTACTGCACGCTTGTGGTTAGTTTGATGAAGCAGTTACAAGTTTCTCATTTAATAATGCTTCTCTTCCAAGTCACTTCTTTCGGTGGATGATGATACAGACAATCCAGATGACAGTGTGTTTTACCAAGTACAGTCTCTCTTTGGGCATTTGATGGAAAGCAAGCTGCAGTATTATGTACCTGAGAATTTCTGGAAGGTATTTACAATAACTATATTTGATGTTAGATAATATTTAGAGTTTGGCTCCACTTTGGTATTCTCTCATCACTAACAACTTGTCAGAGGTTTGAATGTTACACAAAGTGGTTCTTTTGAAATGTTTAGAATGTTGAGAAAGTCATTTTTAATTCCTGGGGACCTGCTTACCTGTTTTGTCTGTTTCTTATGATTCCTATTTTAGCTCTTAAAAATATTCTTTAAAGGAACCAAAGAGGTAGCTCAGCAGTTGTATTGCCTTTGTAGAAACACAGGTCTGGTTCCTAGCACCCACACCAGATAGTTCACAACCACCGGCAGCTCCATCTCCAGGAGGATCTGATACCTCCGACCTCTGCATTCATGTGCACACATCCTCACAGAGACATCGATATATATATAAATACATAATTTAAAATAGTAATGAAAATGTATCTTAAAGTATTGAATCAAATAATTTCTCTGAACCTGTGCCAGTATCATTAGTGCCTCCAAAGAAAGGACATTGCTGCATTTTGTCACAGAGCAGAGGTCACTTTTAAGAGATATTTGCTGTTGTGTAGACTGAGGGTACCCTGAACCCATGTTTGGTTTCAGGAAGGACCAAGAAAATGCACAGATGGCTGGGTACAAGCCTGTCTCATTCCAATAAAAACATCCACATCCTAAGAGTGAGCTTGACTTCCAGAAACACTTGTATGGTTTCATGTGGTGTTCAGAGCATGCTGCTTTCCCTTTAAACACCTATTTAATTCTTGCTTTGCAGATCTTCAAGATGTGGAACAAGGAGCTCTATGTGAGAGAGCAGCAGGATGCATATGAGTTCTTTACTAGCCTCATTGATCAGATGGATGAGTATCTCAAGGTAATGAAGGTCTCTGTTGCCCTCTGGCTCCTGCAGCTGTGAGAAGAGTATAGGTTCACGGTGATTGAGACTCACAAGTTCATTCTTTCGGCATTTAAAATTAATATCTACACATTATTGCAGTTAATATTCCTTATTAACCTAAGCTGAGAAGATAATATAGTTCCTAATCTATATTTGATAATAAATGACCATTTGTGCATGAGATTTGTTTTTTGTTTTGTTTTTTTGCAATGTCCCTAGAGGAAGTCTGATTGCAGAGTGCTTTGTGAACTGATGGCCCCTAGAGGCAGTTCGGGAACTGGGGGACTCTCTGGCAAAGGGCCAAAAAGACTAGAATATTATTTGTTTTGATGCTTAGATTCTTAAGATTTCTGCCTTTCTCAGTAAAACAACAGACTTGCCTGGAGCTGCCACTATACATCGTATCAATAAGCACAATCGGTATGCTTTATCTGTTTAGAATAACTTACAGATCTAGAGTACATGTCTAGAGTACAAAGATTGTCAAAGCGCTTCTACCTTGCAACTTGTAGCACAGAAAGAAGATCCAGAATCATAATGGATGACTTGGGATGATTCGCTCTCATGACTCTTCACTCTCTCTCCTCTTCACTCTCTCTCCTCTTCTGATTGTCTGCATTGCTCTGATACTGGGGCTCTGATTAGTTATTACCTCCCATCTGGCCAAAACTACTAGTATTACTCTTTATATTTTGGTGGCTAAATTGAAATTTTTTAAATAAGATTTTATGTGTACATTCTAGGGCTATCAGTTAAGACCTTAAATTTTTATTCCAACAGAAAATGGGACGAGAACAAATTTTTAAGAATACTTTCCAGGGCATCTATTCTGATCAGAAGATCTGCAAAGATTGTCCTCACAGGTTAGTGAAGATGTCACCACTCCGTTAAACAGTGACTATTAGGGAAAGGGAGTAGCTCAGTGGAACAGCATGTCTGGTATGTACAAGACCCTGGTTTTGATACCAGCACCATGGAGGGAAATAAAATGATGTTTTAGAAAGTTATAATGTTAGTTTGTTGACTGACTTGTAGATTTGTTTCTTAGTGGATCTATAAATGTTCAGTGAATTTTGTTTCTTCAGTTTCTATAATTACTTTGTAGTCTTAAAGTATTTGTTGAAATTGATGGTTTTGTCAGTGTGTTTTTATGCTGAGTTTTGTCTGATTCTCCTGGCTGTTGCAGAGTGTGTTGAAGTTCAGTTCTCATGACAATTGAAGTGGTTCTCCGTTCATGGGTTTCTGTCTTTTCCCAATCAGATATGAGCGTGAGGAAGCTTTCATGGCTCTCAATCTAGGAGTTACATCTTGCCAAAGCTTGGAAATTTCTTTGGACCAGTTTGTTAGAGGTGAAGTTCTGGAAGGAAGTAATGCATACTACTGTGAAAAGTGTAAAGAGAAGGTATCGCACTTGCCCTTCCCAAGAACAATGTTAGTGTTTGTGTGCCACCTCTGCTTGCTGCTTCCAGTAGATTGTGCTGCTGTTTGTTTTACACGGGTGCCAAAAGCTTTACATCCATTATCTCAATTTCCTCCAGGGCGTTAATTTGGTTTTTGCTTTTTCTTAGAGAATAACAGTGAAAAGAACATGCATTAAGTCTTTACCTAGTGTGTTGGTAATTCACCTGATGAGATTTGGCTTTGACTGGGAGAGTGGACGATCCATTAAATACGATGAACAAATACGGGTAACTTCTTTCCCTTCCTGAAATTTCTCTCAACCATGACCCTCCCGTCCTTCTTCTGTTCTCACCCTGCGTGTCCTCTGAGACGCAGCATGAGGGACATGCAGCCCTCGTTTGAGAAGCTGCTCTAGTACAACAGGGGGACCTACAAATGTTGCCCTTTATTTCTGGAAGGCACCCTAGCCGTGGTTGTGAAATACAATGCTTTCTCTGTAACACTGACAGACTGTCAGAGATGCCGTGTGTAAATGGGAGTAGGAGTCAGCCCTTCTCTAGGAAAGCATGGCTCACTTTGTCTGACTTTACAAGGTACATTCCCACTTAACACTGGTGTGTTCTTTTTACTTTTACATAGTTTCCTTGGATGCTAAATATGGAGCCTTACACAGTTGCAGGAATGGCTCGCCAGGATTCATCTTCTGAAGTTGGTGAAAATGGGAGGAATATGGATCAAGGAGGTGGAGGATCCCCACGGAAAAAAGTTGCCCTCACAGAAAACTATGAACTTGTTGGTGTCATTGTACACAGTGGGCAGGCACATGCTGGCCATTACTATTCCTTCATTAAGGACAGGCGGTAAGGGTACCTACAGAGTCTCCCCGATGAAGTCTGTCATCCATGCTCTCAACTGGAGACATGGGGGTGGCGGGGGTGGATAAGACAAGGTTTTATAGCTCACATTGGCCTTAAATTCTCAATGCTTCTGCTTCTGCCTCCCAAGTGCTGGGATTATAGGCATGCATCAAAATGCCCAGCTATAAAGAAATTTATGTTATACTTTGTTCTGCATTTGGAACTGATAATTTTTTACTCCTTTGATTTGAAAAGTTGTTTTAGAAACTGAAATCCTGCACCTTTATTGCTACATTTGTCTTGGATGCTCATGAGTAACTGTCACCTGCTTTAATCTGTATATAATCTATAGAGACAAATGCAAGGATGAACATAATTGTTTTTAAATCTTAAAATGTGTATCTGATCTCTGGATCCTAGGGGGTGTGGAAAAGGAAAGTGGTATAAATTTAATGACACCGTTATTGAAGAATTTGAACTAAATGATGAGACCCTGGAGTATGAATGCTTTGGAGGAGAATATAGACCAAAAGTTTATGATCAAAGTAAGTGTTTAGAAGTAGATAGATCCAGTTTATTTTTATTATATAGGGTTTTTCAGATTAAAAACTATATTCTTTGTATAAAAATACACAGATTTTGTTCTTTTCATATTTTTCTTATGCAGAAATATGACTACTTAGAGAAGACAATTTTAGCACCTGTGCTTTCAAAACCTCATTATGTGGTGTGATAAGTCTTCCCTCCATCCTCCCACCCCAGGGGGATGCACCTTAATTTGCATTCTAGGCTACACCAAAAAGACCCGTACTTTGCTTATACTTTGTACTTTGCAAATTTAGTAAATAAGTTATTGAGTCTGGAGGCCCTTTATTATAATCACTCTAAAAACCATCTTATTTACCAAATCTTCTCTCTTACCATCTTATAAACTAGCAAACCCATACACTGATGTTCGTCGAAGATACTGGAATGCCTACATGCTCTTCTATCAAAGGGTGTCCGATCAGAACTCCCCCGTGTTGCCAAAGAAAAGTCGAGTGAGCGTTGTAAGGCAGGAGGCTGAGGATCTCTCTCTGTAAGTTGCTCTGCCATGTGATTTTAGTGGGTATTGATAGGATCTTCAAAATATAATGCTTTTTTTATGGTTTATTTATTTTATGTATGTGAGTACACTGCACTGTTGCTGTCTTCAGACACACCAGAAGAGGCTATAATATAAGATCCCATTACAGATGGTTGTGAGCCACCATGTGGTTGCTGGGAATTGAACTCAGGACCTCTGTAAGAGCAGTCAGTGCTCTTAACCACTGAGCCATTTCTCCAGCCCCATAATATGATGCTTAATGTTTAAAAATAATTGACTAAACATAAGAGAAATTCTAAAACGAAAATAAGAAGTTGTTTGTTTATTGCTCCCTGGACTTTATTGCCCTGGCAAGAAGTTACTTTGTATTTAGAAACATTCATATAAATTTTTCATGGCAGAGACAGAATTGAGGGGTTTTTTTCAATCTAGAATTGAGGTATGTATATATACATATATTGAATGCACTTTCTGTCCAAAGCATAATACTATAACCAGAAAGATTTTTTTAATGGTCTTATTCTCAATTAATTTGCCTTTACTATATTGGATCAGAAAAGTATGCAGTTTATGTTTAAGTACAGTCCCAGTATATAAATCTGGCAAGTTAAAAATAAACAAAAACCCTTTTCACTTAACAGCTCTTTGATTTTTGTCTCTCAGGTCAGCTCCGTCTTCACCAGAGATTTCACCTCAGTCCTCTCCTCGGCCCCACAGGCCTAATAATGACAGGCTCTCTATTCTAACCAAGCTGGTTAAAAAAGGTGAGAAGAAAGGACTGTTTGTGGAGAAAATGCCTGCTCGGATATACCAGGTAAGAACTACATGAACAGGCATAGAGAAGGGGGCTCAGCTGGGTAGAGCACGGACTGCTCTTGCAGAGGACCTGGGTTCAATTCCCAGCACCCACGTGGAGGCTCACAACCTTTACCTATAACTTCAGTTCCAGGGATTCAAGGTCCTGTTCTGACCTCCCAGAACCAGGCTCACATGGTACACATACATAAATGGAGTCAAAATACTGATGCACAAAATGAAATGAAATAAATCTTTAAAGGGGTAAGGGGAGCAGATAAACCATTCTCTAAGGGAGAAAATCAAGATGAGTCAGAATCCATGTTTTAAGTTCAGAGCACTTCTGGTGGCTGCCTTCTGTGATTACTGTTGTTATGGGCCCTTTGACCACCCTCACTGTCCTGTGTCTTGGTTACAGCCATAGTGTCACAAAGATGAACCAAGATGGCCAGCACCATCCCTGAGCAGACAAACACGTTGTTGAAATTATTTTATCTGAGAAAACAAATCAAGACCTAGAACCTTTTAGTTAAGAATAAGCCAACAATAATGACCATTGTTTATTAAATACCTTGCTCTCTGTGTGCTACAGACTATAAACAAGTTCTAGTGGGGTTTTTGTTGTTTTGTTTTGTTTTGTTTTGTTTTGTTTTGTTTGAGATAAGTTCTCAACTACCTGGCTGGCCTGGAACAGTGTAAATTAGGCTAGCCTCAAACTCACAAAGATCCTCCAGCCTCTGCCTCCCAAGTGCTAAGATTAAAAGCATGCACCAGCACACCTGACTAAAGGGGTTTTTATGAATTGATTGGCTTTCTAAATCCATTGTAGAATAGGCGATATTACTCCTATTTTTCAGATGAAACAAAACAAGACTGATTAAAACAGAGAAATAGCCCACCATCTCACAAGGCAAGGGTTTAGTTCAAGACTGTCCACTTGCCCAGTCCAGACCTTATACACTACCAGCCCAAAGCTAAGTAGGTAGAACCGGAGTATCTAAAGAAAATGTGGAGCCTTCAAAGAAAACAAAACTGAGCTGTCTGAGCTGGGGAGGTGTGAAATTACTTGTTCATAAACAAAACAAACAACAAAAACATTACCCCCCCCCCAAAAAAATCCTCTGTTTGTTGAATCCCCAAAAGAGGTTAGAGACAGCTTACCTTTCTACAGAGCCTTAAATTTAAAGGAGTTTCCTCCCTCATTGTTACAAAACTCAAAGTTTGAAAAAGGTAATTATAAAGTATAATTTGTTTTCTACAAACCTTTATTACCTAAACATTTTGGTAGAAATAACCTTCCACATATTATTCTACCTGTTTGTTAAAAATGACCACTGATTTTGTTTTGTAGATGGTGCGAGATGAAAACCTCAAGTTCATGAAGAACAGAGACGTGTACAGCAGTGATTATTTCAGTTTTGTTTTGTCCTTAGCTTCATTGAATGCAGTAAGTATCCAGTTGTAAGTAAAGAATGAAATGCCCTATCTCAGGTGTTAGCATTCAGGCTAGGTGCAAAACCCCCGCTTCCTGTAAATGTGTTACTTACTGGGTGATACTATCGCGCAGGCAGCTTTGGGCGAATGAGTGAATGAGTGGGATAGGTTTGCACATACAGAATGTTTAGATTTTGTGACAAATTTGAGGGCTATAGGATTGAGGACTATGGAGTTAGTGGCTATGGAGCTGGGGGCTGTGGGGCTGAAAGCTATGGGGTTGGGGACTATCAGACTGAGGGCTGTGGGGTTGGTTTCTAGTAATACCAAGAGGGGCAAAGACTCTTTTCAGAGAGGACTTCAAACTGGCTAGGCATTTCTTTTTTCTTTGTGTTTGTGTGTAACCCAGGCTATCTCCAAGTAACCGAGGATGGCTCTGAACTACTTACCTTTCTGCCTTCACTTCCTAAGTACTAAGATTAGGGGTTTTTCCTACTAATTTTATCATTTGTCATTATTACATTCTATAGAATACATAATGATCTGTAAGATTTTTATGAGAAATCTCTTCCCTTTCACAGACTAAATTAAAGCACCCATATTATCCTTGCATGGCAAAGGTGAGCTTGCAGCTTGCCATTCAGTTCCTTTTCCAAACTTACCTACGGACAAAGAAAAAACTCAGGTAAAGGTGGTGTCTTTTACTATTCTATTGTTACAGAAAACACTGGTTAATTCAATGAAAAATAAATTTATAGATTCTACTTTTTAAAATATCTAAATACTACCTAATATAATCCGCTTACTGAAACATACCCTCCTCAGTCTTTAAGAAAGGTTTAGTGAGGATTGATTTTTAAAAGAGAAATTTCTGTGCTGTAAGACATAAATTTTATGTCTTTGAGAATTGGGCAAAATCACATCTGTCGATACCTTCAGAGAATTTTAAAAGGAAGAAACGAGAAGGCATCATTCTAGGCAGAAAGAAAGACTCTAGAATGACAAGCAGGATTTGCTTAAGGCCACCCATGAGTGACTGGTTAGTTGTATTTTTCTGGTACTTGTAAGGGACTCAATAAGACCAATAACTAGGTGCCCGGCCAGAAAGTCTGAGCTGTGTCAGTGGTAGTTCATGGAGGAGTTTGAACCAGGACATGTTCACAGTGATGTTAAGAGCTCCAGACATGTCTGGCTTCTATCTCCAACAACTAACAAGGTGTGTGGATCATTAAAGGTTCTGGGCTAGGAATAGTTGGTTTGTGATTATATGACTGAAGGAGAGAGAGAGCTGAGGGGTAGCTTGTAGACAAATACCTAGAGAAAGAGGAAACTGGTTAAAGTTGGAAGGCCATTGAGCTCTGGCTAGCAAAGTGAATAAGCTTTTCAAGTCTGGGTTTAGGGAAAGATTTTTTAGCCAGACTCATGAAGAAAAATAATTAATAATGGCAGCCTCATTTTCTGTGTAATAACCAGAAGTTACATGATTTTAAAAAGAACACATTTCTTTAAGGTTGGCACAGGGTTACATAGTGAAATTTAGTTGGTACTTTGACTTGTGAAATTCACTCATATCTGCCTGTTATACTGTCATCATTTTGTCTGTTCTCACCATTGAGATTGGTGAGGCATTGGGTCTCAGGAGTGGTGTGAGATTATGGGTAGTGTAGTCATTGGGTCTCAAGAGTGGTGTGAGATTATGGGTAGTGTAGTCAGGCCACTTTTTCTCTGTCCAAATCTTGAAGCAAGATATTAATGATATTAGCATTATGATATAAAACATAAGCTGTTCTGAAGGTGACACATGCTTAGTTATGCCAGACAAAATCTGATAGACCTTGTCTTCATCAGTTGAAGTTGGTGATGAAAATGTAAAAGATGAAAATAAGTCAAAGGTGTAATCACTGCACATTGTGTCCTGTGTGGGTGAGGGTCACACCGTAGATAACCTAAGCCTGGAAATGCTGAGTCATGTGGGTGAGTAGCCAGTGAATCATTAATGTTCCCTTTGTTCCTGGCCACTGTGGAGTAGCTAGGTAGCAGGTAGGAGGCTGTAAGCTGCACTCTGCTGGTCCCTGCTGGAGCCTGACATCACACTCTGTTCTTTTAAAGGGTTGATACTGAGGAATGGATCGCTACTATTGAAGCATTACTTTCAAAAAGTTTGGACGCTTGTCAGTGGCTTGTGGAATATTTTATTAGCTCTGAAGGGCGAGAATTGGTAAAGTAAGTATCAAGATCTTTTACTTAAAAGAACTTTCTATCTTTTCCTATCATTTAAAAGTAAAGTTCTTTTTACATTTCAACTTGAAATCATTTTTCAGATTAGCGTCCATTATAAGCTTTTCACTGAAGTAGAAAGAAAATTAGGCCACTCCAAAATCATCTGCTGGACTAGTTTCTGGCAAGGGTTCAGTGACTGCAGAAAGAGTGTAAGGTGCTAGCCACCAGGTGCTCACCGCTTGCAGCCCCTTAATCTGTGTTCTGGCTCAGGAGAAGCATGCAAGGCCTTTCCTAGGGTGCTCAGTCTGGTAACAAGGAAATAGGGAGTTCAAGGCTACCACTACAGCCCTGTAACTGTGCAGTCTAACTCTGCATAGATTCTGGCCCCAAAAACATTACCCATGGAACTGTATTACCTATTCACAGTAGTAGGTAGATGAATCATTTGCCTTTTCACATAAAAATTCAAGAATCAGGGGCTGGAGAGATGTCTCAGCGGCTAAGAGCACTGACTGCTCTACCAGAGGTCCTGAGTTCAATTCCCAGCAACCACATGGTGGCTCCCAACCATCTGTAATGGGATCTGATGCCCTCTTCTGGTGTGTCTGAAGACAACTACAATGTACTCATACACATAAGATAAATACATAATTTAAAAAAAACCTCAAGATTCTCCAATCACATTTATCGTTTTTCCCTTATTCCCAGTTGAACTCTTGTCAATTTTCTTTATTCCTGGCAAGTTTATCACTGAGCCCAGCAAGACCCTCTCAATATTATGAGACCTTGTCCTGTCTCCTTGACCCTAGTAGGCTCTTCCTTCCCTCTGATTTGGTCCTCAAATTTGTCATGTGAGAAGCCTGCTTCTGGCTAATGGCCTGGCCTCAGGTATCACGGAGACCGAACAGGTGCCATGGACTGTCTCATTCCAGGCTATAAATAAAGCATGCACTTCTCAGAATGAATCTATCTGTAGGCCTTCTCAAGGAGCTCGGCCTTTTCATTAACCCTTGTTTCATCTTTACCTTGTAGAATTTTCTGTTGGGTCACTTTGTCAGCATACAAAGTGTTCTGGTATTTCTTGTGTTAAAACAGATACACAGCAGAAAATTCAGAAATGCAGGTCCCTTCCCACTAAGGAAGCACAGTCTGGTGATGTGAGAAATTTGGTTGGATTTTTATTTTATTTTTTATGTTACTGGGATAAAGCCAAGGGCCTCACACGTGTAGGACTAAGCTACCTAGGAACCCTGACCAGGGCTCTTGATCTCACACACATCCCTTTACCTCTCTGTCTTCACTCCAAATACTCATTGGCCTACTTGCTATCTCCATTTCTTTTCCCTAAAATTTTGTGTGGTTTTCAAAACAGCTGTGTCACATAACTCCTTCCTGGAAGGTCTTGTGGGTCCCTCACACCACAGTAAAACCCACGGGCTTTACTTTTACTTGATCTTCACTTGACCTCCTAGGCTCTCAGTTCAAGCTTACTCTTCGCAGTCAGTCACCACTCAGGCAGCCTGACAAGCCCCTTGTACCTAAGCCCCCTGTCTGGAACATGGCTCTCTCTACTCTTGCATAGTAATTGCTTCTGTTCCTTCAGATGTCAGCTTAGATTACACATACACAAAGACTGATATAGGTCTGCCCTGTGGCTCTGTGTTCTCCTTAGAGTTTTGCCTGTCTCTGCTGAGCTTCAGCTACTTAAGGATAGGATCAAGTTTGCTGGTTCCTTGCCATACACAGAATGTCTACACATACACAGAGTGTCTACCAAATAACCCACACTCAAATATTTGTTCACACATACATCACACATATGCACTCAGCTGATGAAGAAAGAACTAAAACATTTCTCGGAAGAGTTATGTGCCTGCCCCTTTAGAGTTTGTAGTAAAAATAACCTCTTACCCAATCTTCTAATTCAGTTTGAAAATATTTCCCATAGGTCTCCCAAGCACCATTTTAAAGAATGATTACACATTTGGAAAATGCATGGGAAATGTTTCATTCATCACCTTATATGAAGGCAGGCTTGATTTTGACTGTCTGTTGAGAAATTGTCTTCCTTTGGTAGTAGTTCTTAGTATTCCTGCTCTCAAGCATCCCAGTGGGTTACCTGATCTTTTTTATAAGATCTAATTACTTTTGTCATGAGTTGATGTGTCTTAAATTAACAACAGGTGCTGAAGAAGTGGCTGAGCAGTTAAGAATACTTGTTGCTCTTGCAGAGAACCTGTGCTCTGTTCCCAGCACCCACATGACAGCTCATAACCATCTGTAACTCCATTTCCAAGGAATCCAGTGCCCCTTCTGGCCTTTAGGGCACGAGACATGTGTGTGGTGTACTTTTGTATATGCAAAATATTTATACACATAGAAATAAATACAATCTTTTTTAAATCTAAGAAAAATAATTTTTTATCTAGTTATTTCTCTAGAACCTCCACGCTATCTGTCTGTCTGTCTATCTATCTCCCACTCACTCACTTTATTTGCATATGTGGCATGTGTGTGCTTATGTGTGTATAGCTGGCTGCCCTTTCTAATGGAGGTCAAAGGACATGTTCAGGAGTGCAGCCACTCACCTTTTTTTAAAGACAGGGTCTCATTGGTTTTCGGATTCATCTTTCTTCACCTTGTATTTCTAGCACTGCATTACCATGCCTTTATTTTAAAAAAAACATGGATTCTGGGGATTGAACTCACGTTTGCAGGGCAGGCACTTTACTAAGTTTTGTCTCCAGCCCATAGAGCCTTAAAGATAGTTTGTCGTTGCTCTAATTAAAATGTGTCTTTACTAGCACACATCACACATACAAAGTCAGAGGGAAAGCATAGGTGAATATGCCTTCTCTTAAATGCTTGGGACCAGACTAGTTTGGAAATTCGTTGAATTGAGGGGTATTTCCATTTTTAGAGATGTGTCGCAGGATGGAACACAAATGCAAGCATTTATTAACTTTTGTTTTATTATCTAAGCATATACATAATCTGAAGATAATTCTATACAGTATTATTCACCTTTTTGTGTGATAAACAATATCATGGCATAGAATTTTCCAAGAGTGACATCATATTGTCATCCAAAGAACTCAGATTTTACTGCATTTTGAAATGAGGATCAGTCATCAGCCTGTACAAATATTTCTTTAACTGAAACATCCAGGTAACAATGGCCTCTTTCATAGCGATACCCCATACTGCTTCTTTATGCAGGCTTTAATGTAGGTGTTTCTAGGGGTTTGTAATAGTGAATGTTCTCAAGTTGACTTGAAGTGTAACCCATTAACACAAAGGATTTTTTACATCCTTTAGGGACTTCTAAGACACATACAGACAGACATAGAGCTGGGCAGAAGGATCCTGCAAAGCCTTCTCTTACTGTCCTAGTTCTCCCCATGAATAGAGCTGGCTTTCCCTTCTGATCTAAAGCCACTCTCAGACACAGCAGAAGTCACTAGCATTTTTCAGCATGTGTCTCTATCACATAAAGGAGATGAGCTTTTCCCCGCATAAGTACCTTAGCAGTTTCAAACTGAACAGAATTAAGAATTCCTTCATATCTTCTTACATCCCACTCAGACTTCCCTCCACATACCTTAGAAATGTCATCTTGCACAATGCTTATACAGACCCAGGTCCTACAGAGTCCATGCACGAGCGTCCGTGTGTATCTCTTATGGATGCTAACCTTGAGTACTGGCTTCCTCTGCCCTTCCCACAGACCCAAGTCCTACAGGCTCCACACCTGGACTTTGCTGTGTATGTCTCTCAGGAATGTTAACCTTCAATACTTGTGTCCCCAGGTCTCCCCTTCTTTGTCTTGCTTTTTATTTTGGAGGAGACTGGCCACTTGCCTGCTAGACACCTCCCCATTCTAGATCTACTTTCATTCTTTAGTGTTACTGGGAAGTACACAGTATTCCTCAAGAGTCCATGCATCTGGTTAAATCCTACTGCAAATGTTATATGGGTGTCTCTCGTCCTTAAAGCATTTGAGTTACCACTTAGCATCTTGGTGAACTTTCTGTCTGGTCCCCAAATCTCATTTACAGCATATGGAGTGACCTGGGGAAGCCCCAGGCACCATGAGCCTGTAAGCTCTGGGATACTTGGACTGGTACCTCTGAGTCATTTCCCTCCGTGGCTGTTATAGGTTGGAGGTATGCAGAGCAGGTTAGGGCTGTATGCTTGTGTCCTTCTTTATATCGTGTTTCTCTTTCTTTTAGGGTTTTCTTGTTGGAGTGCAGTGTGAGAGAAGTACGAGTTGCTGTGGCCACCATTCTGGAGAAGACCTTAGACAGTGCCTTGTTTTATCAGGATAAGGTCAGTCTCACTTGTAAACTTGACGTATCCTGTTTTTATCAGATGTTCTCAGTTGTATGTAAGAAGAAAGATGACCCAGAACTGGTGTCTGGACTAGTGTTTTTGCCACATGGTTGCCACATGGCACACCTGAACACAGAGAGAGAGACAGACAGACAGACAGACAGACATTCTGATGCATACCAGGATAGAAAGTATTCTTGTCCATCCCTCCTTACCAGATACCAGAATAGACTTAAAGAGCTCAGGTCTGCTTTTGTCTAATATTTTCCTTCTAGATCCCTGACCAATCTTCTCTCAAGAACTCATTAGACTCTATGAACTGAGACTATTTGGCATCTAGACACTTCTAATCTTGACATTTTGTATCACCCTTGACTCTTTCTGTTTCCTCAAAAGCTGATTTTCTGATCTGACTGCTTTTGGCAGGCAAACGAGAGCCATTCATCCCAGGCAGGGTCGTTCCTTCAGCCTTCATCCTTCCCTGAGCTTTGTTGTTTCTTCTTAACCCTGTTCTTTACACTGATACCTTCAGAATCCTAATTCAGCATACACATGATAAAACAAACTATGGTGCTTATTCCCAAATAAGCCTTGGGGCTTATTATTCCCTTTAAGCCTTGGGGAAATATGTGGTGTGCATTCTCAGTCTGGTTCTTCAGTCTTACTAAATCTTCTCAAGTACAGAAGTTACTCCCAAGTTTGCTGTTTCAAACAGCTGATCATTCATGGAAAACTTTGAAAAACAATAGTTTCAAGATAAATTGGCTTCTTATAAACATTGACTCCAGGCATTTTGTACATCAATGATTATAGGAGTGAGCTGACTTTGTTATGCAACCTTGAAGGAAGATGGTCCAGATCTAGTTAGTATCTGGGCACCCAGGCACTTACTGGAACTGGTACCACCTGTTCTAGCAAGCACTATTAGACCAGACAAGTTTAGGAGTGTTGCTCCACCAGAGGGCGGGAAGCAAGGAACAGCAAGCCAAATGTGCTCTTAGGAAGGTCCTGAAAGTTGTTCTCTAGGTTCCAGAGTCATGAGACTTATGTGCACTATAAAGCAATAGTTTTCTATTACCTAAGCAGCAGAGCCTCTCATCAGCGAAACCATGCCTGGTGCAGGTCACTGGGAGCTGCTTAGAGAGCTTGGATACCATTGCTCCAAGAGACTCCTGTGGGAGTTGTCTAAGGGGTCGCACGAGTGTTTACCCTAGACTGTCTTACTCTCCTTCCACTGTGTAGTCCAAAGAGAAAAGGCAGGTTTAATTCAGTCTCCTGTAGATAGGATCAGAGATACAGGACATCACTAACCTTTTAAAGACAGAAGAACAGGTAGTAGAAGAGAAAGGAAGGTGTAAGCGTGGGAACCACTTCCTGAAGTCTACCTGATATCTAGCTGATGTGTTTTGGTGTTTGTTTTCCCCACGATGGAAATTATACTTCTTGGCACCACTATATACTGTACTCTGAAAATGAAGTGCTATGTAAGTGCTAACTTGTATTCTTTATAATGGGTGTGACAGGTGGATGGGGTATTCCAGACGTCTGTGAATACCATCTTCAAAAGAATGAACAAATAAGAATAGTGAGCCTGGTCTTAATGCTTGGATAACAAAGGAATTTCTAGGGAGTTGTCCAAAAACAGTTGGGGTGGGAGGGAAAGCAGAAGCACTGTCAATACCAAAATGGTTTCTAAACAAATGAAATGTTTTTCAAAGCTTTCCGTGAGGCGTCAGCGGGCTTTCACGTAAGTTGCTAGTTGAGTCGGTTGCCGTCCTGTCAGGCTGTTACCCTCCATCTGCTCCACCGGCTTGGTTTTTAGCCCTTCTGCCTGTGTCTGTGTTTTAGTCTCTGCATCTGTGACTGTGAAGAAACAGCCTAGTGGAGGGAGGGATGCAGAATCCATCTCCCCTTGGTACCCACCTCTGTAAGACAGAGAAATTGGCTCTGGAGAACATGTGACAGCCAGGCCAATAGGATCGTGACCCGGACTCTGGTACTTAGGAAGTAGCACTAGCTCTCTTAGTTCTCCTACAGTGCTGACACTGTCCTGGAAGGTAAAAGGATAACTCTGTTCTGCTCTCCAAAGCATAAGTCCATCTAAGTCTGAGACTGGGTTGTACCGATTTCCCTCTGTTCTTAGGGCGGCTTACTTCAAGTTAACCCTGTGACAATGTCTGTCTTGTCTCCTCCTTTTTCCTCTCACCAGTTAAAAAGCCTTCATCAGTTACTGGAAGTCCTGCTTGCTCTTTTGGATAAAGATGTCCCAGAAAATTGTAAAAACTGTGCTCAGTACTTTTCTCTATTCAACACTTTTGTACAAAAGGTAAACACTGTTTTCTAATGCGTTTTCTAATACAGCAGATTTATACTCTAAAACTCATTTCATACATGAAAAAAATGTTAGATTCCATTCTGTGTAGTTCTGTGGTTTCATTGGTGTTTCTAATTAAATCCAAATTAATAGATAATTTTATTTGTAAGAATTCTGATACAAGTAGGTGTAGTTGCCAGGCAGTGGTGGTGCACGCCTTTAATCCCAGCACTTGGGAGGCAAAGACAGGAGGATTTCTGAGTTCGAGGCCAGCCTGGTCTACAGAGTGAGTTCCAGGACAGCCAGGGCTACACAGAGAAACCCTGTCTCGAAAAAAGAAAAAAAAAAAAACAAAAACAAATAGGTGTAGTTACTACAAGCAGTGGAAGGCAGCAGCAGTGATTTTGCCATAGGGTGGTGGCAGTGGAAGGCTCAGAAGTCTTTAATTAGACATTAACAAGTACTCACTACGCATAAGTTACAGCAGTTAACTTGCTGATTTCTTAAAACTTCTCATCTGACTGTGAAAGTTTTAAAACAACTTTTAATCTGGCTGAGAGTATAAATTGTCATTCTACTGCCTTATGACAGCAAGGTATTAGAGCTGGAGATCTTCTTCTGCGGCACTCAGCACTGCGACACATGATCAGCTTCCTCCTTGGGGTCAGTCGGCAGAACAGTCAGGTAAGGACTGTTTTCCTGTTCTCAGTGAGATGCTGTTGGCGTTTATTTTGTGGATGACAAATGTTTTACTTCATTTAGTTCTGGGTGTTAATACTATGTAGCCTTAAAAGTCTTTGGAGATCAGTAGAAGAGGAACTTCAAGTGACCTTGGAGTCCTCTCCTTCCCCGGGGCTGTGAGGTTTTTAGGGTGGTTGGAATCCATCTGTGAAGCTGGGCTGTTAAAGACTGAGCTAGCTGTACTGCAATTTAATGTTCTCAGTCAAATGACAGGGACATATTAGTTCCCGGGGCATTGAGGGAGGAAGGGATGTGTGTGTGTGTGTCTGTCTGTCTGTCTATCTGTTTGTCCATACATGGCCTGGCCTGGTAGAAATCCTTATATAGCTCTATTTTTCTCTTCCATGTATTTCTTTTGATAGATTTTTAAATGTCTGAAATGCTAGACTCCAGTAATGGTAACTAGAGTGCTCTTTTGTAGCAGGTACACCCCATTCTGTGGTGGTACAGGTTGGATGCACACAGCAGTGTGACTCCCATTCTCCAGGAAAAACTTAAGCTTAAGCACAACTGTGCTAAGTAACTTAGGCAAGATAACAAAACACAGGTGTTGGTGAAATGGATCTAGGCCCAGCTCCGAGGATTTCAGAGTCTGGGCCTTTCCATTGTGTGCTGTGCTTTGTATGGGCAGACTTGGTACTGACATTCCTAAGCTCCTCTCAGCCCCTGTCACATCATCTCGCTGCTGTCACTCTTAAGTAGCAAACACAGTACTGCCACCATAGCGTGCTGTGAGTCTTGACTGTGCTGGGATTTGTAGTATTTCTGACTCTTCACACAGACTGAGGACTGACTTGAATACACTATATTTGCACTGCACGTGCAGTCAATATTATCTTGCATTTGTGGAATACACTACTTTAAAAATGTTTTCACTTGGTCCTCAAAACCACAAAGTGGGCAGAGCAGGTAGATTATCTCTGCCATTACATGAAGCACTTTTAGGGAGCATGTGCCCATTTATGCACTGGAGGCACCACAGGGCCAGGCTTCATATCCTGTCCTCCAGCTTCGTGGTTTTCCATTGTGCTGAGGCTCTGGAAAATTGCCCAACCTATACTGTAAACTTGGTTTTAGAATCTGAATTAAAGTTTTCTTTCTGGGGAGCAAACCCTTTGAAGATGCCTTTAGACCAGTGACTTTCTATGTTGACCTCTTCCACTGTGAGCATCAAGAGATGCTGTGGTTCAGTAAATCACCAGCTAGTGCACCCTTTCCCACCCAGAAAATCTGTCATTTTCTTCTATTGACAGATACGCCGATGGAGTTCAGCACAAGCACGGGAATTTGGGAATCTCCACAACACTATTGCCTTGCTAGTCTTACATACAGATGTCTCTTCGCAGAGGAATGTTGGTAAGTTTGACCGTACGTTCCCTCATCAGAAGCGTGAGAGAGGTTTTCATCTTAGGAACTCAATGAATAGTATTTGTTTCTCAAATGACTATTGATATTTGGGGAGTGCTTAACAGTTTGTTTGTTTGTTTGTTTTCTAATTAATGCTAAACCTCACCTTATTTAACCTAGTTTATTGATAACAACAGAAGATAAGTTAATCGTTGATTTGGAGCAGAGAGAAAAAAAGATTATTTTAAAGTACTCTAGGATTAAAGACAAATTCAGAGTTCATTCATCACCATAATGTAACAACTTATGTAGTAGGAAAATAGCCAAGGTATGAACTATTGTCTCTTAGCTGTGTGAACTTGACCAAGCCACCTCACCTTTCTGATCCTTCATACAAAATGAAAATAGTTTCAAAATAACATCTAGGTATAGTAAGGATTAATTAGATAAAATACCAAAGTGCTTTGTGAGAGCAAAGGTGAGTCAAATGTAAATTAGTGAAATCTTTTTTAATATGTTAGAATTGGAAGTTCTTCCTGTTGTCACCCACCAAAGGCAAAGTCACAGATACACTTTTGTGCTATATAATTATCCAGTACCCTAATCATACAGTGTACTGTGTTTGTATACAGTCCCTAGGGTTTGTCCTGACAGCCACACAATAGTACTACAAAGCAGATAACTATGTGAGTGTTTTCTGTGTGCTTTACTTTTTCATGGTGCTTGTAGTTACTGTGCTCATTCCCCACAGCAAACTGGAGAGATGCTCTCCTCTTAATAAAGACACAGGTTCACAGCCATAAGTGATAGACTTCCACGTGTGTATAGTAAAATCTAAGGCAGGAAATAAGATTCCAGAGTGCATTGTTCCAGCTGAAAGGTACTTAAAAACTGTGTAAAGGGACATTAAAGGACACACGGATGGAGTTCCAGTCTGCTTTCTGATGCCTGATAAACATCACCTTACGGGGAGGGGAGAGTTTATCTGGCTTACAGGTTATAGTCCATCATCAGGGGAACCCAAGGCTGGAACTCAAGACAGGAGCTTAAGGCAGGAGCTTGAAACAAACCAACAGAGGAATACTACTTACTGGTTTGCTCCCTTCAACTTGCTTAACCATCTTGCTTACATACCCCAGGTCCACCTGCCTAGGGATGGGATTGCCCCCAGTGGGATGGGCCCTACTGAATAAATTAGCAATTAAAAAAAACACCCTGCAGGCTACTCTGATCTGAGCCATTATTTACTTGAGGTTCCTTCTTCCAGGTGACCCTTGGTTAGTGTCAAGTTGACAGCTAAAACAAACTCTGACACATGGCATGAATATAGCTTGCTTTCTACACCTGAGTCGTTCATCTCAAAAATAAAAAGCTGTCTTGTTTGAATTCAAAAAGTTTTCAACAGAAAATACGAGTGTGTGTCCTCATTTCTCTAGACTCAGCCCTGCTGTGTGGGCTAAGTCTGCCTTAGCATAGATGGGCTTTTGCGAACAGTTGTTCAGAGAACAGTGACTTTTTCAGTATCTCTTAAGTAGCAGCTTTGGTTACGTTTTCATAGCTATTGCTGAGGCAGACGTTGAAGGAAATAGAACTTTGTCTACATAGCTCATCGATTGGTCCCGTAGACTGAAGGGTCGGGTTGTAAGGAAGAAGCAGTAGTGTGTGCAGACCTGAGAGTTTTGCTCTTTGGTGGACATGTTTCGTGGAACATTTTCACGCGAGACGGGTTGTGTTTTGTGTTTTGTTTTTTTGGGTCTCCTAAAGCTCCTGGAATATTTAAACAACGACCACCTATTAGTGTTGCTCCTTCGAGCCCTCTGCTGCCCCTCCATGAGGAAGTAGAAGCCTTACTGTTCTTGTCTGAAGGGAAACCTTATCTGTTAGAGGTATGTAATTGCTGTGCTGAAGCCATTTTCTTATATTTTCTCCTATTTGAGCAGAATCCTTTTTGTTGGTATATTTTCAAGTTTCTCTGGTGAAAGGAGGTATTGTTAGGAGAAGAAATGCTTATTTTCTATACACATTTCAAAAACATTAAAGATGAGGCCTACTGAATGGTAGAGCACTTGGCCAGCGTGTTCTGTGTCCAGCACTGTATGTATGTATGCATAGATGGATGGCTAAATAGATAGATGGATGGATAAATTTGTTAAGTGGGCATTATTCATCATCTTCAACCAAGAACCTATCCCTAAGGCCCCAGAGAAGGTGAGTGACAGTTCACATGTAAAGTACTTCATTATCAAAAGATTTTGTCCCTGGTCTGTCTCTCTGGTCCTAAAACACTGCAGCCTAGAATTTGTGTGTGTGTGTGTGTGTGTGTGTGTGTGTGTGTGTGTACCTTAGAAATGTGGTTGTGTTGGGAGGGGAAGCCCTTGGTCCTGTGAAGGCTCGATGCCCCAGCATAAGGGAATGCTAGGGCAGGGAAGCAGGAGTGTGTGGGTAGGTGGGGGAGCACCCTCATAGAAACAGGGGGGGTAGTATAGGATATGGGGTTTTTGGAGGGGAAACCGGGAAGGGGATAACATTTGGAATGTAAATAAATAAGATAACCAATAAAAAAAATGTTTTTTTTAATTAAGAAAAAAAGAAATGTGGTTGTGGGCTGTTCCCATGCCTGCACAGGGCATACACTGTGTGCCTCATCTTCAGCCAGCTCTCGGTCCACCCAGAGCTACTTTCCTATCATTCTTCCAGAATCTGATGTTATGGAAATGAGTTTGTGAGCAATATTTTAGGTGTAACTTTATTTTCCTGTCATCAGTCATTAATCTCTCATGAGAATGCTTGCATTTGAAAATTGGTGAAAATGACTCTTTAGGGAATAAAAGTGCATGTTTGTACAGATCTGTATGAATGACAGGTAGACTCAGACACCCTCAAGTCCATCCTTAGACCTCAAACAAAAAGCCCAGTTCTAGAACGGTGTCAGTGGATCTTAATCTCTGAAATTGCAATGAGAGCAAGAGCAGCAGACTGCTGAGCGCTGAGCCCACTCCTGTGTCTCCCCCAGGTCATGTTTGCTCTTCGAGAGCTGACCGGCTCCCTCCTGGCACTCATGGAGATGCTGGTGTACTGCTGCTTCTGCAATGAGCACTTTTCCTTCACGATTCTGCATTTCATCAAGGTACAACTTCAGTTCCACCTAGCAGTAGCTGGGGAACATTCTCTTGCTCCCAGGCAGTGTGGATAACATTTTTCATGATTATAAAAATAGTATTGTGTTTATTTCTAGAGAATTCCTAACTTTGCTATGTAATGATGCCCACCATGAGTATTATTTTAATGTATCCTGTCATGTCCTTTTATTTTCTGTCTTTGTCTTTACTATAATTGAGAGTTTATGGACTGTGTAATTCTGTCTTCATTCACTTGGTGTTGTAATTTCCTGTATTTCATCCCTTCATGTTCCCTTGACTTAACCCTTTCCTAGTGGTGAGCATTTGTATATGGTTCAATTGTAACTAGTTAAAAACAATGCTTTAGTGATCTTAATGCTGTGATGGCCATTATCAGGTGAGATTGTTTAACAGCTGTAATCTCTTTTTTACTTGTAGTGTCTTAAAGATCAAAAGTAGGGTTTTCTATGTTCTGGAGCAGTGAAAGAAGTAACTATAGAGCACTAATCGATAAGGGCCGCTACCTCACCTCCGTATCTACCAAACAGAAAACTGCCAACTATGCTACATTTAACTGGCTTACTTTTCAAGTAGTCCTGTGGGATAGAGGTGGTTTCCATGAGACTGGGACAGAGCAAGAAGGGTCACACGCTCAGCCTGGAGACTGAGAGCATGGCTGTGGGCCAGAGCCTTACCACAGTGCTCACAAATTGTGGCTGGAAAGGTGTTTTATGTGTGCATGTCCTTTTACTACTGGCTTTTCAATCTTTATGTAATTATATGGTTTTGATTCTCTTGGTGAAAAAATGTAAGTACACAAATATAGCCAAAGTCTACTTTGACATGGACTGCTAGTCATCCATAGTCTGCTTCCCACTCTGCCCTAAGGAGCAAGCTTGTCACATAGGCAGTTTCCTTCTAGGTTCTTTATATGTACGTACTAGTTTCTGCCCACAGAAGTTCTTTTGTATGGTAGAATCTCACACTCCTGTGTTTGTCATTGGTACATTAGTGTTAACGGGAGTAGGTACTTAGTGAGGAACACCCTGTAGCTCGAGGCAGGGTGTTCTGTCCTCATCAGAGATGAAGTTCCCCTCTGCTTACTCACTGCCTCCTCCCTACAAAGCAGAAGAAATAGGACTTGACTTCAAAGCTTGATAATCCACGAAGCTCTAGGCAAAGTGTTTTATCAGTGCCATCCCTGCCACCTCAGAAATGTTTGATACAATGCAGTATTCTTTCTCAACTCCCTTTTGCACAGAAGATGGGGTTAGGACCTGAAATCGGTCCCGAGCACCTACGTCGGGCAGTTTCTAACTGCCTGTACTCCAGCTCAGTGGAATTTTCAATGTCTCCTTATAGCCTCTGTGGATACTTGCACACACATGCATATATACACATAAGTAAAAATAAACTTCAGATGTTTAAAAGGGTTTTATAAACCTTGGTTTCTTAGTGGATTTTTCTGTTTCATACACTGCCTTTTTAGTATACTTCACACAAAGCTTACCTCAGAGTTTTTAATTTGCATTTTCTTCACAACCAGCATCTTTAGAGAGCAAAATAGAGTGTGTATGTATCTGTGTCAGAACAGGACTGTCGGTGACTTAGTGTGTCAGTACAGGGCTGTGGGTGCCTTAGTGTGTATGTATCTGTGTCAGTACAGGGCTGTGGGTGACTTAGTGTGTATGTAGCTGTGTCAGTATAAGGCTGTGGGTGACTTAGTGTGTATGTATCTGTGTCAGTACAGGGCTGTGGGTGACTTAGTGTGTACGTAGCTGTGTCATTGTCAGTACAGGGCTGTGGGTGACTTAGTGTGTACGTAGCTGTGTCATTGTCAGTACAGGGCTGTGGGTGACTTAGAATCCTCTCTTTCCCTCTTGCTCACTTTTGTCAGTGACATAGCAGAGTATCATAGGATAGTGGACTGACACTGCCTTCAAGGCTTATTTGTTCGCAGAGAAGGATTTGGGGAAATTGAGCCCCCAGAACGAGCCTGACCTAGCCAGTGACAGGCAGACAGCGGCAGAGCCAGAGCCGGGTTCCAGAACAGTGCTTGCCCTGGACAGTTGCCCCAGTTCTTACCCTTTCACAACCTTTTTTCAGAACCAGCTAGAAACTGCCCCGCCCCATGAGTTAAAGAATACATTCCAGCTACTGCATGAGATACTGGTGAGTCACGCGGTACTGACCCGCTTGCATTTACATGTTTACTACTTAGCATGTGTTTTTAAACCACTAGTTCCTTACTGGGTTTGGTTCAGTTTGCCTGCATTTATGGATTCTTCTTCATAACAATCATGGTACTTGGACTGTTGACTAAGAGAGGAGCAGCAATGAAAGTCTACCTCCTTGGAGCCTTCAGGATCTTGAGGAAGCCAGGCAAAACCACAGGCAATTATACTGCAGAGATCAGAGGGATAATGGAGGACAGTTAACCTCTGTCAAGGCCTCAGTTGTGTGATCACTATGCTTAACCCTAGGGACAATACTCAGGAGTCAGTTGTTGGGGTGGCATGTGTGATATTGTTGGTCATTTAACAGAGGACCTCTACGGATTTCAGTGCCGTGACTAAAGAATAGAACCGTGCAGTAAAGCTTGGGGATGAGTGGGGGAGGTGATGACAAAAGCAGGTCACAAAGGCTTCTGCTGCCAGTGTCCAGGACACACCAACTTCTTCCTGTAGGGCACAGTGTATATCCAGCCAGTAAATATGACTGTGAAGTGATCTAGCCATCTTAGTTCCATTTCTGGCAAACAGCAGTCATCAAGATAAGTAACCATGTGCTTCCTTGGATGTGCATGTAGCTTCCAGTTCCCCTTAACTCCTTATTTCCTGAACCAAGCCCTTTGCTCTTCTCCATTGTCTCCTTGCCTCTGCATCAGTGCTGGCAGGCCATGCAGATGACTTAAGCAGGAAAGTGAAAGACTCAATTGCATAGCAAAAGCCTTTGGCAATTTTTTTGTTTGTTTGGTTGGTTGGTTGGTTGGGTTTTGGGAGAGTGTTTGTTCATTTGTTTGGATTTTGGTTTTTTTGTGTGTGTGTTTTTTTGTAATCTTTATTTTTATTTATTTATTTTTTACTTATTTGCTTTACATTCTGCTCACCGCCTCCCTCCCAGTCACCCCCTCCCACAGTTCTTCCCCCATACCCTTCCTCTTCCCCTTCTCTTCGGAGTGGGTGGGGGCTCCCCTTGGTATCCCTCTTGGCAATTGCTTTGAAGGAAGAACTACAGCAAGCAAGATTGGAGATTGGGAAACCAGGAATGCAGGAGCCTGGCAAGAGAAAGAGGCAGAAGGTAGAAGGCCAGCAACAGTCAGATCAGTTGGAAAAAGAACTAAGAGAATTTTATTTGGAAGGACTAGTGAGAGACTAGTCAAGAGCCTCTGAGAAAAGAGACTCTGTCATTAAAAACCTAGTGCTTAATAATTGGCCTTGGCTCAGAGGAGGCATTGAAATAGCTTAAAATATAAATATACATCATGGAAAGTACATGATGGGTGCCATCTACTAAAAACCTGTCTTTCTGATCTTTTTCTTCTTTTTGACTCCAGTCCTGTTTATAAACTTTGGAAAATGATACAGTTATGATGTATCATTGAACTGGGCAGCAACAGACCCAAGCAGTGAACTACAGTATGTAGCACCCAGTGCCAATAACTAAACGTGCAGGAAGAGCCTGTCCAACAGTAAACCTTAAACCCGTCTTTGCTAAATTTAAAAATGAACTTGTGTCCTTATGGCCACAAAACATTTGTTCTCGCAGCCCTCAGAAAACTATGGAAATGGTTGTTAGAAACACATATATAGGAAATGAATAAATTCTTAAATAATTTTGTATTTTGGGTTTGAATTAGGGATGCTTGAGATGCATGGCTGTGGCATAGCATCCCTTAATATTGAGCTGTGTTGTAGAAACTAACTTCTTGAGTAGAACTATGAGGAGACGGCAGGAACTTCTGCACAGGCTGATGTCACTTGCTCACTTTCTCTCCTTCCTCTCCAGGTCATTGAAGATCCCATACAAGTAGAACGAGTCAAATTTGTATTTGAGACAGAAAATGGATTACTAGGCAAGTATGCCAGCTTAGGTGCACGTGCCTGCAGTATAAAGTCTTATAAGTAAGCTCTGCTCCAGTGGGTGTGGTCCTTCTGCTCTCCCTGACTTATATCAACAGCTGACTGCTCCATTAGAAGTCTTGTTCTTGATACTGGGGTTCCTCATCCTGACCAGGAGATTGTCCTTCTATTCAGTATAGTGCAGACTGGGGTTCTTTCCCAGTTCAGGGAAGGTTCAGGAATGCTACAAAGTTTCCTACAAGTTAAAGGAGTCTTCCTGATAACAGAAATCTTTTCCTTCCTTAGCAGCCAAGGGAAAAAAAAAACTAACACCTTGGACTCACAGTACTGTCAGATATATGAAGTGTGATTGTCTTTTGATCCACATGTCCATTGTCTACCATGTTCTGTGTCTGGGCTTCTGTAGAAGTCTGATTTAGGTCACATAAGAGTATGTCACTAGTGGTGTAAGTTTCCCCTGATTTTTTTACAACACCTCACCTGCCAAACAATTCTTAGACTATATCCCCATCCTTAAGCAGCACATGGTAGACAGCATTAAGAGGAACCTAAAAACCACTGGTTATTACAGAAGGGAGCTACAAGCTCAAGGTTTCCAAGCCCCAGTTTGAGCTGTGAGTACCCTAATCATAGCTATCAGCCATTCTAGGTCCTCTGCAACCTAAAAGCATAAACATATGGCACGTAACAATAAGTATTATTTATTATTAAATTGCTAAAATAGAAAATGGGAAACATTAAATAGAACTAATATCGTAAGTTTCCATTATCAAGTGATGAATAGTACCTGCTGCTCTCGTCTGGGGAGCAGTGCAGGGGAGATTTGTAGTTCTTTCAGTTCTAAGATGTCAAGCTGCTACTTACGCCTGTTTTTAAACATAGTAAAACACTAGAATCTGGATGGTTCCATTGAATCAAGTTATTGTTCCCCACCCACTTACCTAACTTATTTCCAGAGCAAGAACAGTCACTATTACCTAAACCCATCCAGGGCCTTCTTATTAAAGTGTCTTCTCTTCCTCCAGCATTGATGCATCACAGTAATCATGTGGACAGCAGTCGTTGCTACCAGTGTGTCAAATTTCTTGTCACTCTTGCTCAAAAGTAAGTACAAACTAAAAATACAGAGGAAGTGGGTTTGACTGTGGACTGGGAACTACCTTGTTTTGAAACCTGAGAGAAGCTGACTGATTTGGGAGCATGCTTCCTTGAAATCTACAGGAATGTGTCCAGATTGTTTTCCCAAAGCAACTGAAGGGGGAATGTTAGAAAAGTAACAGATGTCTCAGAATTTCAAAGAGGAGAACAGGTGGATCATCTGGCCTTATGGCAGGAGGGCAGGAATCAGGCGGCTTTGGAGACCTCAGGAACAACAGCGGCTGTACCTTCCCTTTCATTAATCAGCAGCTCCTTTGAGCCAAAAGTCCCCAATTTGAAAGCAGTCTCAAGAGACAAGATCTTGTCCCCTATATCTGTCAAGCACTTGCAAGCCAAGACACAGTGCCAGGTGCTTTGCTTGTGCTGCCCCATCTAATCTTTACAACAGTTTGGGGGTGAGAATGTCAAATCACAGATGGTTTGAATGGCATGCATGCTCACTGTCTTCGGACTTTCTAACCATGACACAGTATACAGGGCATAGCACCTGAAACCCTGTTACCTTACAGTCCATGCAGTTCAGTAATGTTTGTAGGAGAGAACCAATTCCTACAAGTTGTTTTCAGGCCCGCACATGTGCACCATGGCTCATAAATTGTAAAGAATGCATTTTTGAAGGAAATTTGTACTGATCACCGTCCATCACTAGAACCTTTCATCTTCCAAACCAACTCTGAACCCTGCTGAATACTAGGGCTCCATTTCCTTCTTCCTTGAGTGTCGGGAGCCATCTTGGAGAGGCTGCAGCTAGCAGATGGCCTTCCTGGAGGTGGCCCATTGTTTTGTACATGGTCTGTGATGGGTGAGCTCTGTGAGGCAAGCCCCAAAGAGTCTTTATCTCAGGATTGTTTCTCGCAACTGATATGCCTTTATTAAATTAATTATTAATTATTAAATAAATATAATAATCCCTGGACATTAGCCCACCCTATTGATCAGATTTCCTGCAGATCATCATAAAGATCAACTTTCATGAATTAATGCTGTTTAGATGAATTAATGATTCTATAGAATTCCTGATTTGATTCAAATCATTTTAGGAAGAAAGTTTTTTGGTTTGTTTCTGTTTTTTGGTTTGTTTTTTTACTTATTATATGTAAGTACGCTGTAGCTATCTTCAGATACTCCAGAAGAGGGCATTAAATCTCCTTAAAGATGGTTTTTGAGCCACCATGTGGTTCTTGGGATTTGAACTCAGAGCCTTCAGAAGAGCAGTCAGTGCTCTTAACCATCTCTCCAGCCCAGGAAGAAAGTTTTAAGAGATGGTCTTAGTTGCTTTGCTAGAAAGATGTAACAAAGTGGGAATCAACAATTGAATGTACCCACTCTTCATAATAGTAAAGGCTGCATAGTAAGAGATAAAATGAGCTTTCATAATCACACTAAAGAGAGACATAGACTCGGCACAATTTTGTGATTAGGGAAAAACATTTAGGTCCAAGGATAAAGTCACAGGTGTGCACTATGACAAGACAAGGCCATGTAAACACTGTTGCTTTGAACTTACAGTGAGCTTGCAGAAGGAAACACTGCTTTGAACTTATTATCAACATCCTTCTGTGACTTCCATTTTATGTAACACTTTATCTCTGAGGTAATTTTCTAAAGAACTTTTTGTCTTAAAAAGGTATGAAAAGACCAGAGAAAAGAGATAAAGTTGGTTAAATGGTTTGGCTTGGGGAACTCTGCCCCATCCATCCATCTTTCCAAATGTATATATGTCTGTCTGTACATGTGTAGGTGTATGTCTGTATGTAAGCATGCATGAATACTTGTGGAGACAGGTGGTTGGGCCCAATAAAAATGTAAATGTGTTAATGCGTAAATGAGAATGTGAATGAAAATGTAAATGTGTGTATGAATATATACATTTATGTGCATATCTGCCTGGGTAAAAGATTTTTTAAGATTCTATTTTTTCCTTCCTCTCTGGGTTACAAAGAGTTAACCAGCCTAGCCAGAGAGGCTTCTGGCTGCCTGGCCAGAGAAGGAAGTGATAGCAATAAATTCTTTACTTAATCCCACCCTGCTCAGCAACAGGTACTAATCGCCCAAGCCAGAGGGTTTTAAACCATCGAATAAGCAAGAAAGTTTTTAGGATTTTTTTTTTTTTTTTTTGAAGCTATCAGTAAGCATTTGGTATAGTTAGAAAGCTAGAAGGCCAGAAACCATCAGTCTTTAAAGCTGCTACCTCCTCGTCCAATGCTGTGTCCCACTTCAAGCCATTCCAAGACAGGCTGGCTCCCAGCATGGGAGCCACTGGCAGCCACTCTATAATTTCTGCCTCATGAATTTGACCACACTGGCTAGTTCATGACTAGCTTGCTTAACTTAGTGCAATATCTTCAAGTCCACCCTCTAGTGTGGCAGATCTGCCTTCCTTCTGTTACTGTACTTATGTGCCATGTTTTGTGTGTCGTTCCTTAGTTGATGTTGGGAGATACAGCGGTGCTCTTCTAACCCTGTGTAGTCCACAGTCAAACACTATATAGTCCGTGACTATAGGGTGGCTATATGTGTCTGAACTTAGACACCTTTTTTCTCCCAGGTTGTAGGCATAGAAATTGCCATTCTTGGACTTGGGTCAGATTAAGAATGAGAAATTTGTTGGGCTTAATCCTTTGTGCTTAAACTTCCTACACCTAGAATTAGAGCTTGCTTGAAATACTGTTTTTCCTAGAGGACATAGTACTCTGGCCACAGACAGGTGTCACCCTGCCACAACTGCGGATTCCTTGATTAGACTTGATATTGGCAGCAGGTCAAGATGGGCATTTCTGAGTAATGCTAGGACAAATGGAATATTCCCTACCGGCAGCTGCACAGTTGCCTCACACAGCGTGTCTGCACACGTCAGTAGCAAGATCATCTTCAGTGCTGTCTTCAACTATGAAAGATAGCTCTGTGAATAGACAGTAAAGTGGGGAGGAGAGAGATGCTCCCAGGCAGCTTTAAAAGTTATTCTTCCAGAATTAGATCAAACGATTATTTGCTAAATATGTTGGGTTTCTTTAGTTCTCCAGCTTTCAGTTTTAGCAAGACTGTTGATAGTGAGAGAGAGTGAGACTAGGCATTGTACTTGCCTTTGTGCTCAAGTGGGACACGAAGGGAAATTTTAGCTTTAGTAAAAGTAGCATACACTGGGCTGGACAGATGGCTCAGTGGTTAAGGGCACTGACTGCTCTTCCACAGGTCCTGAGTTCAATTCCCAGCAACCACATGGTGGCTCACAACCATCTGTAATGGGAGCTGATGTCCTCTCTGGTGCGTCTGAAAATAGCGACAGTGTACTCACATAAAATAAATAAATCTTTTTTTTAAAAAAAGTAGCATACATGTTTCAAAATGGAGCACGGTGGTTGAACGAGAATATTTCAAAAACGTATTTGACTAATAATAACCTCCTTGATGTGCAGGTGTCCTGCTGCTAAGGAGTACTTCAAGGAGAACTCCCAGCACTGGAGCTGGGCTGTGCAGTGGTTACAAAAGAAGGTACTAGAAGTCTGAGCACTCCTGCTCTACAACGTAGGAAGCCAGAGCAACATCGTACCTGAAGAGGATTCTTTCCCTAAACTTAACTTGTAGAATGACCTCAAACTATTTTCAGATGTCAAATATTTATTTTTGAGATATTATTATTGTTATTAATTGTGTGTGTATGTGTGCACGTGTTAGTGCCTCTGGAGGCCAGAAGTATCAGATCCCCTGGGGCCGGAGCCACAGGCATGTGTAAGCTGCCTGGCGTGTGTGCTAGAAATCAGACTTGGGTCCTCTGATGGGGAGTACATGCTCCTAACCACAGAGCATGCTCTAGAGCTCTCTCTAGTTCTTCAAACATTTCTTCAGTCAATACACACGCACGCATGCACGCACATACATACATACATACATACATATATTAAAGTTGTGTTTTAATATGGTAACACCCATCTCCACGTCTCACAGGGCTGTGTTCTTTTTTTCTTAAGATCTTATTTTTATTTATGTTTATGTGTGTGACTATACACACATGCTTGTGAGTGCCCATAGAGACCAGAAGACTGTGTCACATCCTCTGGACCTAGAGGTGTGAGACCCAAGTTCAAGTCCTTTGCAAGAACAGCAGGTGCTCATAACTGCTGAGCCATCTCTGCAGCTCAAAGACTTGTGCTCTGAGTGGATGTACCCTCAAGTGGATGATAGTACTGAACATACATATGCTATGGGTTTTTTTTAGATACATTCACCTGTGGTAAAGTTTAGCTTAGATATTAGGCACAGTAGGAGATTAACAGTAATGATAAGATGGGGACAGAATATACTAGAAAAATGATAACAAGGGTCTCGTACTGCACTAATACTTCTGGTGACATGAAGTGATGTAGAGTGTGAGGAGGTGGAGAGGTGGGTGCCGTGAGCAGCCACATGACTGTTGGATTTTAGATTGTCAGCAGCAGAGAGAGCTCAGAGACAGGAGCGTAAGAGAGAGAGGTAGATACATGGCTGGACAAATATTAATGTCTGAAGCAGGACAGTGCAGGCCTTCATCACTACACTCAGACTGGCCTAGCACACAATTTAAAACCTAAGAATGACTTGCTTTTTTAATTCTCCCTTTAATATATTTGAACCATGGTTGTTCACAAGTAACATCTGTCTTAACTTTGAAGGTGAAAGGTTATAGGCTGTTTTCCTGTGGGAAGTTGGCAAATGGTGTGTCCATGACAACTGAGGTGGTGGAAGTCTAGGTAGACATGGCACCTCTGGCTGCTACACGTGGGTGTGTGAGATAAGAATTGTGCACTTGTGGGGGCTTACTTGTCACCTCTGTCTGGCCTTTGTCTCCAGATGTCAGAGCATTACTGGACTCCACAGAGCAATGTCTCTAATGAAACTTCAACTGGAAAAACCTTTCAGCGAACCATCTCAGCTCAGGTGAGGCGTGTGTGATCTGGCGTACTTTAAAACCCTTGTGCCAGGTTCTTAGAAACTACAGCTCGGAGAAGAGAGGGGAGGGTAGGAAATGAGGTGCAGAAGCAGCCATTGGGTTTTATATAGAGGACGGCAAGCTGGTGTCATCAGACCCAATGCGAACAGATCAGTTGCCAGAGAAAAGAGCCTCTGCAGGTTGGTCAGTGGGGTCTTTCAGGGCAAGAGGTTATGAGGTGCTTTGTTGCTGAGGTGCCACCAGAGGTCACTTAAGAGTAGCTGCTGCTCAGAAAAAGCTCCTAACTTGTCTTCTTGTGTTTCGATCTGTGCAGGACACATTAGCATACGCCACAGCTTTGTTGAATGAAAAAGAGCAATCAGGAAGCAGCAATGGGTCAGAGAGCAGTCCTGCCAATGAGAATGGAGAGAGACACTTACAGCAGGTATCTGGGGCCTGCCTTTGGCTGAAAGGGCAACATTTGCTCCTAAGTGTTCCAAACGTCAAGAAACAAAAGACCATGCTCTAGAAAGTTGGTATAAAGATAGGCCAGCTCAGCTCTCTGGTGCTGTGGGCTAAGAAGTTGGGGCTGTACACTTACATAGCTGAACATTGCCGCCAGGGAAATGAACCCCAGACTCTGAGGTGTCTACTGCCAGTTTCTCCATTCTGCCCAGTTGTAAAATCCTCTGTTGCTGTTCCCTACAAATGTGGACCTGAAAGTTCCGTGCAGCTTGAAGGACACCTACTTTTTAGGGGTCTTCAAAGCATTTAAGATTAGTTTCACAAAAGAAAGAAAGGGGGAAAAGGTTGGTTACTCATGATTGTAAGAAAGAAGAAAGAATCAAATGTGTGCTCTGTGGGTGGTGTCTCCCCTGGCCCCACAGCCTTCCACTACAGCAGCCTCCTCTGAGTATGGAGGCAGCCAGCCACCTGCATGTGAGTGAATGCTGCTGCAGCTGCAGCAGCAGGTGCTGCGTCCCATAAAGCTTGCCTTTCACACCCTCACAACCACATTGGGCAACTATTAGTCTTACTTGATGGATGGCTGGTGGCCCAAATTTACAATGTAAAGCAATATAGACTGCTTCTCAGCAGTTTACCTCACCACCCCCCTTATTCATCAGGAAAATGGCCTTTCAGACCAGGGCTTCCCCACTGCCAGCTCCCACACCTCAGCCCCATAGTCCGCACTAGTCTATTTCTAGGACAGTGAGGAATGTTTCCTCTCAGCCTTCTCTCTGCCCGACTTGATAGAACTTTGCCTCCCGTCCTGAACTCTGTTCTGCTGACCTTTCTAGAGATGTTTCCTTACAGTTAGTTCTCCTCCATCTTAAAAATCAGTCAGCTCTTGACCCAGCTGTCTTTAGCCTCACCCCCTCCTCCTATCACCCCATAGTTGGGATAGCAGGTGGCCTATGATTCTCGGGTCTTATCCTAGCTGCCAAAAACAACAGGTAGTACTGTTGACTTCCTCAAATCCTCCTGACCGACTGCTCCTCTCAGTCTCCTTGGTAGCTGCACACCTCCATCCTATAGGCAGCCTCCTGGATTTCATTCCATCTACCACGTGCAGCTCCTGAGCTCCAGGGTGAACTTCTTTATCTCGGTTGTCTCAACTCCTCACTTCCCTACCAAAGCTGGTGCTTCCTCAGCCTCTCATACCCCACATGTGGCATCCCTGTGTACTGGGCCAATCCAGGCCTCTTACTTAGCACCCACCCATTTATTCTCTCATCCTAAGCTCTGTGCCCTCTTTGAGAATCCCCTGCTTGTACTATGGCTGTTGTCATGTCACATTCTGAAACTTTTCAGTGGTCCTCCTTTGCCACTGCAGGATCCTCCATGTATGCTGCTTGACTTGACCCCACAGGCCTCACTCCTCAGTGTTGGCTTTTAGTTTATCAAACATGCTTGTTCCTTCCACAGGAGAATGTCTCTTCTCCTCATCCCTACCTCACGTGAGAGTAGTCCCAAGGCATGGGCTAGGTCTTCAAAATGAATTATTAAACATATAAACCAAATGCAGCCCACTTGGTTACAGAATGAATGACCTAACGGGTACGGTGTCGCTGTGTGGGTGCAGAGAACAAAGTACAGCCTGAGGCCAGTCCAAGGGTTTTCTTTTTGGTGACTAAGACCACACAAATGCAAATGTTTGCATGATCCTGAGTGTCAGAAGGAGTAATAGCATTGTGTTCCTGTCCTTTCTAAGAAGCAGAATTAAGATGCTCAGTGACATACTTAAATTACAGAACACAAATTAGAAGGCAGTGTGGGAAACCGTCCGACTTTAATTATAGGAATCTTAACGTCCTTTCTTTGCCACAGGGTTCGGAATCTCCCATGATGATTGGTGAACTAAGAAGTGACCTTGATGATGTTGATCCTTAGAGCAGTGAGCTCAGATAGGATGCTCAGCACCTTTTGGGAACCCAGAATCTCATCGTTGAAGGCCTTAAGAGCCTTGAATGGGAGCCAGGAGTGTGATGAGGACCGTGTGCTCCAGAAGAGACTTCTCTGGCCACTAGAAGGCTGGGAGCTGTCGGGAGAATTCTGCAGTGTGGACCAGCTGTCCCAGCGTCTACATGTGCATTGACACATGTTTTAGGAAATAAATCTGGTGGCAAACTTGTGATCCATGGACATAGGAGAGTGAGGTTGAGGGATAAAGCTGTGGCTCTCTCTGACACAGGGAGAAGAAATGTGAGGGGAAATTATTGCTCTGCAGTAACATTGAATAGGAATATCCAATTTAGAATGATGGGAAGATATGTGGTAAAATTCTTTCTGTTGTAAAATAGTAATGAACCCAGTTTACGCAGGCCTTTGTATTTAATATGTCTCCTCTGTAGAGAATCTCTGGTCTCTGGTGTCTGGTGAAAGCCCTCAGCATGGCCTCAGACCTTGATGACCTGCTTCCAGGATCAGAAACTGTAGCATTGTTTTAAGCTCTTTGAGGTATTTTCTGATTCAAGATTGAAAAGAGCAATAATAAATCTAAACAAAACAAAAAGCTATGTTCTCTAGAATGGGTGTTCTCTGACATCAGTCACTAGAGGCTGATGGGTTGTTCCCGAAATAAAATCAAACAACAAAATTAGAAGCACTTTATAAGCTTATTGAGTGACTCCATAGAACTATCTTTTTAATGCTTGGAGACATATTGAATAAACTAGTCTTAAGTCATGTGATCTGCAATCATTTGTTTTGCTCAAACATCATTTCTGTGGCCCTTGTATTGATTGTATGTTGAGTTAAATGCCAAGGCAGGGAGGTGCTGCTCTGTGAGATTCATCAGAATTTTACTGCAGAGAAAGAATTCAAGACTTTGTTTCTCCTTGTTGTGACTAATACTGAAAAGGCAAGATGTAAAATGTGCTTTCTCTGAAGTAACTAGAAGACAGTTAGACACCACCCCGTTTAGTTGTGTTTGCTACATGGCGTCTCTCTCTCACTCGCTTCAGGCTGGGCTTACATGGCTGTTCGTATTCTGTACATTTTGTATCTTCAGTTGCTCAGTGCCAGCCTTGTTTCGCCTTTAGTTCTGCCTTATTTTCCATTTGCCATGCACAGAACTGGAGGAGCCTCTGGAAGTGCCAGGCTGCCACTGTCAGCTAGATTTGCCAAGTCAAAGAGGCACAGCCAGCCCCTAAGTGCCTTCTTGGTTGCTTTTGCATTGTGAGGACACTCGGCAGGCAGGTAGCAGTCCCTGCAGTGTGCTTCAGGGACTCATCTCACTGTAGATGTTCGTGCAACCAGCTTCAGTTGTGGGTTCTGTAGCCTACCACAGGCCAGACTCACAAAAGGTGGGCAGGATAGCATGTGAGAGCAGAGCTGTGTCCTCAGGGAAACAGACAGGCAAGTGGCAGATCTGGTGTGATTCTGGTGTTCTTACAGTTTTTGAATGTGAGAGTCTGAAATTGATTTTGAACACCTGGACACCCACCCCATTGTTTCCCTTCCCAGTTCACCATCTCTTCACACCCATGCTTGCAGGAAGATTGTGTGGGACCCGCATTGAAACGCTGGCCATGATACATAGAGGAATATCATTGCCAGCAACTGCACTCAGGAGCCCGAATTCAGGAGTGAAATTGCCACTTCTAGTCAGTCCCTTATTTCCTATGGAAACGACGCCTTCCGCCCCTGCGCCTGCTGTCCTCACATATAGCTGAATCAGGATCGCCGGCACTGTTCACTTTGGTCCATCTTCTTCCCTTGTTGCTGCAGTGAGCATCTTTCCATGTTATCAGGAACCACTTGATTTCTAACAGCTTCAGTCCACTAACCTTCTGAGGACTTTTTTAAACGTAGTACCACAAAGTGACAATTATGGCAGGCATGCCTTGAAAGAATTGTCATTTTTACTGCCAATTTTTGGATGAAGATGTTTTTATAATCTTTTACAGTGGTCTGCAATCAAGCAGGAATTGCACAACTGACTCAATGCTGTGTGTTCTCAAGAAGCTCCTTCAGTCCAGGCTGACCTCAGGACTGCTATCCTGCCCCTAAGGCATCCTGGGACAGACAGATGAGCCTCCTACAGGCACCTTGCCTGTAGCTCCCCAGGTGGCCTCTCTTATGGCCACCAACAGCTATTAACTGTAAGAACCGGAGCCTGAGCCACCAGACTCACCTGGCTTGCCCACCCTCCCTGCTAGCACCAAGGCGTGTACAGCATCTTTTGAGCTTGGAACAAGCAGACTGGAATTTTCCTCTGCTACCTCTTGTGTACAAAATCTTGTTTATAAAATTTCGAAAGGAAGTAGATAAACTAGGAAAGACTCTGGATTCTAAATTTGGTTCATGTGTGGTGGAGTTCTTAGCTTCTAAAAGTATAAAATAAATTTTTCAAAAATGTAGAATTGGAGTCTCACAGACATTTTTCTCCAGATGTCAGACTGGGGCTGTGGGGGACACTGGAGAGCAGCATAGACACACCTGGTCCCTTCCTGGTGTACAGTGGGTGGGGGCCACAATGCAGTCGGGCTGTGTGTCCTCCCAGCCTTTCTGACCTAGGATCTCTTGTCTGTGGACAACTTGGGTAGGGCCAGCAATCTTGGGCTCAGGGCCTGTGGCCTCAGCTTTCAGAAACTAAGAGTCTTACACTGGTCAGTCATTCCTGGTGGCCTGCATTGTTCACGTGGGTCCCACCCACTTCATCGCATCTTCCCCTCCCTGTAGGGCAAACTCTTGCTGGGCATTCTAGGTGAGTACTTGCCTACATCTGCAGGAGCCAGCTGTCCATATACAGCATCTGACCAACCAGTGGATGGTCACCACCATGGAGGGGGCAGGCAGAGGTCTCAACGGAGCTGAAAGCACAGGTGCCAGTGACTCTGATGCCAGCCACTGTTGTGACATATGAGCCACTAGCATCTGTCAGCTATAGTACTTTTTACACGTGACACTGATGTGCAGGAAACCATTTGGAGACTTGGCAGATCTGTTATGTAGACTGTATAGAGGGAGACCATTTAAGACAGTGACACCCAGGGTCCCACACTGCATGACTGGGATATTTGCACAGTGCATACTGGAAAGAGATCTGAGCGCATGTTTCATTTCAAATCAGGGGCTACTATAGACTGCTTGCAGAAACACCCACAGACTCATGAGTGAATGAGTCCATAAACACTATTGAGCCCTCACCAGAAGGATAGCAGAAGTGTTGGGAGCTGGCAGTGCTGATAGGCATGAGCCCCAATGAGTTTATAATGCTGGAGGGAGCAGGACCCCCCAGGACAAAGTACCAGTACTCTGAGGCATCAGGAGGCTAACAGGAACACAGTCGCTGCATTCCTAGAGTGGGCCCACTGCAGGCCTGTGCACCCCACCATCTGGCAGATAGTTATACCTGGTAAGCAGGCAGTCATGTCAGCTGCTTTTATTCTGAAAAGTCACTACATAATAAAAACTGCAAAACCCAGCATAAATATCAAGTTACAAAAGCAACGCAAGTCGGGGGGAGCTTACTATAAAAAGTCAGAAGAAGTCAAAAGGATAGAGGTGTTCTTGTCAGCTTGTGTGGCCTTGGTACATTCACCCTCTGTCGCTCCTCCACATGATCTGCAGGACTGGGGTTAAGGGAGCATAGGTCCAGGAACAAGCAGCTGAGGCATAGCCTATCCTCTCGTCTTTTGTTTGCTTCAAAAATAGGATGCTCAGCCTGGCATTGCCAAGAGGCATGGCTTCAGGGCCAGCCACTCTGGATTTATGTCCTGACATCACTGGTTGTGTGACATCACCTCTCTGGTTCTGTCTCTTCCTTCATTAAGTGAAACCGGTCAGTGCACAGGGTAGTGGGTGGGGTAAGGTGAGGTAAGCCCTGTATGGTTCTCCAGTGTAAACAGTCAGCTGAGGGGTCATAGCATGTTATTCCAAGCAGGGCCAAAGCCTGTGGTGCAACAGATTAGAACATCTGGAAGATACATCTGGAGCCACCCCTGGAGAGGTGCAGAACTGACCTGCATTTAGTCAGGGAGCCCAAAATGGTGTCTGCAATGTCAGCAGGCTGTGAGTGGTCCCAGCAGCTTTCAGACTCACTTTTCCAATGTGGTACTTGGCTCTGAACCTCCAAGGGTCTCTATCCATCATCTTCCTGCAGGACAAATACACCTGGAGGCCTGCAGACTGAACACTAGCCTTGCAGCAAGTGTCCTCAGGTTCTGATACACTGGAGCAACTGGCCAGAGCCAACTATAGTTTAACATCTTTGATGGCACAATGCCAAGCACAGGTCCCCTGACCATGAAGGAGGTGCTTCCTCACACATACACCAGGAATGGGTACCCAGGCAGAATCTCCCCACCTTTGGCTAGATACAAGAGAGCCAGGCAGGTATATCTCTTCACCCAGCCGTAGGCACCAATCCCTGCCTGAGGCTGTCAATGAACCCAGGAGGCCTTTACTGAAGACCGGCTCCGGCAGCAGATGGCAGCAGCTACTGTGGCTTCTTCACTGGTCCTGTCTGCTCTGTCAGTGTCATGGATTCTTGCCACACACAGGTTGTCCACGCTGTAGGCCCCCAGAGTGAGGGATGCCCCAGGGAGAACATTGCATCCAGTCAGGGTCCATCCTGCCTCACAGGCCACAGTGACCTGCCAGAGTCCAGAGGAAGAAGACCCGTGTCTGAGACTTGTGGGCTATCCGGCTCCACCACCTCTCAGACCCAAGCAGGGTTGCACCGAACAGTAACCAACATGCTCCCCTTCCAGGTCTGACACCTAACTCAGCCATCCCCAAAGTGGGTAACTCTGCAGCCTTCCATCCTATTTAATGGCAGTTCAGAGGCTCAACAGAAACCCTGAACCCGTTCTTCCTCCTCAGCTTCATGCATCTCTGGTTGCAGCACCTCCTCCTACCTCCCATCCCAGCCTAGGCCCTCAGCCCCTAGACCTGGAGCAGTGCAGGGGTCATCCTGCAGACCTTCCTGCTCTCGGCTCATCAACTGTGGGCCTGGTTACCCCCATGTCAGATGTTCCCAGACTTCTGAGTCCCACCCTGCCCTACTGGCCTAGATGATCCTGTCACCAAGATATACTGTCACCTCTCTTGTTTCCTCTGCCAGAAACACTGTTCCTGGTGGTAGCCCCATGGCTTGTCATCCCATCACAAGGGTGTCTCAACCCACCACTCTTCTCTGCTCCATTTTCCTCCATATTAGCCTCTTGACACTCTGGAACTTACCTTGCTTACTGTCTTCTCCCACCAGGATGCACACTCCTGGCGAGCCAAGTAGACAGCTCTGCCCAGTTTATTTCCTAGGACCTGGTCCAGCCTGGAGCCAGCCTCTATGGGAGCCTGCGCTCACTGATGTAGTGGAACTAAGATTCCCCTTCATAGAAAAGCTTCCAGCCTCACACTGCCTGCCCCCAGAGCTGTATAAAGGAAGGACACTCGTGCCTCAAGCTCTGAAAGGCCAGCCACTGGCCTCAGGCTCTCTTCTCAGGGCCCTTCCTTCCCTCAGCCTTCACTTGCTCAGCATCTTCAACACTGTACTCAGATTCTGAAGAGCCTCAGCAGCCTCCCAGCAGAGAGTGCTCAGGTACGGTGTTTCTTTCCCACTTGCCACGATCACACATGCTCTCAAAGAGCAGCAGGGGTGGACAGCAAGCCTTGCTTATCTGGACAAAAGCAAAACCAGGCCTGCCTGCCATGCACACATGCTGTGCCTGCAACAGTAAAAGCTGCCCAGCTCATTCATCCTCCTACCCTGACACATGAGGCCCCCTCAACACAGGGCAGCACCCTCCACAAGACCAAGGTACCCAGCCACCCCTAACTCATTCACCTGCTCTGCAGGACCTGAGATGCCATGCTCCTTGATTTTGCATTCCAGACCTGGGGCATGGCAGCAGGAAGCATAGACACTGGCCTCCTGGTGGCCAATGCACTGCCCAGGCTGATGTCTGGATCTCAGCGCAGGCTGCCGCTGGACACTAAGGTCTTCTGCTTCCCAATGGAAGCTGCAGCCTAGAACAGAGATATATAGCTCGGAATCTGTAATTCTGTGGATTTCCTGTCTTTCTGGTCCCAACTGATACTACTTCTTTCAAGTCTATAGCTTGGGAAAGACAGAAAC
This sequence comes from Rhynchomys soricoides, assembly GCA_019843965.1. Taxonomy (NCBI): domain Eukaryota; kingdom Metazoa; phylum Chordata; class Mammalia; order Rodentia; family Muridae; genus Rhynchomys; species Rhynchomys soricoides. The sequence continues at coordinate 221,609 of JADRCH010000098.1, read as the reverse complement.
AGCTCTAGGTAGAAACAATGCTGGCTTGAGCAACAGGATCCCTGGATTCTCACTTCAACTCTGCCACTGACCATCTGGGGGGCTGTGGGAGAGCCATCCAACATCTTGGAAATGTACTTTCTTGGGAAAAACATGGTCTCTCCAGCCAGAGAAAGGGGTTGAGAGGATGTGACAGGGCTCCTCAGCCCGAGATGCTCAGAGCCTCTGTGAGTCCCTTCCCCATCCTACCACCAAAAGTTAAGGTGTGAGCCAGGTGTGCATGGGACCTGGGACTTCAGTCTTGGAAGTAAGGGACACCACCAGCTAGCAAACCATGGATAGTGGTCACTAGGCTATGCTAAGCCTTAGGCACCCTTTTGTAGCACTGGGAGTGCAAGAGTACCCTCAGGGGTGCTAAGAAGAGGATCCAGGCCATGCGTGTGGTCCCAGCAGATAACTTACTCATGGCAAGGACTGCATATTAGGGTGTTAGGGACTACAGTTCTCTCTGCCCTAGCTACAGGAGCTCAGTAGAGCCACTCTACATGGAGGGAGAGCTCCCTCAGCTCAACAAGGGGGATAGAATGACCCTTTCACAGGGGTCACTTAAGACCATCAGAAAACACAGATTCACTACTATTCATAACAGTAAAATTACAGTTATGAAGTAGCAACAAAAATAATTGTATGTTTGGGGGTTACCACAACAAGAGGAACCATAAAAGGGTCACAGCATCAGGAAGGTTGAGAGCCACTGGCTTAGCTGATAAGTGGATCTCTGCTAGGCTGCAGATAGGGAAAGTCGAAGGTTCTCGGGGCTCCATACATGCCCTGAGGCTTAGCTAGTGACAAAGCAAATGAGAGCCCAGTACAGAAGTGCAACCAACAGGTCCAGGGAGCCTTGCCTGCTCCAGGCTGCAGCCACCCACTAGGTCCATCTGCCCCCTGAAGATCCATTGTGTGCCTGGGCTTTGCCAACCCCATCCTTCACTCTGGAACCCTCAGTAGATCCCCAGCCTGTACTCCCAGAATCTGCCACTGAGCGAGCCATCCCCAGTGACTTCCCACCCCTTCAAGCTCTGCTCAGCATTTATTCTCCATCCATGCAGGACTGTTTAGACTCCTCTTGACCTGAGAGCCACCATCCTCTAACGGCATTCAAGGTCCTCACCGGTGACTTCCACTACTTGCCTAGGACTGTTTCTGACAGTAGCCATTAATGCCCCCTAGCCCAGAGGCGGGGCAGTGATGTGACAAGGAGAGCTAATGTATCTTGTCCCCGCACCAGGCTACATGTGTGGCATGCACTTGCACTTCATGATGAGAAAACCAAGCACAGGCTGATAAGGAACTTGATCCCACTAATGAGTGCAGAATTCAAACTGAGGTTGCCCCCTTAGTGATAGGCCTCAGAGCCTTCCCTTGGACGGCACCAGGCACCCCCATCCTGTGCTCCACCTCATCCCACCATCATCACCCTCTTTTGCAGAAGGAAGCTAAAGAGAAAGAGGATCACACTACATGGATGAAATAGATACCAGCTTAAAATGGGCCCTGGGTCTCAGGCTCTGGAGGACCACACTCTGGAGTCAACTGGGCCTCTCTTTCACAGCTTGGACTGAACTCCTACCTGTGAGAACATGGTCCTTCTGGTGGCAGTGGACATGGGTCTCCAGGGCAGCTCTGGCTGCAGGGGTGTTGTGGATGCTGCAGTTGGCACGGGGAAGCAGGCAGCACCTAGCGACAGCATAGACACCCTCACCCCCAAATGCATTGAGGGCCTTGCAGACCGGCTGGCCCCCTATGGCCTGAGAGTTGCAGAAAAACAAGAACCGGTGAGAAAGAATATGGGGCTGGGACAGGGGTACACAGACACCTAGTTGGGACCCTTGGAGCCCTGAGCATTCTGCTTACCCCATTATTCTAGATACAAGTCATTTACCTAGGCTGGACGGAGGCAGACTGCGCTGTCTCCAGGCAGTTCTATCACAAAGCTTCCAGCAGAGACATTGGGAGGCTAACACACCTGCTCCAGCCCCAGCCTGGGGCATTTCACAGGTGCTATCCTTAGGACCTGGCTCTCCTGGTCAGGTGCTGCCCTCCAGCCAAACTCAGTGTCACACAGGATCTGAATGCCCTTTACCCCAACTCCAGAGCCACAGACCAGCACAGTGAAGCAGCTCCTAAAGTGTTCTGTCACAACTCTGACCCACACCAGTCAGCACGGCCCATCCTAGTTGTGGCTCTCTCTGACCATGCCTTTAAGCCTGAAAATAGCTATTAGAAGACTCGGGATCAACCACTTGCAGCTGCTGAGGGATGGGGCTGGTTATGGGTAGACAGACATACAAACAGGGCCCAGGCACCTCAATCAGATCACCCTGTCGCCTCCCGCTCCTGCAGAAGCTGGAGCAGCTCAGCAGCTCCTCTTCTGGGGCACAGCGGGCTGTGGCTGTAGCTGTCCGAATGGGTCCAGAGTGTGCCGACCACACTGTCCTGCAGAGCAGCTGCCCACCTGCAACAAGGCCCAGATGAGGAGGGTCTTGGGGTGGGAAGAGCACCCACCAGAGATGTTAGGGCTCCTCTCAGTTGATAGCAGGAAAAGAGGCTTCAAGGTGGCTATATTCCCATGAAAATGTCATCAAATCTTTTCAGAGTCTCTGCCCTCAAACTGCAGCTAAGAAAAGAAAACCCTCCTGTGAGGACCAGGGGAGGGACTGGGTACCCTCCCTGCTATCCTGCTCACCTGTCTCATGGGTGCTGGGGGGCAGTGTGGCCACCCGATTGGGGGTCAGCACCTGCTGGTCCTCAGGGAACCAGGCCATGTTGATGACGTCTTTAGCAGAGAAATGGATCAGCCTCTGCCGCAACTCGGCCAGGGTAAGTGTCGGCTCCCGAGTCAGCATCGTAGCCACAATGCCTGGAGGTGCAGAGTTACAGAAGGTGGTGGCCTGGGCCCTCCTTCCCAAAACATAGGGCTCCTGCCAGGGCACACATGCAGAAACACACACACACAAACCTGTTCCTCTGGAAATTTAAACACCTGCGATCCCTTGCTTGGTGAAAACCAGGTAAGAAGACATCTGATCCCACCTATGGGCCTTGGTGACTGCAGGAGTTTGCTAAGTGAACCATTCACCAAACCCCACATCAAATGTCCCTCCACCAGGGAGCCTTCCCTGACCTTCAGGCTGAACAATGCCATTGTGGAGCTCCCTCTAGGTGAGCTCCAACTGCTTTCTGTTCCATCCATTTGTATATCCTTCTCTGGGTATATCCAGTGTTCTTCAGGACATTGTTGGGGGTTGGTCTGGTGCTGCTATGTATTCAAATGCTAAACACTGGCCCCCAGGATCTAGGTGGCCCCACTTACACCAAGTGATGCTATGTAGACTTTGCTCCCCAGTTAAAAACGATTGGTTGAATAGAAACAGCTGCAGCCAATTACTGGGGAGAATAGAAATAGGTGGAGTTTCAGTTACTGGGCTGGGGGTCGCAGGTAGGGACCCAAGGAAGAAGGAGAGAGGAGAGTGGAGGAGGAGGGAGATGGAGAGAACAGGAGGTCTCCACTAGACATGGTGGACCAGGAGCGAAAGGCTTCCCCCCTCCCCCCACAAGCTCCAGAAGGGACTGTTGGAGCAGAAGTAATCCAGGCAAGATTCAAACAGCAGGTACTTGGGTACTACAGCTAGAAAGTAGACAGTCTAGCAATTAGTAAAATAGATTTAAGGGTAATCCCCAGTAGTTGTGCGAGAGCTGATTAAATAATCCATAGGATTGGGGGACTGGCCAGGTCATATTAATAAATAATAGAGTTTATTAAACTGCATTTACAGGACATGGTGATAATTTGATTCTTAAATTTCTCCCCCAAAGCCTATATATTGAAGGCTTGGTCACCAGCCTGTGGGAGGAGACATAACCTTTTGGAAGTATGTCCTATAAACAGGTCACTGGGGGTGACCCTTCCCATCTGCCTTCCAGGCACATGAGGGGAGCAGTTTTGCTCTACTACACACTCCCCACCATGGTATGCCCTAAAATAAAGGTGCCAAGTGACCATGCTGAACCTTCTGAAACCATGAGTCAATAAACACTTCTTCCTTTAAATTGGTTACCTCAGACTATACACCACACCAGGAAAGATGCTCACCACAGGCACCATCTGGTCCCCCTCACATCTGCCCTCAGGCACCGGAGCTGACCCAGAAGGCCGGGGCACAGCTGTCTGCCAAAGGGCTATGGTGGCAGGATGGAGGAGTGGTGACTCACCAGCCACGTGGGCAGCAGCCTGTGACGTCCCACTCTGTGACATGAAGCATGTGCTGCAGTCACTAGAGGCTCCGATGATGTCCTTCCCGGGGGCAAAGAGATCCACACAGCGTCCAAAGTTGGTCCCTAAAGTCCCCAGGGTGACTGGCTGGTCCTGGGCATTAGTGGCCCCAACTGTGATGACCTGGCACAGTAAGGAAGTGGGTAGGAGAGAAAGACCAGAGCCACAATGGGACAGGTAGATCTTGCCTCTGAGCCAGCCAACTCCAGTTCTCACTGTGGCCCACTGAACTGCCATCTCCTGTGAGAAATGCAGCTCCTCCAGGGACTCTGGCATCTCACCTTGGCCAGGGCTCCCCAACATTTTCCAGACCCCATTTCCTCACCCTCTGTGGAGCCCAGGTTCTCTGGTAGAGACCGTGTAGGAAAAGACCCTGCTATCAGGCCATCATGGTACTGTATAAAGCCTAGAGCAGGCAAGATGGCAATGTTAAATTAAGCAGCTTGGTAAGCTCTGATGGTCAGGGAGGGAAGACTGGGTTACATGAAGCCTTGAGCAGGGACAGGTGTCTCCCATTTCTGCACATTCAGCACTAATAGGTCACTGCATAGCAGATGGTCTGCAAGTATCCCCAGATGAGGATGGGCCCACTGGACTGTCAACTCCCCCAGAGAGGCCTCTCCCAGAACGCACCTGCCATAGTCCCAGACATGGTGGATAATTACATGAGGTCATCACATGAGGGCTTTAGGGCAAGGAGTCATCCCCAATCTCACCAAGGTCAGTTATAGGTGGGGAGATGGACAATGGGGAGGGAGGTTAAGGGATTGGACAGGACAGTGGGTCTGATATATAAATGGCTCAGGGGTTTGTGGGTGATCCAGGGAAGCAGAGGGGGTGGAAAGACCACTGAAGGTGCTATTCTCCCTTCCAAGGGACAGAAGAGATCCTATCTGAATGCTGCCTGGATAAGGCCCCAGGTCCTTAGAGGGGGAAGGAAGAAAGGGCTGGACAGGATTATAGGTATGGCTGCATGGGTCACAGCTTCCCACAGACATTGGAGTGGGGAAAGCATGAGTCCCATCAGGGTGCTGGTTTGAGGGCTCTAAGTACTTTCAGCCTAGGCAGCTCAGTCAGCAAAGGGGCCATCTTCCCTTTGTTCCGGCAGAACAGCTCAGCACCTACCTCTGGAGCAGAAGCCGGGGAGTAGAGGCAGGCATCGTCCCGGAAGTTCCCGGCTGCTGCAACCAGCACTACCCCAGTCCTTGCCAGGTGCTGGCAGGCAGTGTTAAGGATCCGGCTATACCCACCCGCCAGGGGCAGCAGCACCACGAGTGGCCCAGAGGGCTGAATTAGCTGGCTCTTCCGAATAAACTCCAGGCCTGCAAAAATCAAGCCAAAGTCACCTGCTAGAGAGGTGTACTTTCCTCCTCTGCCTCCTTCCCTCAGAGACACAGTGTGATGGGTTATTTTGTGGTGGTTTGGTGCCCTGATGCTTGACCAAACCTGTCTGAATGCTGCCTTGAAAGTGTTTTATGTATGCCTGACTTTAAATGATTTACTCACTTTCTTTGAGTAAAGTGGATAACTTCCATGACATTGATGGTCCTCACTCAATCTTTTGAATGCCTTGAAAGAAAACACTGGGTCCCTGGAGGAAGGGAATAATTCTGCCCCTAGATTAAATTTAGACTCAAAACTGAGGGAGCTGCGTGTTCCCCAGAACTAGATGATAAGATGTTATTTCTGAAAACATCACACACTTTGGTTGCAGGATGTAATGGCTGTTCTTGATTGTCAACTTCTAATCCAGATCTATGAGGTAGGAAGACACCTTTAATCCGGAAATTTTGAGTTGAGAAAACCTGCCTCTAATCTGGGTCATGCCTTCTGCTGGGAAGCCTATCTAAGGATCTGGAAGAAGTTTCTGCTCTCTGCCTGCTTGCTCTCACCTTGCTAGCAAGTCTATCCCTTCATTGACGTTTGGGATATAGTGAAGACCAGCTGAGACATCGAGTCTCATGACATGAAAAACTACTGGATTCTTGGACTTCCCATTCATAGCCAGCCATTGTTGGATTAGCTGGACCTGTAAGTCATTCTAATAATTCACACAAGCACGTGTCTATGTGTGTGTGTGTAAACATGCACGCACACACACACACGTGTTTGTGTGTGTATGTGTGTATGTATGTGTGCGTGTGTATGTGTGTGTGTGTGTGTGTGTGTGTGTGAGAGAGAGAGAGAGAGAGAGAGAGAGAGAGAGAGAGAGAGAGACTCATTTTATAAGTTAGGTTACTCTAGATACACTAACTAGCACAGAGAACATGGAGAAATCAAGCTAGAACCGAGTTGGAAACTTCCCCCTGCTGCCTAGCTGTCATGGCTGAAGGATGCTATGTAAGCTGGTGGGAAAGAAAAGTCAGCAGGCTTTCCCAGATGTAAGCCTTTGAGTTCAGTTCAAACCTGGCCAGTGGCATATGCTCACTGGTGCAACAGTAGTGTGGCTGTCATGAGGGTAAACAACCACTTTCTGATTAGATTTGAGGCTCACTCCACTGAAGGAGATTTATGCCTGGTACTGTAAACCTGGTCAAACCCCATGGCTGGGAAGGCCATAGGCCCCAGGGCAAACATACCACTATTAATTTTGCTAAATGGTCATATTATTAAACTGCCTTCTAAATGTCTATGCTGATACCCACAGATTTGTGCTACTCTCAAGCTTGGTCTTTATAAAGTGGAGAGCAGTTAATTTGGAGACTCATCACTGGGTCAGTTGTAATTACAAATGTCACCTACACTCCTATGTCCACGTCACTGCCCCTGGCCTCTTCCTGGTGTGAGAAGCCTCACCTCAAAGTTCTGAGGATAAGCGACCATGAATGTTCAGCCATAATGGGACATCCTTATCATCCCCCTCTCCTACGGGGCTCAAGAAACACCAGAGAAGAGAGGTTTGAATGTAAGGACCAGGGCTGGTCAAGAGCGCTGTGAAACGGTATGTTCTAAACATGACAAGGCCATTGTACATGACAGTAGCCATGTTACCTCACCGGGTGTACTCACTATATCATAATGGCAGAGGAACTTCCGAAGCCCCACCCTAAGGAACTACTAGCAGGTAACTGCTCCCCTGAGCAAGAGGTGTCATTTTTCTCAGCCACACACTGTTAAGTTGCTCATGCTCCAGTGAGTAACACTCTTGTTAGCAACTGTAACGAAACTCGAAACTCGGTGGGTGACAAAGCAAGCTATCAAACAAAAGACAGAAAAATAGAAGAGAGACTTATGGGAAAGGAGAGGGGTTCAGCCGAGGGGAGGAAAGGCAAGAGAAGATAATGTGGCGTAAAATGACCAAAATATACACAGATATGAATTTGTCAAACGAGTAATGGATTTAAAAACAAAAAACACTAGCCCTAAAAAGGGAAACATTTTCTCCACTTTTAACTTGTCCGGCTTCTTGGAGAACCTGAATATGCAAACTATTAGGATCCTCACCAGACTTTGTTTCATGCCTTTCCAGAAAATTCCTAGGCCTCCAAAAATGAGAGCGCCTCCTTGACAGCCCTCAGACTTCATAAACCTCGGCGTCCCTGAGGCCTGTCCCTCTCATCACACTTGGAGTTTTGTACCCAAAATAATTAGAGACTACCCTGGCACCCACTCACAAGCTGCCAATCTACCCTCCATAAACAAGTGCTATTTATATGGAGCCAGGAGTTAAAGACCCCACAGCACCCCCCACAACTCTCCACTACAAAGACCTAATCCCCCAACATCAACAACACTGTTCCCCCACTTTGAATGACTGTGAAGATCAAGTTTACCAAAGGCCCACTCTAGAGGTAACTCTAACCCTTGCCTGCCCCGTAACCTGGAGACCTGAGTCTAACCACAGCTGGTCTAGCTTAACAACTTCATTCCTGTCCAGCCTCCTGTTCTGTTACCCAGTGAGGCCAAGCCAACCTCTCCCTCTCAGAACCTTCTGGATCCAGGTGTCCCTGGGGGGCTGTGGCTGAGGTGGGAACTGGAGTCCAGGACCACATATGTAAGGGCTAGTTGGTGAGGCCCTTCACACCAGGAGGAGGTAAGCGGCAGCTAAGTGGACACAGGAGTGTCACTGACATTCGTGATTACAAATGGCCGCTAGCTTATGTAGACTTGGGCTTAGACCTGACACCCCTGTTCCCCGCTTTATACAGAGGAGCCTGAGGCTGGAGTAACAACTCCTTCCTGCGGAGCCCACTCCATCTCTACTACGTTAGAAGCTTTCTACACACTGGTGGGGAGAGTTCTCCTGCAAGAAGCCCTCCAGAGGCCAGAGGGGTAAGGACTTGCAGGGAATGGGTAGGCCCAGGAAGTGGCCTTTGGTGGTGGCAAGCTGGACTGAGGTTGGTCAACAAGGGGTTGGGACAGGCACAAGAGGTCCCTGATGGGACAGAAACTATTGCTTTAAATGTGTGTCAGTGACTGACTGTGCCCTAAAGTCCCACGCATGTGGCTGGAAAGATGACTGAGTGGTCAAGAGCACTTAATGCTCTTGAAGAGGACCTAGGTTGAGTTCTCAGTACCTGGTACACATATGTACATGCAGGCAAAACATTCCTGACCATAAAATAAATCTAAAACAAAACAAATAAAAACAACTGAAGATGTCCCACTGATAAGGCAAGCTGGTTCCCATATCCTTCGTGGGCCAGCTCAGGGCCAGCATCTGACTGGTGGGTGACAGTCAAGCCTTCCCCAGAGGCTGGCAGGCTCCCATTGTGGGCCCTGGCCAAGTCACCCTCTCTGGCTGGGCTTACTGTTTAGCCACCATCTCATGCCAGCCTCAGGGTCTCATGCCAAGCCTCAAACTCTGTGTCCAGCACACTGAGATACAGTGAGCCAGCACTACTTCACTTCCTCTCCCTGCCTACATACTGAAGTTCTGGGTACCTACTGGAGTGGACTGATGAAGTAACCTGCAAACATCTAGAAAGATCTATTGCAGTTTCCCCACCAAGTTGGTGTCCCAGCTTTGGCAGCAAGCACACTGGCTTCCACTACCTCAGGACTTTGCAAATCTAATGCAGGTGACATGTGACAACACTGTAAGGGAACAGTACAAAGCTGTGGGAGAACACTCACCCACAGACCCGCTGGACTGAGCCTCCCCCACCTCCAGCCTCAGTTTCCCAGCTGCATTCTTGAACTCTGGGACCCTGCTGACTCTATCACTGTAAACTGTGTAACAGACTGCCTGACTAAGAGACCTTGGTTCCTGCTAAGTTTTGGCTCCCTTCACATGGCAGGTAGAACCCAGAGTGTCACTCACCTATGAGGGTGCCACTGACTGTGCCCTTCCCTTGACAGTTGAGCACACGCAGACTGTGCAGGCTGGTGCCCTTGGCCACACCAGCATCCCGGCCGCTGACCACGCCTGCCAGATGGGTGCCGTGGCTGTCACACTTGCTTGCCTGATCAATCAACACAGGGATCAAGTGAGAGGGTGTGGACAGACTGACATAGCACCCACAGATGGCAGGGAAAGTTAGGCAGTACTGACACCATGCTCCAGGGGTGGCACCTCTGTCCACCTTCACCCACCTCTGAGATGAAGTGAGAGTCATACTCACCTGTCTGTGGAAGCGTGTCCCATCCTCCTCAGGCACGCTGTTGAAGTCAGTGATGGTGACCCTGCCCTCAATCTCCCGATGGCCACTCTGGATGCTGGTATCTAAGAGATACACCTCCACCTGGCTCCTTCCATCTTCCCATAGCAGTCGTGGTGGGGAGGGGAGAACAGTTCCAGGGTTAACACTATTGCTCATATACCGAGCTGTCTGCCACCCCACCTGTTAGACAGCTCATGGGAAATCTCCCCATGCCTCCTGCTTCCATGCTTCTGTGGGATACAGAGAGTTGGGAGCTGCCTATAGCCTGTAGCTGGCAAATGACAGATCCAGGAAGTAAACTGAGGTATCCAGTTCCATGTAAAACAACAATAGGAACATTCAAAACACAATATTATGGTAAAAGATAAACCAATCTTCTTCGCATATGCTCTCCCGGCTCGCTAAGGCAAGGACTGAGAGACAGAAAGAAACTAGCAGGATTGTCTGGCATTCTGGCTGCCCAATACATTCCCAGGAAGGAAACAGGCTCCAAGTCCCACAAATTCATCTGCAAGGACCTGGTAAGGCAGTGGGCTATTTCTTCCCCCTTGAGTCTGGGTGGGACTCAGTGCAGGAAGCTCACCAAGAGCCTGACACCTGCACCTTCCCTCTCTGAGTAGGTGAGATTCTTCAAGAAACAGGCACTGGGTGAGCACTACATGAGACGCTCGGGGTGGGGTGCCTGTGCAGGCCTGGTGGAGGAGACCGGCAGAGGGTAGCACGCGTCTGTTTCCTATGGAAGGAGAGCTAGGAGAACGGAGGAAAGGAAGGAGGATCCCAAGGCAGCCACACTCAAACTTCCTCAGCCTGGGGGACTGGAGAGATGGTTCAATGGCTACAGGCATTTGATGCTCTTGGAGATGAGTTAGGTTCAGTTCCCAGCACCCACATAGTGGCCAACAACAAACTACAAGCCCAGTTCCAGAAGACCAAATGCCCCCCTCAAAGCCTCTGCGGGCACTGCCTGCACATGGTCCATATGCATACAAGGCACATGGTACATATACATACATGCAGACAAAACATACACATTAAAAAAATGAATCTTTAAGGAATTCTCATCCTGGGGTTGGGCACACAGTTAAGTCTTTGAGTTCCTCCCTAGCAGGCCTGAAGCCAACCAAGCTCAATCCCTAGTAAGTATGGTTGAGATACAGGGCAAGGTGTCTAAAAGGAAATGGAACCTTGGATTGCCCCTCCCAACCTAGCACAGAGAGCTCTGTGGCCACCCTTGTGGGGGGGTGGAGGGGGGCCCTGGCTGGTTGCATAACTAACCCAGCAGCCTGAGAAGTTCAACTCCTCGAAGCTGCCAAGCTCCATCCATCTCACCAAATCCATGCCCCATCTCTTTAAGCAATAGATAAACCTTCCTTACATACTCGAAGGGGACAGACACTTCAGCCTCCACAGAACCTCTGATTCTTTCCCAAAGCAGGTGCCCTTCAGCCTTTCTTAAGGTGATGTCACCCACAGTCCTACCAGATCCAGATCACCATCCCAAGTCTCTCTCTCTTCATCTCTGAAGGCAAGACACACTAGGCAGACCGTTGACAGATGCAAGGAGCCTCCAGCAGGCTGATGGTACTGGTGGTAGAGCAAGGTGAACTGGGAGACTAGATTGGATATCTAAATGGGAGCCATTGAAGTGAGTTGTGTCTATCCTGCTAAGGGGTCTGTCTCTGTCTACAAGGCTGTCTACAAATAGTGGGTCAGTCAGGTTTAGGCTCTTCCCAGAGATAAGTAAAGCAAGAGGGGCCTATCCAGATGGGAGGTGTGGTAGTTTGAATAGAAATGGCCCCCATACACTCTTGTGTTTGAATGTTTGACCCGTAGAGGGGGCACTACTAGGAGGTATGGCCTTGTGGAGTATGTGTGGCCTTCTTAGAGGAAGTGTGTCACTGTGGGGGCAGGCTCTGAGGTATTATATATTCAAGCTACACCCAATGTGGCAGTCTCCTGCTGCCTGTGGATCAAGAGGTAGAACTCTCAGCTCCTTCTCCAGCACCATGTCTACCTACACGCTGCCATTCTTCCCACCAAATGGACTAACCCTCTGAAACTATAAGCCAGCCCCAATTAAATGGTTTTCATGTATAAGAGTTGCCATGGTCTTGGTGTCTCTTCACAGCTATAGAACACTGACTAAGACAGGAGGGGATGAAGCCAACCAAGATGAGAGGATGGAGGGGAGGGTCATTTAAGGGAAAACTCTTGCATTTCTTCATGGAGCTATGCAGAGAGGACAGAAAGGTCAGTGCTGACTCCATGCCCCAGAGTGGGGCTGGAAGGGGGTGGGCAGAGCAAAGCAAGTGGAGGCTGGAGGCTTACTGGGGACCTTACCAGGGGAGCTGTCTTCCTCTGTCTGCTGCCATGCTGGGATAATCCGCTCCAGGTTCCAGGGGATGCTCTGGGCGAAGACAAAGGAGTCTTCCTCGATGTATTCCACATGGGGCAGCTTCAGGGCCTACAGAACCAGAGAACCATGCACTTACCTTCAAAAGCCCTCCACTAACAGCAGCCCACAACAGCCCCACCCAAGCCAACTGTCACAGTTTCACTCCTGGGGCCCAGAAGACAGACCAGGGGCCAGTGTCCTCATCTCACTCTGGTTGGGGAGCACGGTGCTCCATAACTCCAGCGACTGAATCTATATGACTGGTCAGAGGAGTCTCTCTTCCTCTCTCAGGATTTTGAGCTCCACATCTCACCTGGGAGTCAGGCTATGCCTAGCTTCAGGGAGGTGGTCAGGAATCTTAGTACCGTCACTCTCAAGTCAGGATACCAGGGCTGGCTATGGTGTGTCTGCTCCCATCTCTGTCCTTTACATTGACCCTGCAGACCACAGCAACCAGACTCCCAGGCCTCCAGTGTGTTTGGCTATATCACACTGCATCAGTTTGAGAGAGGGGCCTGCACCCTGCTCCTTAACCAGGCTCACACAGTTGCATCTGAGGATGCCACACCTTTCCTCCGTGGCTTCAGCTTCCTCTCTTCATCCCCCTCCTCAGCTCCTGGAGGCCCAAGGCATCTCTAGGTGCTTCAGTATCCCCGGGGCTCTTAACCTTCCCTCTGCCAGTTTCTTTACTTAATATCTGCTTAAACACTCGACAGTCTAATGGTGATGTTGGCACCCGTCTGTAATACATGCATTCCAGAAGCAGGGGTGGGGACATCATGAGTTTGAGGCCACCTTGGGCTACAGAACAAGACACTGTCTCAACCAATCCTTATTCAAAAAAGCATTCCACTTTCCCTACTAGTCCTCAAACGATGGCTCCCATCACCCCATCTGGCTTATAGATAATCGTAGGAGAGAGAGGCGTCTGCTCTAAATTAAACAAACTAGTGAGACACTAGTGCACCCTTAGAGGCTCCGAAGCTCAAGTTCCTAGAGCAAATTCTATGGCCTCCTGTACAGAGCTTGCTGCCCTGACCAGCAGGCACCTGTCGCCACCTGGCACTTCAGGTGTCTTATTCATTCCCCACTGTGCTGAGCACACAGCACCGGCTAACTGCCTTGGCATCAGCCATTCAATTATGCTTGGTAAAGTGCACAGCATATGGATGGAAGGCACTGACTTGATGTCCTCCTGCACTGTAGCACTATCCATGCCCCACAGTCATGTAGTAACAAGATGTTAAGTTAGTTTAAACTCTGGGGCAGCAGTGACCTGAGGCCAGAAGATCAGGTGCATATGCAAGCACACTGAAGGCCCTGAGCACTGGGATCTAGGGGTGTGCAGGGGGCTGAGAGCACCCAGTGGAGGAGAGAACTAGCAAGCAGGTGAGAACCTGGAGTGCCAGGGTGCAGAGAAGAACAGGGAGGGCAGGTGATAACCTGTATCCCTTTCACCTCTGTCAGCAAAGAAAGGCAACATTCAGAGGAGTGATGGAGAAGTGCTACCCTGTTCCAGAAGAGAAGAATCTGATACCTTTGGCACCTTTGACATCAGTGTCCCCAGGCCTTGTCCCCACAGGTTCTCACAGGCAGTAGACAAACCAGAAAAGGATACTGGCAGGCAGGCATGGGGTGGGGATTCTGCTGCTAGCTGTCTTGTGCTACCTTCTGTTCTCCTATGACTGTAGATGTGGCACTGGGATGTGGCCAAGTTTACAAGGCAGTTACTAAGAGAACCAAGAGCCACAGGTGCTTACTGGGTCTGCCTCTCGGCAGTGGGCACACTAAGGTCAGTGTGACATAGAAATGGAAGCCCATCATCCTAGAAAGTCCCACGCCCGAGAAGGTAGCTCACCAGGCCCAACAGGTCACTGCTCATCTTCACCAAGAAGCCTGGGAAGAGGTCATAAAAGATATGCAGAACCTTGATGACATAGCCCCGGCGGGCAGCCCGGGTCTGCAGGCGATGGGCAGCTTGTTCAATCTGCAGCCGCTGGGTCTCCTCCATCAGCACCACCACGTAGGTTCCTGGCAGCCTCCAGGCCTCCTGATCCCCAGGAAGGAAGAGAAGCAGAGAACATGGGAACCCCAGTGGACCCAGCATGACCTCATCCCAGTGTAGCATGAATATAACAGATTTTCCCACATTGACTTGTTGCATGCACTCTGTTCCTGTTTCCCTGGGAGGAACATCTCTGCCTGCCCAAGGAATGCCTCAGAAAAGATTCTCTTCCTCTTCCTCCTCCTCCTCCTCCTCCTCCTCCTCCTCCTCCTCCTCCTCCTCTTCTTCCTCCTCCTCAGCAATGTAGCTTTAGTGAATTCAGCCATGAGACCTTCTGTCTCCTGAGTACATCTGGTGAGAGTAATCATAATGTGTATATTTTTTCAGTGTTTCTCTGCCCATGCTTTGAACTCTGAGCTATCCAAATAAACACTCCACAGAATACCAATAAAAGGCTCTTAGGCAGCATAGAGGCCCTGGTTTTGTTGAATCTTGAGTTGCCCCAATCATTGGTGGATTTAAACATGTGATACCCAAATGGCCTGACCAAAAGAGAGGGAATCTAAGGAGAGGTATGTGGTTCTGGTAAACACACAGGAGTCCACTCCAGGACACCAGGATGATCATGAGCGCAAAGCAAAAGAAAAGAACACATGTGCCTACTGTGCACAAGGCTGAAAGCATGGTGGAAGAGGCAAAGAACAGATTTCTAAAGCCTGTCAGAACATATGGACACACTGCTACTGGCTGCCGCCATAGGCACATTGCACATGTAAGGCGCTGGAAAGGTGTCCTGTTATTTTAAACAAGTTCATGGGCAGGGAGAGGTGTGCCCATTAAATGTCCAGCCCCTTTTAATCTGATAGCCTTAGTCATTCACCTTTGCAAATTACCTCCACCCTACTGGTACAAAGAGAAGGCACCCAGATAGACAGCCCCTTCAGACAGAAAGAGACAGAAGTAGACAAGCCTTGCCTGAAGCCTTCAGCTCCCTTCACCCCCTTCCCAGTCTTCCAATTCTTCCAATGATTGGAAAGACAAAGCATGCTACTAGCCAATCCTCTGCACCCCTACAAGTTGATGTGTTCGCATTATCCTGGGAGATTCTATTAGCTCAGAAAGAAGGATCCTGAGACATACCTAACCTTGCCTCTTGTATTTCCAACCACTTCAACCCTTGGACCCATCGCCATCATGAAAGCTGATGATGCTTTTCCTCAGTGAGGAATACATGCAGAGTATGAGTTTATCCCCTTCCTATAAGACACTGGTGGGGGGTTAAACATGCCATGCCCTCTTCTGAAGCTATGTCTCCATATAGCTTCAGAACTGTTGAAAGGGACAGCTGAAACAGACCACCTAATATCCCATGAGTGGGACACGCTGCCCAGGACTTGTTTAAAGCCTGCTAGATCCCTTAATTCAGGACTTGGTGGCATAAAGAGACTGTCAATCAAACAGCACAAAATCAAAATGCTAATCCTTCTGATGGTGACCAGCACTGAGCAGCTTATGAGGTTAGGACAGAAGATAGGGTTTGAGAGGCAAATGTGTTATGACCATCAGACAGTGAATCAAATGACTCTGCTGTGTTAGAGCCAAAACCAGGTTTCTGAGGCTGAAAAGGTGATTACATAACGGCCTTTAATGCCTACACTTCACTGCTAAAGGGAGCGAAGAAGCATTCTGTCTTGGGCATTCCTTCGGTGGATGGAGGTAGTCCTCCTAGGGGGCTAAACAGTATTCTATGGGAAGAGAGACCACACAACAGGATAGTGTGGGAAAGTCAACTACGTCCATGCTATATCCCAGTCTTGTCTACAGATTAGGAGTGAAACCAGAGATAGACAAACTGTGAATAGAAGGGATCAAACAGTCAACAAAACACAAGTCCCCCAGCTATGCAGCTCTTTGTGATACTGGGTGTACACATTTTCAGACTTGGTGGTCAGCAGGAAGGGAAGGCATGGGCTGCACTCGGCAACCTCCATACCACACCCGTCTGTCTACAGAATCCACAGCCTGGTCACTCGGCTGACGCTACCCAAAGGCCTTCCTAGTCATACCTCCACGTTCAGTGACCCTTCCTATCCCAATACCTCTAACTCCCTCCAGAAGCAGCCCAGAGGAGAATTCTATGGGAAGCCAGGGGCGCACCTCCTCTCTTTGGGTCACAGTATCTCATGGCTAGAATACAATGATTGGACTAAAATTCCTTGCCAGAATTATTTTTACTTTAAATTTTATTCCATAAAATATTTATTGAATGAATAAATAAGCAAATTTTAGGGTGTTCCTGAGCCCCTCAGATATACACTCACTTCTGCCCACTTGTCTCTCAAAACAGAGTACTCAGTATTTCCTGTGCCAGTCACTTGGGGGGCAGTGGTGATTAGAACTGCCTTATTTGTTTGTGGCAGGGTCTTGCTATGTAGCCCAGGCTGGTCTTGAATTCACAATCCTTCTGCTTCAGCCTCCTGAGAGCCAAGATTATAGGCATGCCTGGCTCTAAAATGCCCTTTATTACCCTGGCTGTGACTCTCCGTCCCTTTAGGTACAGAGCTTGGGGAACATTGGGAGGGGTGATTCGAGTTGAGAACCTGACACCAGCCCACCACTGGCTAGGGCTAGGTCACTCTCAGAAGCCCATTCTCCCCTCTGCCCAATTAGCAGTGACCAGATGGTCACACTGCAGTGGGCTATAATCCCAAAGTAATCTCTTCCCTGGTTACATCCGGAGATCACCCATGTGGTTACCGAAGAACCAAAGGACCACCACTTCCCTTTTAACGAAAGCTCAAGATAAAGTAACTAGCCACCCAGGGCCAGGAGAATGACTCCAGCCCCAAGTTCATTTCCAAGCCGGGCAAAGAACCTCAATGGAACCATGGGAAGATTAATTTGGAGAGAACTGCTCAGGCAGGAGCTTCCTGTGGCCCAGAGCCAGAGGCAGATATACCCAAGAAGCTGACCCCACCCACGCACTCGCCTACCAGTGCCCCCAGTCATGCAGCCCTGACACCCTTCCCCTAGATCAAGGCCTACAAAACCCCAACAGGCACCCAGGATGATTGTTGGCACCCAGTTGAGAAAGATATGCCACTAGAGTTCTCAGCGTCCCGATGCCACCTTACTCAATACCTGTAGCACTTAGCCCACCCCATCACTCTCAGCCACAAAAATGCAGCTGTGCGCTAGGTCTTGCCCCGCCCCCCCCCGCACCCCAGGGCTGCATTTAGAGACCACCAGACGGCTGGATGAGCAGAGAAGACCCTCGGAGAGCACCACCCCAACCGCTAGGCAACAGCGTTGCCTGGCATCCCACACCCATACCTTAGAGCAACGGCGGAAGGTGGCGGTGGCCACATGTGCGGCCTCATCAGCCAGGCCATCCTCCTGGGACGGGAGGGCGAGCATCAGCTCTTCGTAGTCTCCGTCCTCGTCCTGGGCACCGGCGCCCGTGGGGCACAGTAACAGCAACAGTAGCAGCAGTGGCAGTGACCGCCACCGCGGCCACGCAGAGCAATGGGTGCCCATCGGGGCGAGGAGAGGTGCGCGCGGCAGCGGGAAGAATGTGGACGTGTGGGACTTGGGGCACCCGGCTCCGGGGTTGCGGGCTGTGATGTCCTTGGGGAGCCAAGCACTGGCTCAGTCCTCCGGTCTCAGGAAGAGAGAGAAGGGGAGCCCACCGGCAGCCCGCGTGTCCACGTGAAGGTGGAAGCCTTCTAGGGTGTGGGTGCTGGGGGCCGGGAGATCACGCCACCCCAAGCCCCATCGGAAGATCCTCTCTGATTAAACATTAACGGGGCCAGGGTACTAAAGGATCGGGTTTCGGCCTCGCCCTCCCCAGACAGCGTCAAATGACGCTCAGAGAGAGGACTAAACCCCAAATCCTAATTGGGCTGCAAACCGGACCTGCTACATTCCCCCCACTTACCTCCCACTCCAATCCTCAGGTGGGGTGCCAACTCAGAGGCATGTTGAGCCCACCCCTTTAGTGTTTCCGGGGTCTGCCAGCCCTCCAACAATATTAACTAACTTCTCCTGGGCCCTCCCCCTGTGACCCATGACTCCTCACTGCAGGCTGACTTCTCTCCACCTGCCTAAACTTTGCACTCCATACAGCCCGTATTCCTCCCTCCCTGGCCTCCACCCCTCTGCTCCTTAGGTCCACCTGCACCCTAGCCTACCTGGAGAAGACTGCTTCCTTTGGGTTCCAGATACACTGGTCACTTCGAGGGACGATTCTACGAGACTCCACATTTAAATCTTCAAAGATGCTAGAGACTCAAACTCCGTTGTAAGCACAAGTTGGGTCAGTGTGTGTGTGTGTTGAGCAAAGGTTCAGTCTGTGTTTGTTTTTTTGTTTTGTTTTTTCTTTACACGCTGTAGCTAAGAACTCAGTGGAGCAAGTGTCCAGCTATACCAACTGTGTGCTGGGCAAAGGGGATTCCATCCTCAGACCCCATAGTGGGTTCCACAGAGGGAAGGCATGAGGCCAGGCTCTGCTCAGAAGCAAGATTCCAAGTGGCTTTAGGATCCCAGATTGGCACTGCTCAGCAGTCTGACTCCAGTCCTGGGATCCGAGGCAGCCTTCCTTGCCACCTTTGTCTTTACCGCAGACCAGATAGCCCACTAGAGTGGACTGAAGGAAGGCCCATAAGACCAAGCTGGTGTCATCCCTGTGTCCTGTGTCTGCATCCCCACCGCATAGCCCACCATCTTGGCAGGAAAATGAGCTCATTGACATCCTCTCAGAGATGTCTGGAGAGTCTCTGCCCGGCTTAATGAACCAGGCTTTGGTCAGAGTCCTCACCAATGCTACCTGCAGCAAGAAGGTCCGGATGGAGCTTTCCTTGTGCTCCCTCCGGGAGGCCAGGCTTCTCACCCTTCAGGCCCACCCAGTGGACGATGAAGCTGTACACAGAGGGTGTAGATCCACAGACTCTGTCCAGTGTGCGCTCTCTCTCTCTCTCTCTCTCTCTCTCTCTCTCTCTCTCTCTCTGCGTGTGTGCATGTGTGGTGTAGGGAGATGCGGAAGGGGGTAGGTACCCTGGGCTCTGTGACAGATGGAGCCAGAGGAGCAGTCAGGTCTCATCCTACACCCTCCACTGCATTCTCCACAGAGGTGGGGAGGATACCTCACTGGATGCCTGCCACTTGGCTGGGTTTTTACCGCTCATTAATTCTGCCCCTACTGTAAGTAGCCCCAAGCAACTTCTCCCCCTGCTGAGAACCATCCCTTAGCCCCAGTCACTGGTCACCAGTCTGTGGCCCTACCACAGTACTATCCCTATCCCTGTCCTTCATACTGGCTATCAAGTTTAGGTGAATCAGTGGTTCTCAACCTGTAGGTCGAGACCCATTTGTGGGTTGAATCCCTTTCACAGGGATCACATACCAGGCAGGTATCTTACATAACAGATCTTTACATTATGATTCAGAACAGTAGCAAAACTACAATTATGAAGTAGCGAGTAAAATAATTTTATGGTTGGGGTCAGTACAACATGAGGAACTGTAGTAAAGGGTCACAGCAGTAGGAGGGTTAAGAACCACTGACACACATTCACTGGGAAGTTCTTCTTCCCACTCCTGAAGTCATAGCGGTAGGTATGAGAATGTCCACTCAAAAGATGTGACCAACCTTGACCCTACTTCGAGGGCTGGTTTGAGAAACAAAAGAAGAGGAATATGCAAAAGCCAGAGAAACCCGGGGAAGAAGCTGGGCAAAGGCAGAGGCACAGATGGGAGAGATGCTGACACAGGAGTGCCTGGGGCTGCCCCACACTGGGAGAGATAGGAGGGATTCTCTGTAGCCTTGGGAGAGCACAGCTGCTCTCACTCTTGGTTGAGACTTCTGGCCTCTAGAACCCCAAAATAACAAGGTTCTACTGTTTGAGACAGCCAAATCTGTGGTAATTTGCATTAGCATCTATAGAAAATGAATATTACCACGTATTGGGTATCTTTCAGAGATGCTGCATTTTTATAAAAATATTTTCAGTCTGAATTTGAAACATTTAACTCTTTATTTTTATTGGTGAGGTGGTAAGGAAATACTTTGTCTTTTTAGATGCTGGAAGCTCTAGTATCTTGTCCTGTGCATTAGTTACCTTTCTTATTTGCTCTGAAAATTTCCTGAGAATAGCAATTTAAAGAAGGGTTTTATTTTGGCTTACAGGTTGCCAGCACAGTCCATCGTTGTGGGAAGTGTAGCTTCAGAAGCAGCTGCTCATGTGATCACATCTGATCACGTGATCACGTCTGATCACATGATCACATTGCACCCACAGTAGGCAGTGGAGAGAGATGAGCACTGCTATTCTTTTTAATTCAGTCCCAGAGCCATCTTTCTTCAACTACCCCAATCTAGAAAATCCCTCAGAAACTTGTCCAGAGGCTTGACTCTTGTGTGATCCACAGCCTGTCAACGATTAGATCCAGCTGCAGGGTATCACAGTTCCCTCCACCCCAACCCTGGGATGACCTAAAAATCACAGAGTACTTGACTGCGCTCTTACCAGCTGCATGTCCCCCATCCCCTGCAGGCTCTAACCCAAGCTTGAACCCTGAACATTCCACAGCACCACCAAGGACTGCTAGAGTGTGGCCCAAAATACCTGGGCTCCACCCTGAGCCAAAGTCATTAAAGCCACATACCAACTCCACCTTGACCCTCTTGCTACTGTAAATGTCTAAAGGCACCATGTCAGAAATGCAGACAGACACTTGCACCTTCCTACAACATCAGAATTTCATGCTGTGTCAGTTTCCCCAATTGCAATTCACTACGTGATCTTGATTTCACTGGATAGTGGTCACCAGCCATCACAGATCCCTTTACTCAAATCCAAATTACTAATCCTAACTCTGAGGTCACACGTTACCCTTCACACAGTTTATATTTGCAGCAAAGGTGAGCCAAATCCTTGAGTTCCTCATGGACCCGTGGTCCTCACTTATGCTTAGCCTCCCCTACAGCCAGCATCTCCCACACCGTGGTCCATTTGATCTGCCTGTGCGGACGCCATTGACTATGAAATGTTAGAGGCTGCACTGAAAGCAGATGGAGAGAGCTAATGGAGCCAGGAGGTCTCCGTGGGATGACCAGAGAAGATTTGCCATCTCAGGGAGGAGCAAAGCTGTTCCAGGGGCTGAGTCAACTCCAGCAAAAGCCTGGGGACACAGGTGGAGGTCCTTTCCTCTGGTAATTTTCCTGGGCACAGCTGTGGCAAGAGACAAGATGATAGGTTGGTATGTCTGACACCAGGCTCAGTAGCCCTGAGCCAAGCATTCAAACACATGAGTCCATGAGGGCCATACCTATTCAAACCACCACATGGTCCTTAAGAGTAACCAAAAGCTCTCTAAGTCTGCCTAAGGCCAACTCAACAAGAGGGATCTCATACCTGGTACTAGAAAGCTAGCCAACTTCCCAGGGCTAGTGAAGTCATGTATCTTGGAGAATATCCTACAACCACCTTTTTGCTAAGCCAGCATAATCCCTAACTACATTCTAAATATTTGTTCTTAAACTACAGTAAGTGTAGTCCTCAGCCCTCATCAAGGTAACTTATCTTTGCAACAGATAGAACCCAATACAGAAAAACACAACTAATGATAATGTTGAGTTTATGGAGTCTTGTCCCAACTGACACCTCCTATACAATTCCTACAACTAAGGGTCAGCCATCATCACAGCAGAAGGGTGGAAAGATTGTAAGAGCCGGAGGAACAGGCAGTCTGCTGTGAGACTGTCTCCTAGGAAAATCAGAAACTGTACCCATAAACTCTCACCATCATGGCTGACTAAAAATGAGCTGAACAAGGACAATGCCAAGAGACAACATGCCAAAGTGGATGGAGGAAAGCCCATGAGGCCTCAACCCTAGATAAGGAGCCACAGACAACTAAGGAATGCTGAGAGTGGAAGAAATAGTCTTCCAAAGGAATAAGCTGTCAGCATACATATACATGGATGTTTGTGTGTGTGTGTGTGTGTGTGTGTGTGTGTCCATCTTATATCTGTCCCACAGCTCTTCTAGCCAGCCTCCTGTCCTTGAGCCTGTCCTTTCCTTGGCTGCCACATTCAGGTGTGTGAGGGTGATTCATGCTTCCTTACATGTGTGACACAACTTGTTTCATGAGTTCTTAGAAATGGAATTGAGAGTGGAAAGGCACTTGGAGGCTTTTTATCGCTACCCTGAAGAAAGCTGACTCCCGGGAAGATAGGCTGGGATTCACTCCACCATACACAACTTCAAACCTCAGGGGCTCATAGGATTCCTCTCAGCTTTACTTCTCTGTCCACAAAGGAGTCGGTTCCTCTGCAATGTCATTATCCTCATCTCAAAACCAGACTGATGAAGGAACCATCACTGGGCACCTTGTTGGGTACCAAGAGAGAGAATGTGAACACATCATTCCAATCCATATCACCTCACATACACACACAAACATGTACACAAGCACACACATACACACACACACAATAAATATAGAATACTCTCAAAATGAAGATTTGTTGCCTACAGAAGGCAAAGAGAGTATAGGTGTTATTTCTAAGGCAATTTCCTCCTCAGAAGAAGCATGAGAATTTTCAACAGATGAACCTATATATTCCTACAGAAAAGTACCTTGGGAGCAGGCGTAGTTCAAGAAGGAATTATGGGATACTTGGTATAGTGGTGTACTCCTGTGACATTGGAGTGGTAAGAGGGTTTGGGGCTTTTATATACTAAATGTGCTAGTCTCTTAGTAGCAGGTGAAGATGATATCTTAGTAAGAAAGCCCCTTCAGAAGCTGGGCAGTGGTGGCGCACGCCTTTAATCTCAACACTTGGGAGGCAGAGGCAGGCAGATTTCTGAGTTTGAGGCCAGCCTGGTCTACAGAGTGAGTTCCAGGACAGCCAGGGCTACACAGAGAAACCCTGTCTTGAAAAACCCAAATTAAAAAAAAAAAAAAAAAAAGAAGAAGAAGAAATTCCCTTCTGGTTTGTATCTTTTGTTGCATTAGTATCTCTAATCAGTAACAAGCTGCGACATTGTACATAGTTATGAGCTGGTAAATTTATTTCTCAGGAGTTTATTCCGTGAAAAATTTAGGCAAGAGGGCAAATGGCACTAATGGCATGAAGATTGTCCTAGTGAAAATCTGAGGGTAACTGAAGGGCATGTGAGTCCCAGCAAGGACCCAGGGGTGTCCCCCATCCACAGCCTAGGATGGGCAAGGGTGAGAAGGAGCTACCAGTTCCTATTCAAGGTTAAAGGCAATCTTGAATTCCTAACCTGAGTCCTGTAAGGACTGCCAGGGCAGGACACCAGCATTCAGTGAGGGTGGCACATGGCAGTGATGGCAGGAGGTGTGTGATGGACCAGAAGGCTCATATCTCCAAGGAGAGCAAAGAGAGGTGACAGGTTAGAACTCCACAATCTCTCCAATGTGATCTTCCACAGTGATTTTTCCAATGACCCTTTCCGGCCACAACTCACCTTCCAAGATTCCATTCACCCCAGCAGCACCACCCTAGGAACCAAGACACCAATCTCAATGGACTCTGGAGTGACACTCAAGTGATATGCCAACCACAGCACATAAGTATATGTGATGTTTACCTCTGAGTGTGTAGAACAAAGTCCAAGGTATAAACCCCAAACTGGGTTAGAGGGTTCTTGCTTCCTGCATCCTATTTAGGTCTGTCGCATTTGTTTGTGATAGTGAGGTAGACCTGGCATGGCTCACCTCACCTTTGTCCAAAGCATTTCCTTTCTCCCTGTGTCATCTTTCCAGGCTCCATGGAGCACGCTGGGCTGACACTAGCCTTTCCTTAAGAGATGAAGAATCTGGGCTGGAGAGATGGCTTAGTGGTTTAAGAGCACTGACTGCCCTTCCAGAGGTCCTGAGTTCAATTCCCAGCAACCACATGGTGGCTCACAACTATTTGTAATGGGATTCAATTCCCTCCTCTGGTGTGTCTGAAGACAGCTACAATGTACTCATATACATAACATAAAATAAATCTTTAAAAAAGAGAAAGAGAAGAGGAATTTGAAGGCCCCGATGCCATCATCTTGCCTTGAGTCTAGGTGAACCTTACCCCTTTTCCAGCTCTTTCTTAAAGTCCAGAGAAAGTACGGCCAGGAGAATACACGCTGAGTCTAGTGTGGGCCAACTGTCAGAGGCCAGGGCACCCCCTCCAGCTGGTGGGGATTGGGGAGCAGGTGGGTGAGTGGAGCTGCAGTTCTCTGCCAAAATGAACCTCCCCCCAGTTTTAACAAGGCTGTATCGACTACAGACAAATATAAATGGCTGCCTGTAAATCAGTCAGGTAGTGTGTCTGTCTTCCCCAGAAACTGAAGTTGGTGGGAGCAGGAGCTCTGTCTGACTGGTTCTCAGCACCTGAGCCTGACAAAGCCCTTTAACCACTGACTTAATTAATTACCAAGAATACATTGCATCTGAATGCTGCTCTAGGTGCTGGGTTAGAGCAATGAGCAGGGTCTTCCAAGCAGCATCTGCCTTTCTCTCTCTCTCTCTCTCTCTCTCTCTCTCTCACACGCACACGCACACGCACACGCACACGCACACGCATGTGTGTATACACTGCAGCCCCTATCACAGGAGAGTGTAACACACTTGGAACTTAGCATGTGAGGTGATAACAAGGCTGGAGTGTTTGGGGAGAGTGGGTGGACTTGAAAGGGTAGTGAGAAAAGCACTCTTGAGGGGTGGGCCCTGGGTCCTGGGTGAGCTGTGCCTCCAGATGAGGAGGTGGGCCCATGGGAGTGACCCCATGGGGTCCCAATGTGGGGTGTAGTATGCTAGGGGCAGCTGCACCCTCAGGGTCTCAGGTAGAGATGGGAAGAGAACTGTGAGTAGAGAATAATTTATCTGACCTATTATTGAAGTGTTGCTGCTACTTAGAAGACAGACAGTAGCAGGGACCAGGGGAGAAACAAAGAAGGCAGTCAGGTGCCCATGAGCCACCCTGCAGTGCTGGTGAGGAAGGAAGAGGGAGGGACTATGAACATGGATGTCCTTTGAAAGCCAACAGCTTCCAGGTTGGGGAGAGAGCAAGAGACCGAGAGAAAGCAAGAGAGCGAGAGAGCGGGAGAAAGGGGGGGGGAGCTCTATGGGGAGCTACATGGCTAGAAGGATGGTGTCCCTGCTTACAGAGCTGGAGACAGGAACTCACTGGGGAAACCTGGCTCTCTGTTTACACTTTTTGATCTCTTGAGCCATTCACTCACTAGATGCCATGAATCAGACAGGAAGATGCTGAGCTGAGAACATTAGTGCCACTCAAAGACAGGGACCCAGAGTTCACTGAGGGAGCCTATCAAGCAGGGAAGTGACCCTGGGGCAAATACAACTGGCTACCATAACTATGACCAGAAGAGGGCATCTGGCAACCAAATTCAACACAGGAACATCACTGAATTGGCCTGTAGGGAAAAGCTTCTTCCTGCAGGATTGGAAAGGCTGTTACAAAAGTGAATCCTCTGTATGGGGTCCTATTGCACTGGGTGACTGCAGCTAAATATCGTGCAGATTTCAAAATAGCCAGGAAGAGACTTCTCTGGCTCATCTCACCACACAGAACTGACACGTGCTTGAAGCCATCAATATATGAATCTCTCAAGTGTCATCATTCTTTTTTTTTGTTTGTTTTTGTTTTTCGAGACAGGGTTTCTCTGTGTAGCCCTGGCTGTCCTGAACTCACTCTGTAGACCAGGCTGGCCTGGAACTCAGAAATCCACCTGCCTCTGCCTCCCAAGTGCTGAGATTAAAGGCGTGCGCCACCACTGCCCGGCTCATCATTCTTAAATACATCTAAACATCACACTGAACTTACACACACACACACACTGTTATGTGGTAACTAAATTTTAAAAATAATTTTAAAATGCATCCTGAAATAGTGGGTGAAGGGTGCATGGGGCCAAAGAAGCTTTCTTTTCTCACAGGACAGGAAAGGTAGGACGTGCTGGGCTGCTGGGAAAACCCGGAACTGAGGGAAGAGCTGGCAGGGCAGATGAGAGAGAGTATTTCATAGGGAGAAAGATGCTCTCAGAGCCGCTGTGGAGGGCACAGCCCTCTTTCACACCAACAGAAGATACAGAAGGATACACGGAGTCAGATGTTGGGGGCCCAGATGGAGGCTCTGTTTATATCATACATGTTTTCTCACTGACTGGATAGCAAAGCATCAGCTGCTGAGAAGGGTGAGGAGGAAGTCTTGGAAGCCTGAGAAAACAGAAGGACCAGCACTGGGTGAGACAACGCTATCTGGGGCCACACAGTCTCTCTCTGAGACCCTAAGACCTCATCTGTGTAGTGATAAGAATAGAGGGAGCTTCTGAATTCTCTAAGAACTGTGCTGGAATTCACATGCTCAGATCATTGCCTGCAAAGTGTAACTTACTCTTGTTTTGAGGCAGTTTCTCCTTCTGTAGCCCAGGCAGGCCTTGAACTCACAGCAATCCTCTTGCCTCAACCTCTCAGCTTCTGGGTGTATAGGCACCAGCTATAATATCCAGCAGTAAGTTTGTTTGTTTTGTAAACGACCAACCATCTTGGTCATTTTAAAAAATATTTATTTATTTATTTTATGTATGTGAGTACACTGCACTGTCGCTCTCTTCAGATATACCAGCAGAGGGCATCAGATCCCATTACAGATGGATGTGAGCCACCATGTGGCTGCTGGGAATTGAACTCAGAACCTGTGGAAGAACAGTTAGCGCTCTTAACTGCTGAGCCATCTCTCCAGCCCCCAGCTGTAAGGTTTTTAATTAAAATAAACAGCAGGGTCTGGTGGCATACACCTACAATTCAAACACTTGGAAGACAGAGGCAAGGGTAGGACTGCAAGTTCCAGGCCAGGGACCCGAGGCTGTGGGCAAGGGAGGCTCCAAGAGTAGACTGCCGAGGCTGACCTAGTGGAGGGATGGTGTGGAAGGAGGTGGGTGGCGCTGGTAAAGAAGATGTCTTCCATGAATGACAGCTGGGAGAGATGCTGGAAAGGAGGGTGTAGTCAGATGAGAGCAGGGTGGGAGTTTTAAAACTGAAGTGCTGGAAGAAACACAGGTTCCACAGGACAGGTCAAGAGTTCAATGGAGGGAGCGGAGGCTATGTGGGTGGCAGGAAGGCCTCTGGCGTAGATGTGAGCTAGTCAGAATGAGGTCTTCATGCAGCAGGAGTAGCATGGAGGGGGTTATGGTGACCTGTTGTGGGTTTGTGGAGGGCAGAGGACAATCAGGGAAGAGGTGGTCCTAAGGAGCAACAGCTATGCCGCTGGGAAAGGCTGGGGAAGAGAACAAGGCATTCTAGAGCAAGGAGAGAGGGATGCGTATGGAGAGACCACAGAGGACAAGGCTAGGGTGTCTTGAGCACGAGGAAGCTGCGAGGAAGAGAAAGACCAAACTTGCCCCACCTCTCAGGGAGCGCTGGAGGTCTAGGAGCAGTGACCACAATGGACCAGCAGAGGGCACCAATACAACGAGTGAGCAATCTCAGCCTGAAGACAGATGCTACAAACACCTGCTCTAGAGAGATGAGCTAGACGCAGCTCTATCTCCACACTCCATGGTGGTGGCCCAAGCACGGAACATGGGAGCAGGATCTATGGTCCAGTTGTCACAGCTGCCA
>JADRCH010000098.1:130309-193631 GCA_019843965.1 Rhynchomys soricoides | reverse complement strand
CATACACTCACACACACACTCACACACTCACACACATATACTCACACACACTCACACACACTCACACAACACTCTCACACACTCACACACTCACACACTCACACCCACACACACACACGCTCACACACACTCACACACGCACACGCACGCACTCACACACTCACACACACTCACACACACTCACGCACTCACACTCACACACTCACACACACTCACACACGCGCACACTCACACACCCACACGCACACACTCACACCCACACACACGCACGCACGCACACACACCCACACACTCACACACACGCACACGCTCACACACAAACACACTCACACACGCACGCGCGCGTGTTTACACACACAGGATCTCCTCCAGGCTCCCCACAGTCCTTGACCATCTTCTTTTCACTATCTTACCTATCCTGAAGCCCCTTGCAAGCCATTTGGAGAAAACATAACCGAGACCTACTCGCCCCTTTCCCCATCCCCATCTAAGCATGCCCACACTTCTTTCAACCCCTAAAATTAAAATTAAGACAAACAGAACAAGTTCCCTCCATTGCCTCAAGTATAATAGATACCGGGTCCCAGCTGTAGACAAGACAGTAGGAGTCCAGTGTTCTGCCTCGGGTGGTGATCGGAGTTCCCAAGAAGGACACAATGACTGTGTATGTGTCGGGAAGAGGGTAGGAGAGACACGCTTCTAAGTAGGTACACCTTGAGGTCCCGCGGCTCCTCCTACAGCACACCCGACTGCTTGGCCACATGCTGCGACCAGGACCCCTTCTCCCCATGTTCCAGGATGCCCACAGATGACCACTGGATGTGTGGCAGCCTGTGAGAAGCTCAGCTTCCTCTAATATCACGGGGACCTTAAATGCCCAAAATGTCTACAATGCTGCTCTTCCTCCTGCAGCCTGTTCCCTGTGTTCTTCCCTCTAATGACAGCACAGATCTTTCCAGACTCTATAAGACACCCTCCTTCAGGTAGCATTCCTTGACCTCTCCTTACCTCCCTGACTCCTCTTTGCCAAGGCCGTAAACATCGCTGTGTGCCCATCTCTCCCTGCCCCTTTTTCTGGCTCTGTGTGAATCTGGACAAAGTGTTTCAGAGCCCAGGAACCATTCAGGAGTGGCTCTCTGCTGGGTGTGATGGATCCAGTGCAGAAGCAGAGGCCAGCAAACACACAGGCCTGGGGTGTGGGGAGGCAGTGACAGTGGCCATAGTGGGAGGTGAAGGGTGGCGAAGGAGCCTTGCAGGGGAAGAACAGTCAGGTAAGGCTGCAGGTGAGGCTGTACAGTGTTGCCATGACACCCATTTGCCCACTCCCAGTCTATTCCCTCGTCAATAAAATGGTGACCATAGCTCCAATTTCACCAAGGGGAGGGGAAGCCAGCTGACAGAGCAGCTGAGGAAGTGTTTCAGGTTTCACTACTCTGACGGAATTCACATCCATCAGTCAAGCACAGAAGGACTGTGTTCAGGTGTGATGGCAGCCTCGCCCCACGAACAACCAACCCTGCCCGGACTGGAGATTTGGATCTGAAAGACCCCAAGGGCATGGACCCCACTGGCCTCTAGTGAGGAAAAGGATGGAAAGGAAGGGATGGAATCCCCAGCATCCAGGGCCCCGGAGCAAGTGGCAGAGAGTGGAAAAGTGTGAGGAGGTTTCGGGCCTCCAGGCCAGGGTGCTAATGATGCAGGGAAGCCAACCATCTGAAACCCCCTAGCAGCACCCAAGCATAGCCAGCCTGCCCTCCACTGTAGGAAAAGAGAAACTGAGGCTGGGGGTTGGGGGGCTTCTCTGGGAACAAGTCCCCACACAGGCTGGAGGATGGAGGGAGCTCCTGGGAGGAAGGGGGAAGGCCCTGGTGTAGGTGGACAAGAAGCAGGGGCTCAGGCACAGGGCTCGGGCAGAGGGGAGGAAGAAGGTAGAGAGCAAAGAGGAAGCAGGGCCACTGGGGTCCCTAGCTGCCCAGGCCAGTCTGCACCACTCTAAGTGAAACCTATGGTGTGGGTGGGTGATGTATTGTCACCACCAGATTCAGCCCTGGGATGCTGCTGCCATCTGTCCCTATGGGCCTGTATTTCCTACACCCCACAGTAACCCTGGTCATCCGTGCCTGTCCACAGCTCAGTTTCTCCAAGACACCTATCCCACATAAACCATACTTCACACTGAGACCCAGTACAGAGCACTACCTTTGCTTTGACCATGGCTGTCCCTGGCACGTTCACCATGGAGAGAGTTGTTGGCATCTCCCTAGTGTTCCCTCCAATTTCCTATGCTCTCCCCGGGGGTCACTTTCACGGGGTTTCACAACTTGAGTTTGTTGTGAGAAGAGCCACCTGGGCAGCTCCCCCATGCTTCTGTTTACATCAAACAGACCGCAGACGCCACCTGCAAGCCTCACAGCACCTGGCACGCTGGGCAGCAGAGATGGCCTCAGGTAAAGACCTCATGTCCTTGAGGGGTTGAGTGATCATCGCAGAGCCTCAGGGTACTCTGTCTCCTCGTGTCTGCTACTGACCTAGCAGGACTGGGAACACAACTCTATAGCTTTAGTGTCATATACCACACCCAGTGGGTGCTTGAATCTGTTTTTTAAGGTGCCAACGGGTGACTGTATGTGAGGTCCTTCCCAGGAACCTGATGTTTTGTTTAGTTAAAAAAAAAAATAGAATCAATATTATTTCTAAATATAAAGCCCTTTCTCATTATATACACATTTTCTGTGAAAAAAATTTATAACATAAAAATGGGAAGAAAAATCCCATTTAAATGGCAACCTTTAAGCTTTTCTGGTCACTTCTGCACACATGGATGCTATGAACTCATATGCTGCACCTGTTGAGAGTGCATTTGGCTGCAACTGCAGTAGCTTAAAGAAAGAGGTAGACTTTTCTCATTTTGGTGGAGTGCTTAAGGCTGATAACTAGTCCACTGGCTCAGCAGAGTCATGGCCTTTCTGTGGTTCTCTTGGACTTTTCCTCGTGGCTGAGGTACGACTACAGCAGCTCCATCCATTGCATCCATGTCTGAGATCAGCTAAGGCAGTCAGTTCCACATTTCTAATGGGAATCCAAGTGTTTTTCAGGTATAACCCCAGCTAGCTGTTCTTTAAGGCCCATTTGTTATAATTTTTGATCTTATGGACATTCCTAGCAGCAAACAAAATTGTCATAAGTACCTTTGAACCAGTCATAATTAATCAACTGCAAATAGAATGTCATAAATGCCTTTGAGCCAGTCATAATTAACCAACTGTGAGTGAGCATGGGATCGCCACAAGCAAAATTAAGGAGAGAGAGAAATAACAGTCTCCTGCTGCATGTGTGCTGTTTTATAGTCTGTCACCTTTCTCTTAACTATGTACTACCAAATTGTTCCACACCAAGGAACACACTCAGTCACTCATTTAACAATAATTTGAGAACACACTGCATTCTGGGACCCTAGGTAGGCACTGTGGATATAATAGCAAGCATTATGGAGCCCCACTGCCATGAGGTATAGAGCTTAATGAAGCATACAGAAACTACAGGAGAAATGCGTAAAAAGTGTGTAGCTTCAGTTTTACTGTGTGGTACAGAAAAACAGGTCTGGGCTTGACTCAGCAAGGATAGTCTTCATGCTGAGTAGAGGATCATGGAATTAAATATAGGGTCACTGTGTTAAGTGTGGGGTCATTACGTTGAGTAGAGGGTCATCATAATGAGAGGAACATCACCATGTTGAGTGGAGCGGTTCAGTCTGCTGGGTGAAAAGTCATCAATTTCAATAGAGGGTCACTATGTTGAATGGTCAGTCACTGTTAAGTGGATCATCACTGTATTGGGTGGGGAGTTACTGTATTGAGTAGAGTCATCACATTGAAAGGAATTTCACCAAATTGAATGGAGGGTCATAACACTGAGTATCTGTACAGAGTCCTCTTCCTGGAGTTGCAGTAGGTAATCAATGCTACTCACATCAACTTGGTGGCTGCAGCGCCGTTCCTCATTACCCACCCCAATGTTCTGAGTTCCCAAATGGAAGGCACACACACACATAGCCTTGTATTTTAATATGCCTTAAGCATCTCAATGGCTGGGCCACTCCTAAACCTCCATGTGGCTAACAGCTCCTCTCTGATACTCCTGAGTTATTACTTGCTAAAATCTATGTTCTATCTTTGCTGCCCTAGACCCAATGGGGGGGGGGTGTTGCTGGGGCCATATTTCCCAGGCTCTTATATGATTGGTACACTCTCTCTTCTGCTCCTCTCAGGCCTGGACATTACTGCTTTCTCCACATAGTGGTTCTATCTCCTCCTTCCTTTCATGGTCCCCTTGCCCGAGAATCCTAAAGTCCTGCCTCTGTCTTTCTGCCCAGCCATTAGCAGCCAGCAACTTTATTTACCAATCAAAACCAACTGGGGCAGGGACCCTCAGTGTCTCACATGTAGTAGACATGTCTCACATGTCTCTCAAATTCTCCTGCAATTTTGGAAACCCAATCAACATAATACAAGCATTAGATCAAATCCACAGCAGGATTGCTTAACTAACCTATTGGTGTCATTTAGATCTTAGCATGTTTTAACTTCATCAGTCACTACCTTCTGTAAGTCCGCCTTAACATACTGCCTGATTACCTTAGAATAAATTTCTGTTCTAAATTACAGTTCCCAGAAGTGATATTGCTGGTTTGGTGCAGGCTGCTGAAGCTCACACTGTGGACCTTCTCTTCTCAGGGCACCCACCCCTTGCCCTCCAAGACAGCTTATCCCCTGCCTCATCTCCAACACCCCTTTCTGTCTCACTGTTATCTTTCCAAAATGCAAAGTTGCCGGGACAGCATTATGTCTGGTTGTTTTTGTTTGTAGTCCACTCATGTTCCTGGAGCTGATGACTTTTCAACGATCTCTTTATGAGATGTCAGCTCATGTGTGTGCACGCACACACACTTCTCTTACATACACTACAAAATCTCCTCCTTCTGTGTCCTTGTCAAACTAACCTTCTGGCTTCCCATGGAATACTCAAACTCCTAAATCCAGTCATGTCTCCCCATCCTCTCACCCTCTCCTGCCACCCTCCATGCCTGTCCATGGCCATCTGCTTCAGGGCCAGTCTGGGATAAGAAGGGCAAGTCTCCCTTGGTCTTTGCACAAGCAGGATTCCATCAAGTTCCCTCTAGGGAATACTATCCACAGAACACACATGTGCCTGGATGTGTACCCTTGAACAATCTCTGCTCATCCCCCTTGCTTGCTCCCCTTAATCATCCCCTGGCTCTCTCCCAGTCAAGTTCTACCCTTCTGTGCCTCCCTAGGCTCATCCCTGCGTCCTCAGAGAGCCATTAGCTCATTCTACAGTTGTCCCAGGAGAGCCAGGCTCCCCTAACAGGTGAGAGTCAGCCACATCTCTGTCCTCGGTACCTAGCAGAGGTGGCACTGTGTGAGAATCCTCATAGCTAGAATGTATTAATTAATTAACGAAATCTGTCCATGCCCAGCCCCTAGCCTGGTGAGCAGACATCTAAAGCATGCCATTGCCATTTAACCTCTGACCTTAAGGGTTCTACTCATCCCAGGTCTAAGTGCAGACGATGCATAGATAGCTTGAGAACTGCCATCTTCTACAGCAGAGCTGTCATCTACCTTAGTGTCTTACTGGGACCCAGAGTTGACTCTGAGTCATCTTGGAGCTGTACTCTGTCTGAGCTAGGGCTCTGATGCCTTGGGCAGAAGCACTGGGCTCTGCTATGCTGGTTGGCTGGGCCTGTATCAGCAATGAGAGTGTAGAACCATGGCCCCATAGCCTTCAGGCCTGACCTGGCATCCTGTGAGGGCTACCAGTGCATTAAGTCTTCATGGGCAGTCAGTGCTAAATCCTGACCCCAGGCAGGACACAGGAATCCTCGGGCCACCAGTGGGTCCCTTTTACACCTGTTAACAATATGGCCCTCAGCATTGCCTTCCTCAAGTCACTACTCTGTTCATGAGCATCACCACATCTCCCTTGCTGTTAAGACCAAACCTGGCTCCATGCAGGAATTCAAGGAGCCCCAGACCACTGCAGCCTCCCTCTTCCACCTTGACTTCCACTATTCCAAGCATACCAGTGTCCCCCACTTTGGGGGACACCTTGTTTTTTCTTCCCATGACAGCACTGGCCTCTGCCATGCCCTCTGACTGAGATCCCATCTCTTCTTTTTTCTGAGTTCCAGTTTAGGGTCCTTCATAATCCAATTGAAAGGAAACAAACAAAACATGGAAGGACCCTTTCCTCCAGTGTCTCTAGCTTGCTCATTCAGAGTGAAGATGGGGAGGGTTGTGTTTTTAGCCCACCAGGTCCTTCCCCTGAGTTTAGAAATGTTGGTGACAGTTTGAGTACCAGCCCTGTGCCTACACTGATGCCTGGTGTCAAGGTTCTGAACACAGTCTGCTCATTTCTGCAGGTGACAATAACAATGCTAAGCATGGTTTGTGGAGGGCTCATGGGCACTGCATGCATGCCACCCACTCCATAAACAGCAACCTGTCTGAATCACTACACCGTGCCTCTGATGTCTGTGTTACTGCCTCTGCTTTACAAATAAGGACAATTAAGTTCAGAAAGATGAAATCTCTTGGCCATAGACACAGAGCTGACCAGGTGGAAGTCCAGCCTCACATTCATAGCAGATACTCTAAGGCTGGCCCCCTGTCCCAGGCTGGGAATCACTGTGCCCATGCCAGGAACCTGCAGAGTGGGCACCTGGCTCCTCCAGCTCCACTCTGTCTCACATAACTGCTGCTGCTTACTTTCCTAAGCAAATGGTGGAAGGATGGGGTGGGAGTCCCTAAAGACTTCCCATTTCAGGAGCAGAGACCACAGTCACCAACCATCCTAGGGAAGAAGGGCAGAAAACAGAGCCATGCACGGCTGAAAAGACCTTGGGGGTAGAGTGGAAAGGGTTCTGTTCCAGCGTGGGGCAGGCTGGTTCAGGGTCCAGAAAGCAGAGAGAGAATTTGAGCCAAGCTTTGAGGATTAGAAGAGAAGGCACCCAGGAGCAGGTATACCCAAGCCTAGGATAGCACAATGGTAGGTCTGCAGTGCTGGACATGCATGCCATTGTAGCTGATTCAGCCTCAAAGGGCAGCAGGGGCCAGATGATGAAGGGCTGTGAAGCCAGGCTAAGGGATCCAACCTTTAGCAGAACACAGTAGGGAACCACGGAATGTTTGGAAGCCAGGGTGAGTCTCTGTCATCAGAGCAGCAGGTGGGCACAGGTGGGTGTTCCATGTGGCCTGACTGGCTGTTCTGCCTTGCTTCTGTGTGCCTGGAGCTATAGACACCTCCAGCCAGGACTTGAAGGTCTTATGGCTATATTTCCTTGCCTCCACTTAGCTTTTCTCTGGAAAAAATAGACAAATGATCCAACCTCTCCGAGCCTCGGTTTCCTGTCAGTCAGATGGGGACAATACAGCCCTGCAGGCTGAGAGAGGGAGAGGAAATCAGGTACACTATTTAGTCTTATGACTCTGTGAACCACATGACCCCAGGGGCCACTCAGAGAACCTGTACTGGGGTCCCAGTTCAGCCCCCCACACCACCAGTCCCTCAGTGCTGGTAGGAGACCTAGGAAGCACACATAGGCTCCCAGAGGTACTATAGAAGGGCCACTGTGCACCATGTTACCTGTAAAACCCAGGTCTCCTGCCCATTTTCTTCCTATTACTGGCTCCTGAGAAGCAGCAGCAACCTCCCCAGCAGCCCCCTCTCCTTCAGGAGATGCCATGCTTAGCTCCATGCCACTTGCTGCTAGAACACCTCTGGCTTCACCCTTGTGGGAGTTTTTCCCCACTCCCTACCGAGTCACTCGTGTGTTGTCTCGTTAACAGGTGAGACATACCTGATCGCCACGTTGCTAATGAGGAAACAGATGCCAAGAGAGAGAAGGAAGTCTGACACTGTTTGAATACCCATGATGTGACAGCGGGCACTGTACCCATGTGTTCATCTCACCCTCAGCTCCACCCAGAGGGGTTCTCTTCACTGCAGGAATGTAGACACAGGGGATCAGAAACAGAAAGCGACCTGTTCAAGCCTGCACAGCAAGGACTTGGCAGAGGATGAGTGTGAACCCAAGTCTGTTTGTACTTCAGAGATTTGTTTGTTTCTGAGATTTAGGACATTTGCCATGTGTCAACAGACTACCCTTTCCCCAGGCTTTTTGAGGACCAGACAGAATAAAGAATGTGAGTATGCCCAAGGACAGGGACTGGACATACAGTCTTACCTCCTTCTACCTTCATGTGTAGAGAAGGAACAGACACCTAAGAAGGACTGCAGGGTACCTAGGCCACAACAAACCATTAGCAGGCCAGTACTCAGGGCCCCCAGGACAACTGTCTGCCCTTGCCACCCCTCCACGGGGACTTTCTCCCTAGAGTGGAAACTCCCACATCAGACAGGGAGAACTGCCCTGACATGCAAACCAGAAACCTAGGGCTGAGGGCTGGGATCCAGGGTGTGACACCCACCAGGTTCCTACAGGCCCTCTGGCTACTCCAGGCCACCACTAGCACCTTGTTTTCCTCTGATTTCATCAGCCATCTGGGGGACATCCAGAGGCACCAACCGGTAACCCACACACACTGAGTCAGGGAGGCAAAAAAATGGTAGGTCCATGGTGGCAGCTGCAGTGAACAACCAGAGAGCTAGGGAGGGCTAGAACAGGAGGAAAAGGGCCACTGCCCCTGCTGCCCAAGTTCACAACCCTTCCTTGCCATCAAAGTCAATGGTGCCCTCTCCTCCACCCCTACCTGCCAGTCACCCACTGTCTCCGGAGGCTGACAAGGAGCCGGAAGGGCTGAGATAGGCAACAGCAAAAGCAACCTAGGTGAGGCACAAGCAAAGCAAATAGTGACTGAGCCAAAAGAGGAGCAAACGCCACACCACTGCCTGCCCTGCCCCCAAATGCCTCTGAGTGACCACTGCTGCCCTGACATCAATGTAGCTTTGTCCAGGCTCTTCCTCTTCCAGAGTAGCAGGTCACGTGATCATAGATAGCAGCCTGCTTTGTGAAGCTGCCTGGTCTGGAGCAAAACTTGCTCCCTTGTCAGCCACCTGACATAAGCCCCAATCCCCCAGGGTATCCTTTCTTGCCAAGCTTGGTGTCCCAGGTTGTCCCCTACCCATGCCACAAACTGGCTTTGAGTGTGTGGTCTTACTCTTCAGCTAAAACATTAGTGTGAGTGGGCTCATCCAGGGCAGCTCAGGAGCATGGTCTCACTTCAAGGTAGGTGGGGAAGCCACCTTAGTTCCCCCCACACCATCTGTAGGAAAGGCAGAGCCAACTTTCCTCTGCCCCGTGGCTGGCAGCTAAAGGCTCTTGATATCTGAGGCCTCTGCAGCTATGATTCTGGGCATGGGGGCCATTCCTCCACAGCTATCCCACATGGCCACACTGCTGTGTCTGCTGCTCCCCTCACAAAGAACCCTCAGTGGCAGCCAGGCATGAAGCCTCATTTTATTCTGCCCTGAGGGGAATGGGCAGTTTCACAGAAAATAATTTGCAGGCGCATAAAAGTGACCTTTCAATGTCAAAAACGTTTTTATTTCAGCCCTTGGTGCTGGCTCTGCTCAATCTGATGTGGGTCACAGTCGTCCCTGCCTGGGCCAGCAGTACGCAGCAGCTAGTACATGTCACCTCACCCCTGGCTGGGACATGAACAGGGACACCTGGTCTGTGACCTATCAGCAGAGAGCAGGTGCCTGGTGAAGCTTCTTAACTGAAGAGGTAGACATGCCCCAGAAGCATGAAGGGTTGTAGTGTGTTCTCACTGAGCACCAGCGGAGTCTCCTTCCCTCGACTGAGACCCCTAACCTTCTCTCAGTGTCCTGCTCTTAGACATCTTAGAACAGATCTAAGTTGTGTGGACCTGGCTGGAGAAGGTAGCAACTCCCTCCTCCTTATGGCTGCTTCCATGCTGGGCTGAGAACAGAAGGCTCTGCAAGATCCACAGATGGGGGTGACTCTGCTCCCACCCCACCTTCTGCTCCATGCTTGTTCCCAACTTACAAGACACAAACTGAGATCCTGTCCCTTCCGGGGGTCAGGGACCAATGACTGTTTTTCAAGCTGAGTGCCTGGCACATAGCAGATGCTCAGTAAATGCCAAAGGCATCAAATAGAATTAATTCAGCAGCTGGATTTTGTCCATTCTAAGCCAATGCAAGTGTTCTCTGTGAGCTGCTGCCAAGTTCTTCTGGTAGCTTTTTGCCTGGTTTGTATGACTGTCTAGAAGCCATTTTGAAAAGTGGGTGCCAGAGACTGAGTCCATACTTGTCAAAATTGGAGAGGGTGACACTATCTGCAAAGGTTCCCAGATCTATTGAGATCTGCACATGCCAAGGGTCTCCTGGGTACTATTACTATGGTGAATGTTGTCCCAGGGCAGTGACAAGCAACAGCCACAGAAATGGATACACAAGCCCCAGAGAGAAATTCTCATCTAGGAGTTGGGATGCCAGGAAAGCTAGCAGAA
The DNA here is from genome assembly GCA_019843965.1 of Rhynchomys soricoides. Taxonomy (NCBI): domain Eukaryota; kingdom Metazoa; phylum Chordata; class Mammalia; order Rodentia; family Muridae; genus Rhynchomys; species Rhynchomys soricoides. Next base: position 183,114 of record JADRCH010000098.1, on the reverse strand, counting down.
GAAAGGTCACTTAGGCAGGCTTATAGGGATGGGCGGGAATTCACTCAGCACAAGGGACCCTGGAAGAACACAGCTCAAGCAAGGATGTGGGCATGGGCTAAGGGCAACTGCAGGAACAGGAGGTCAGGTCAGCAGAGGTCAGCCACAGAGTCATAGATCCCAGAGTAGGGGAACCACTGAAGACAATGAGCCAGGAGACAGCATCAGCTCTGAGTAGGGAGAGTCAAACACCCATCTGAGGATCAAAACACAGAGAACATGGGCTCTCAGGGGCCCTGGGTAGCACCAGAGAAGGCCCAATCAGAAGCCAGCATTAGGAGATGAATTAGGCTCCTGAGGGTCTGGCTGTAACCTAGGACTCAGAAGACCCCACTCTAGCTGCAGGTCAGCAAAACAAGCTACAACCAGAAGCATGTAGCTCACTGAGGGGAGGATTGCTGCCCCCCATGTGTGTTCTTTTCAGTTCCCAAGATGCCTCAGTTCACTGCCTCACTTGACCCTCCATACAATCCTGTTCGGGCTTGGAAAACTGAGCCCTTCAGGGGTCACATGAAGAAAGCAGTGCTGTCAGGCTAGACCCAGAAAGCAGTTTCATCTCAGCCCTGGACATCAGGCTCGAAGCCCAACTCTTTGTCAGGGAGGGGGTCCCCGGGGCTGTCTGGCAGCCCATAGTACAGATCTTCCTCCTCCTGCTCTGGTTCTTCTGCACCTGCCTGGACAGTCTCTTCCTTCATCCTCAGGGACCATCGCTGCTTGCTTGGTAGAGCTGCCTCCCGTGCCTGCCCCTCCAGGACCATGTCCTCTGATGTAGGAGTGTCATCAATCAGAGCAAAGTCACTGAAGCGATCCAGTGGACTCCTGCTGGCCCAGGGCAACTGTGGGTGTGGCTCATCCCTGTCAGGGGATGGATGAGGGCTGCTGCTTTCGCTGGAGCCCACATCCAGGTCGTCATGGAATGAGGCTAGGGGTGCAGAGCCTTGGGAACATGCTGGAGGGCTGCAGAGACAAAGACCATGAGTGAAGGGTAGGCCATGAGGCACATTGTCTGGGTCCAGATCTCAGCCGCTAGCTGCAGAATCCCCATCGGAGTCTCCTTCTATTCCCCTGGAAATTGAGGGCAGTGGGAATCCACTCTCATGTGGTAGTTTCTGAGATTTACAGAAGATAAGTTGTTCAAAGTACTTTATACAGTGCCTGGCACAGAGTAGGTGCTCAAGCAACAGAGCTGTTAGGAAGGAAGGAAGGAAGGAAGGAAGGAAGGAAGGAAGGAAGGAAGGAGAAGAAATAAAGGAAGAAGGAGGAAGGAAGGAAGGAGGAAGAAGAGAAGGAGGGAGGGAGGGAGGGAGAGAGAGAGGATGGCAGGGAGGGAGGGAGGGAGAAAGCCAGCCAGCCAAGTGGCTCATCCTGAACTGCAGGCATTCCAGATTTTTCTCTGGCCCCTCACAGTCCCTCTGTGTCCCTTTTGCCTCCCCCCTTGGGCCAGAATCTCCAGGAAACAAGAGAGCTGTCAAGGCCTGAGAAGGAGTTGGTGTAAAATGATGGAACATGTAGATGAGTGGATCGATCAGAGACAGACTCCAAAAGAAACAGGAACTGAGCTATGGCAGATGAACTTGCCTGAGCTACAGAGCAGGCCACAGCCCAGCCAGTATTTAAACCCAAGCCCTATGGCTCCTGGCCTCCTGCTGCTCCTGAGCATTTGGGAAAAGAAGAACTATGTGCTGGCTACTTAAAGCTTTGTCCCTGTGGGACAGAAATGGCCGTCCTCATGAGAGTAACTGCTCCAGAGAGTCTAAAACCCACCACACTTATACAGCCAGTTAGCACCGAGGTCCATTAAAGCCCCAGCCCAGCTTCATTTGTCTATGACCCTCTGCTGCCTGCTCCTCACTTCCAAGTGTCCTTGCCACCCTCGCAGCGTCCAGACTGCCCTTTACCCTAGAACTGACCCCACTCATACCCCTAAGCTGTCCACTCACCTGCTCTGAGAATGAGTTTTCTCTCCCTCATTCTCATCCAACCCTCTGTGGACGACCACCGCAGCCTCCATCCAGGTCTGAGCAGTACGAAGCTCACCTTGCCTGACACTGCTGGCTCCTGTCTTCAGCTCGGGGGCCAGCAGTGGCCTGGGGTCCTCACTGTGGCCCATGACCTTCATTTGGATGTGAGTGAAGTCGGGGAGGCTCTGGTCATAGGCAGCTTCTTCCCACAGCCTGACATAGGGGGGTTGGGGGCTGGGTCCAACAGGCAGTGGGAGAGAAGTCAGGCAGGACAGACATGAGTATCCTCACCATGACTCCCTGTCTGTCATGGGGAGATGGACCCACGGATTTCACAATGAAATTTTCAGGGGTATCACTGGACCCAGGCCACAGATGATAAGGCTAAGACCCAATTAAGTGAGTAAATTAAGTGGTCTGACCTCAAGTCAACTTCACATAATGTCCCCAAAGGTATCCACAGCCCGTGATGGCGAGATAGAGAGGACCTGATGTGAAGGCTTGCTGAGCCACTTCTCAAGAATCACCGTTCTGGGTTCACAGCTCTGATGTGGAATAGAGTGAGCCATGGAGCCACTGCAAGCTCCTTGCCTGCAAGTCTGGGGAGTGATTGCCTCTACACTCGCTGCAACTCCAGGAGGTGCTGTGATGGAAACTGAGGCATATATGTAAACTGCCTTGTACATAGAGTGACACAGACCCTGCCTGCTTGGTGGACCAGGGCCATAGTGATCGTTCTCTGCCACTGTGCTTCAGAGACTAGGCCCTTGTCCAGGGTCACATGACTGGGAGGTGACAAGATCCAAGTGGCCTGATCTAGTTATGGGCCCTGAGATAGCGTTTGGGGTGGCCACTGTTTCCCACTGGGACACTTCTCCCTGTGTATCAGGAGTGGAAAATGCCAGTGTTACAAACTACCCAAAGCAAGCAGAGTGGCTCTCAGCACCCCCTAGCTGCAGAGCCTGTAGTCTGGCCTTTGGAGCTTGGGAGTCACAGCTGAGGAGATTAGCCAAAGCCGAAGGGTTCTCAGCTGTGCTCCAAGCTAGAACCAGAGCTTGGCGCCTCCAAGAGGGAAACAGGCTATGGCCAAATCAGGCCAGGATTCACACCTGTCTCCACTGACTCCCAGTGAGATCTGAGGTTTGTGTTTCTCTGAACCTCCATTTCTACATGTACAAAATAGGAATGACAGTGTTAATGCACAAAACAGAGTTTGAAACTACTGATCATTTCAGAGTGTGTTCTCAGAAAACTCGAGGCAAAGAGGAAACTGGATAGGACAAGACAGAGACACAGGCACCCAACCCAGACATCCTGGTCCTCCCCTTCCTTACTTCTTCCTTGATCCCCTCATCCACACTTTGGGCAGAAGGCTGGACTGAGAGCCATTCCACCCTCACTTACCTCTTTACCTCCGAAAGCCCAGACTCCAGCAGGCTCAGGGCCTTTGGGGACAAAATGCCTTGGAAGTCAGAATCTGCCGGCACAAAGGTGATCTGTAAGGAGAGAGGACATGATCTCTGCAGTTGGCCAGGGCTAGAGCTAGCTGTTGCTTCATAGCCTGGCTACTGGGCCCAGAGCCTCTGCAACCTTCTCTGCACATTGTACAGGAGAAGGAGGACCCGGAAGGACCTCTGCTTGATGTCTGAGTTCCTGTTTTTAACTCAGCTCCAGTGGGCAGACAGATCTCCAGGCTTTGTCCACACCATGTTGTCCCTTCACTGGACAATCCCTGGAGAACCTGCCATGTGCAGACACGATGCTGGGCACTGGGGACTGTGAGTAACAGAGATGCCCTGCCCTGGGGCCCAGGCTCATCATTTCCCAGAGGTCTCTACAAAGGGTGTTCTATCTGCACCTGGGGGGTGGGGTGAGTGGAAAGCCAGTCACTGTCCTGTGCTTCATAGGGGGGCAAGTCTGTGATGGGGAGGCAGAGATACAGGTGACTGCAAATGTGTCCCATAGTGGCATCCCTGAACCTTCTGGATCAAGCAGCTGAGCTACAGGGGTGGCCACTGGGGATGGGAAGGCAAGCCATGAAGGAGGGAGTCAGGTGAGGCAGTTCTGGAGGGTCCTGGAGACAGGTCCTTGCTGGGAGTCCTGGGAGACATCCCTCCATCCAGATCCTCCTTGAACTCTTGGGGTTAATGAAAAAAACCTCCAAGAGACACCTGCTCCTCCATGCTCTGAGAAACACTGTGAACCACAACCAGGAGATGGGTGATAACAAAATACAAGGAACATAGGCCAGAGCATGCTGGTCAACCTTCAGAAAGAAGTTCAGATGAAAGTGAATGAACTTGAAGGCATGATGCTGAGTGAAAGATGCCAGGTTGGGATGGGGCAGAGGCAAACGGTGTAAGAATCCACTTCCCTGGCACACCAAGTTGTGAAAATCAGGGAAGCAGGGAGTAGGCTGGCGGCTCCCCAAGACTAACGAGAAAGTAGGGTGGGTTCTTTTATTTCCCAGTTTGGAAAGAGTTCTGAAGATGGGCTGACCACATTGCGAATGTGCCTAATGCTTCAGACTGCATGCTTACCCATCGTGTGTCTTATGCGTATATGTCTTATGGAGCTTTTAATGGTTTGTGTCCTAAGAGAGCTGGGGGAAGGGGGTTCCTTGAGTAATACAGAGGACTCTCACAGCACGCTACCTGGATACCCAGCTCCTCAGAAAATCACAACCCGGTCCTACTGAAGCCCAAGTCACTGAGTTCACAAGCCTGAACACTTTTCGTGTAACACCTGACGAGCCTCTGGTGAACACAGCTCAAAATTCATAACCAGCTCTCTCTGCCTCTTCCCACAGGCCCTGTGTACCAGAAAAGCTTCATGATGATGGAAAGATGGGAGTGATGGGTAGAGCAGCTTTTACATTCCTACAGAGGCACCACACACACCCTGGCAGGTGTCTCAGCATCTTACATCTGTACTAAGGATGCTCTCTCTGGCCAGCTGGCTCACGGTCCAGATAGCATCGTCACCTGCTCATCATCATCATCGTCACCATCATCACCATTACCACCATCATCATCATCACCATCATCACCATTACCATCATCATGATCATCACTGCCATTACCACAATCATGACCACAATCACGGACATGAGAAACATGGAGGAGACAGAGAGGAAGCAGCATCTCAGAACACAGATTTCTCTCTAAAGAAAAAGGAAGGACTCTCAGAATTGATGATCAGAGGGAGAGATCAGACCTGGAAACCCTTAGAACATCAGGCTAAAGATTTCAACCCTTATTCACAGCCATGGGCATTCCAGAGGAGTTTTCCACAGAGAGCACCCATGAGAGCTGAGTTCAGGCTGGACACTGACCAGTCCCAAGACGCAGGAAGCATAGAGAGGGAATCCCACTAAAAGGACAGGTGCTCCAACTCCCAGGCCATGGTTTGGAGCTCCAGCAGAGCAGACGAAGTAAGGACCAGAGGATGCGGAGCCAAGGCTCTGGTCTCTCTGCCACTCCACGCCTTTTTCCTCACTCCCCTGTTCCCAGCTCAATGTTCAGGTTCAGCATCTTTAACAGTTCCCCACACTAGATTTACTCTGGCTCAATTCTCCCTCTTGCCCCATGCCTGAGGTAAGTACCAGATCTAACCAGGTTTGTATTCAAACCCCAATGGAGCAGCTACAGTGAGGAATGGGAACTCTTTCTCCCTCTGGTTGGTTTTTCATTGCATTGCAGCTCTAACAGTCTGATTCCCCCCCCTCCCCCATGACCTTCCAGGGCCAGCAACATCATCTGAAGAACGAGGCCTCTGTGCCTGCTCCACACAGGCATGGAGCCAGCCCCCCACCCGTCCCCACAGCACCCTTTGCTTCCTTCCACTTGGCCATGCCAGGCATGGGGGCGACTCAGCCAAGGTCACAGACTTGGCACAGAGTACAGGGACTCGAATTGGGGTCTGAGGGACACTAAGAGGTGTGGGTTTCTACCACCATACCATACAGCACATGAGCCTTCAACAGTTACTCATTAATACTCAGCCCTACCCGCCTCCACAGGCCACCCTGCTGTTACTCAGCCACTGTCAGCTGTCCCTAGGAAGGATGCTGTCTTTTCAACACGCCCACCCTCTCTGGGTGGGACTTGGTAGCTCTGGCCACAAGGCCTTCTTCTCCCAGTGACCTCTGCTCAGGACATTGAGCACATAAAAGAGAGTTGACTGTAAACTGCTTTATAAATGGCTCCAAACCAGTTCTGACTGCCCAAGCTCCAGATATAAGTGACATGACAGCCCAGGGCTGGCTACAGAGGCTGCAGGACTGGATGAGGCTGGGACCTGGCCCCAACTCTTAGAACTCCTTCTGGGTGCTCACATCCCCAAAGTAGGGCGGGGAGGAGGAGGCTGGGAGGATAGGGATGTTAATCCCTATCTGGGACTGCGGATATCCGTCCCCCTTTCCACACCATCCTCCTAACCCACACTGTACAGTTGCGGAAGCTGAGGCTCGGAGAATAAAGTGGCTCAGTCTCCCAGGCACTTAGAGGCAGAACGCAAGTTAGACCCCTATTGCCCTCCCTATAACCCTGAGTCGGTCTCTAACTAGCTGTGTGACATTGTGACAGTCACTCCACCTCTCTGAGCACTGAAGTTCTACAACCCCTGAAATGTTCACTCCTCAGGGCTGTGTAAGGATCAAGAATAATAACAGCAGCAGCTGTTGTTTAGCTAAACACAACACTACAATTGCAAATATGCCCTTCCCCGTCTTCCACGTATCATACCTGGAGTACCACAGGGCTATGCGTAGCTGAGTCAGGTGTGTGTGTGTGTGTGTGTGTGAGAGAGAGAGAGAGAGAGAGAGAGAGAGAGGGAGAGAGAGAGGGAGAGAGAGAGAGAGGGAGGGAGAGAGAGAGAGAGAGAAAGAGAGAGAGGTATTTTACAGATGAAAGTACTGTGTCTCAGAAAGACCCAGCACAGCAGAGCTCTCAACAGCTGGAGACATGGAACAGAGCACCCAGGGGCTCACCACTGCTTTTTAAAGCAAGCTCCAACCCAAGATCTGTGCTTTTGCTTCAGGGTCTGTAGGATGAAAGGGAACTGCAGAAAACACAGAGCTCTTGGAACATGGTCGGGTGAGCTGTGGATTCTGGTTTGGCAGAAAGCAAATGCTGGCCAACTTCTGATCAATCAGGGACAGTGCATAGATTCCATTGTGTCCCCATGATGACTGGCTCCGGGTCCAGACACAGGGCTTCTGATCAGCCACATCCCCAGAGCAGAGAGAATACAGGGAGTCCAAATGGAAAGAACACAGCAGTTGGAAACCAGGGGTTGGTACCAGAGACCATGAGAGCCATCTGTCCTTCTGACCCCTCCCAGTCCCCCTACCTTGGGATAGCATTGGCACATGCTCCAGAGGACACCCCCAATCACCATGATGCTGCCCATGGCATAGAAGGTGCCGTAGACCTGGGGTCGATCGTGGCTCATAAGGAATGTGCCCAGGGATAGCAGGAAAAGGCCCAGCACGATGAAGCCGATTCGGAAGGTCTTCTCATCAGCCATGGTGGCTAACCAGCCCTGGTAGCTGATCAGCACATCAGCAGAGGGCTGCCCACAATCTTACTCAAACGTTGAGCAGGCTCTCAAGGAGGGATGATACACTAGATGGCTGAGGACCAAGGTAACACAGAGCAAGTAATGATCCCCGCAGGTCCAGCTCCCAGCCCTGGGCCCAGCAGGGCAGGTGACACGCTTCAGTGAGCTCAAGGTCCCAGCCATCTACCTTTCTTCCAGCCACTCTCCTCTCCTCTGGCCCAGCTGTTTGGAGCTTGTGAATCTGAACATGGGACAGAGGCAGGGGAGGTCTGGGGGAGGTCACAGGGGCTGGGCCAACCGTGGCATTGACATCACCTCATTTGCCTACTGTGGAGCTGAGCCCAGACAGGCTTTGTACCTCCCAGTTCTGGGAGGTGTGGGTGGGGCCATGGCAGCTTCCAGAACCCACAGCCTGACAACTTAGACACCTAAAGAACTTTCTCAAGGACACGATCATCTAGGCTCAACAGAAGTATCTATACCTACTAAATGGTCACCATCCTAGATATGTCTCCGTTTGGTACAACTAAAGAGACAGGTGGCATGTTCCTGTCTCACAAATAAGGATGCATGGATAGACAGGTAGCCTGCCCGAAGTCACAGATAATAACAGAGCAGCTGGGACCAGAGCCGAGAGGCTGTGTGCCTCACAAGCATGACTCTAGTCAAGCACAACCTAAGTGAACACAGGGTCAGGCTCGAGCAGCCAAGCCCATGATGGTCTTGGATCTGTGTCTATTTTCCTCCCCTATAAGGGGAGGAGAAGGGGGAGGGGAAGACAGTAACCAGAACCAGAGCTGGCTCTAGGTCTTCTGTCTCATCTCATCTTCATATTCACAAACAGCCCAGTCCTGCTTGTTGTGGGGGCTGAAGTGAACTGGTGCCCTTGCAGATTGACTGACAGACATCTACTTCACCTGTTCTTGGTCCCCAACCTGGAATGCCATCTTTATCATAAGAATGATGGTCTAGGGAAGGGCTTCTAGTTCTGAGGTGGCTGATGGGGAAAGTCAGATTTGCTTCCATTGCTGCCACTGCAGAGACCCAGAGCCACCACAGGTACTCAGAGCATGGCAGCAGGAGATCTCCCAAGTGAGTAGCTCGGGCAGTCAGTGAATAGCTCAGGCTGTCAGTCAGTAATTCAGGCTGTCAATGAGCTCCCTGAATCCCTGCATTCCGGAGTTTTCAAGTATGGGCCCTGCATGTACCCCCTGCCCCATCTGCCACTCATGTGTCTCTGCCAGCCCACCTGCTCATGGAGTCCCTTCCCAGAGAGAACCTGCTCTCTCTGTCACCCACCACCACTGTCCCCAGCCCTGTCCCCATGCACTTCACAGTTTGTAGAGTGTCCCGGGAACTGGGAACAGACGTCGAGTGTCTGGTCACCTCCAGTCTCACCCCTGGGGTGAACTTAGGTATTGGATTTAAATTTTGTTGCCTGTAGATTGAAACGTGTCCATTAGGCCATCTCCCTTTCCTGTACAGTGACAAAGCAGAGGGAAAGTCATTTGAAATTGTGACTGGCAAGGGACCTCTAAGGGAGCTATTAGAATCATCTTAAAGAGGCTTGGAGACAAGAGAAGAGATGCCAAGAGAGCAGGGTAACCTAGATAGCTCCCATTCTAAACTAAGAACCGAGGCCCAGGGCCACCTAGATATGCTCCCAAGAGCCAGTGCTGAGCATGCAAAGCAGATGGACCTCTGCCTCATCCACAGAAGCTTCTTGTGCCCCCTGGTGGCCTTGTGTGCCTGGCACTGCGCTGTCATATCCTCTGGGTGCTGTCTCTGTGTACCCAGACCCCTGCCCACTTCCCAGATAAGGAACCTGAGCCTGGGCAGTGACCGAGATCAGTAAAGGTCTTCCCAAATGCTTCAAAGCCCAAGCAAACGGATCTAGCTTTGGCCATTCTGGAGAGAGCTGGACATTCTCTACCATCTTTTCTTTCTCTGCCATAACCAGGTCTCTCTTTACCCCTTTTCTCAAAGTACCTTCTCCCAAAGCGATGGCAGCGACAATGAATAAGAACGTCTGAGATAAGTTAGTGCTGGCTTAAATGAGTGATCTTGGCTGGAGCTGTGTTAAGAGTTAAATGGCACAGGGCAGGACTAGCCCCGGCAACAGAAACTAGACTCCTAGGCGAGAGAAGGGAAACATTCTCAAGGTTAGATGAGATGGGAAGGGATGGAAGGGCAGAGATGGTTTTATGGGAGGAGCTGCGGAAGGGAGGGTGAATATATTCAAAATACATTGTATGAAATTCCCAAAGAACTAATACAATATTTTAAAAAGAATTAAATGTCCGATGCTGTTGTTCTCCTGGATAGACATGGTGCCAAGGCAATTCCTAGTGGCTTGTTGCTGTACCCATAGATGGATGTCTCTCTTGGCCTCATTGGAGGGATTTCTCTTTGTAGTGGACCCTGGGCTGGTGAGTGTGCTGGACTGAGGGTGAGTCTCTGGAGTGCTGGACCCTGGATGGATTGTGTTTTTCCCATCCCTCCCTCAGGGCTCAGGGATCTTTTTCTGGACAAGGCTGGGCAGTTGCACATATCAGCTGGTAGCAATTGTGACAGCACTCTTAGGATCTGCACTGGTTCTGGCCAAGCAAGCTTCATGCCTGGAGTAGGAAGGGCACTGGGTCTGGCCTCTGGCTAGGGAACTGGTGGAGGCTGGGAGGACTCTGAGTCCAGTTTCTTTGGTGATGTGGTCTCTGGTGAATCAACCACACTTGGGGTAGCCCAACTCCCTAACTCCCAGTAGTAGAGCTGGGGACTAGACTCTATGGAGAAAGGAAAAGAGACGGAAGAAGGGCTTAGCCTTGGGTGTACGGGAAAGAGGTGGTCATGTGGTGGATGTGAGAGGGATTGTTTGTGAGATCAGGGTGCATCATGGGAATTTCTCAAAGATTTTATAACAATGTTAATGAAAAGGACAAAAAGAATTCAAAGGGGTTGGGATTCCGCTAGAGGCAGTTCCTGCTGTCACAGCTGAGTCCACTCTGGTTCTGACTTTCTTCCTTGCATCAAGAGGAGCCATGGGAGTGGTCTGGGAGTCGGTAGTCTTCCAGCAGAGGTTTAGAGGGCTAGGGTGTTAAATGCTGTCTTCTCCAAGTCGTGCCCAATCTGTGGCCAATAACTAGGAATGCAGCCTAACACCAAATTGTAAATTTACTTAAAACAGGAGACTTTTTCACACTTCTTTTAAAAACTCACTTGCCCTGTTCTCAGTGTGAACTTGGTGAATGACAGTGTTGTATTACAACTCAAAGAGTTGAGCATGCCTGAAGGAATTGGGAGTAAGCTGCCCAAAAAGCTACTCAAGCCTAGAAAGAGCAGACCGGGCACAAGCAGAAATCTAAGCCTGGAAAGGCAAGGCTGGAGCTGAGGGATTGAAGTCTGTCAGTATCAGAGCTTGGATTCCAGCCAGGTTCTGCAAACCTGCCTCTGCTTAGACTCCGGCCATACAGGGCACTCTGAGGGCTGAGGCTCACAGACAAACACAACTTCAAGGACGGAGTGCTCAGGTGCATCTTCCCCAGCAGCTGTGATGAAGACGGATCTACACGATACAGCCAGCCTGTGTCAACCATCTTCCAGATGCTTCCTGGGCCCCCACCTCTGACTCCTCTCTCCCTCCCTAAATCCTGTCATCTCAACCGTCCATAAATAAGAATCCGATCACTATGGGTTGGAGAGATGGCTCAGCGGTTAAGAGCACAGTGACTGCTCTTCCAGAGGTCCTGAGTTCAATTCCCAGCAACCACGTGGTGGCTCACAACCATCTGTAATGGGATCTGATGCCCTCTTCTGGTGTGTACTACAGTGTACTCACATAAATGAAATAAATAAATAAATCTTTTTTTAAAAGTATCCAGTCACTCCTGCCCTCTACTGTCCTCTCCCTGTCACTGGCCTGTGCTTCTACCTCTCACTCCTGAAGTCTCTTTCTAGCCCAAGCACACATCAGCTCATGTCACTGCTCTGCTCAGGACCCAGGAACAGCAACCTGACTTCTCAGAGTAAAAGCCTTGAGGTGGCCCATAAGTCCATAGACCATTTTTTCCTACTGTTTGCTCATCACCCCTCCAGGCTATCACTTACCCTGTGGTCACTCTGGCTCAATGTTTTTCCTGGAAGGCACATACACCCCAGGGCCTTTGCATCTGCTGTTCCTTCTGCCTAGAATGACCTTCCTCCAGGTATCTGCATGGCTGTCCCCTTCAAGCTTGTGGCCTTCAACTTAGTGGGATCTTCTCTGGTCATTCCCTAGACTGCAGAAGCCCTTCCCTGAGGAGTTTCCTCAACTTTGCTAACACACTGTGTCCCACAGCACAAATCACCATCCATCATGTATAGCATACAAAATATCTCCTTTGTCTCTTGGCTATCTTGCCAACTAGAACTCAAATTACAGTGGCTGTGTGTGTGTATGTGTGTGTGTGTGTGTGTGTGTGTGTGTTTGTGTTTCATTCACTTCTGTGTCCCCTGGGTCTGGAACAAGGAAGATCCCAGATGGTATTTGAGAGGAGAGAGCTGACTTGTAAGAACTAGAGCTGAGGGAAGCCAATGACGCACACGGACAGGAAATCTGTGGAGTGACGTTTTCCCAAAACCAACAGGAGCCTCTGTAGAGTTAGAGGGGAGGGCAAATCACACTTTGTTTCTAGAAAACCAGATTAAAGGTGGACAGTACCAGGGTCAGGGTGGGTAGGGGTCACCAGACACATACCTGCAGGGATCCTGGACAAGGTATGGAAAGACCTGAATCACTAAGATTCCTGACTTCTGGGCACTAGGTGGTAAAACAAGATGGGTCCAAGTGTGGGTGGATGGCCTGCAGTCAAGGTCAGGAAGGGCAGTGGCAGGGAACAGCCTGGTCCCATGCAGGGCTGCAGAGGGAAAGCCTGCCTTGGGTGTCTGGCTCCTTCACAGGTTCCTTAGCCACACCATGACAGCTCAGGAGACAGTACCCTGCCTTGGTGAGATTGCCATAGTCAGGCTGGTGACCTTGAACAAGTCACTGTCCCTTCCTGAGACAGATGAACAGATGTGGAGAGAGGCAGAAAAGTCCTTTGTGGTCAGCTAGCCCTCCCCACCTGCCCTTCAGCTGCTGCCAAGACAGAACCTGTTCACGCCAGCCACTCATTGACTCTGTCCTGTGGTAAACATCTCACATGAGAAACCTCTTAGCAATTGCAGAGTCTGATAGAGGCTCAGCGTAAGTCACCACCAGAGTTGGGAGACAAGGCCTCTCCAGACTCCTTTGTGGCCTAGGGTAACCTCTGGGAGGAGAGAATGTGACAGAAGGGTAGAGGAGATGGGGCCATAACTTTTGAAGGATAGAGAAGTGCCAGGGCCCAGGGGTCTGACTGCGAGCAAAGAGCACGAGGTGGGGAATAAGTGTTCAGAGCCAGAAGTTTGGGGTTACTAAGCAGAGAAGCCTTTCCCAGACCGGAGTAAGGGGTGAGCTGGGGGCCAGGCCCTAGGTGGACTTGGCATTAAGAGACTCTCAGTGGCCTGCAAGGACAGCAGGAAACAGGCAGGGTAACAATACACCCCCCCCCCCAGTAGTTCAGTGTGGACAGGGATCTTGCATCCCACCCCGACTGTGCTCTGAGCTCTCAGCTTGCACAGGCTGTTTCTTTGTGTGGGGACACCCCACCTGTAATAATAAGAGATTTCATGGGTGAAGAGGTGACAGGGCAGAGACTGACCTAGCACCAGCTGGCCCTTGGGGCAAAAACCTTAGCCAGACTTTGAGCCCCTGCTGCTGAGGGGCTTTAGGGAGGTCACTTAGTCCCACTGATGGAGAATATCCCTAGTGAGAATCTGGTCTAACCTGACCCATGCCACCTGCTTTCTTCTAGGCCTTTGCCCTATACACACTGGAGAAAGCCTTCCCTGACTGTCCCTGGCAGCAGTGGATGTGGGGGGTGGAGTGGGGGAGGGGGAGGGTGGAGGGTGGGGTGGGGGTTCAGGGGAGTGACCTTCCTCACTCTGGTGCTGTGTCCCTTACATTTCAGCATGAGCAACACAGTCTGATCTAAAAGAATCTTATTGCCAGTTTGTGATCTGTAGCTCACGATGGTGGGGGTGGGGTGAGGAGGGCAAGGGTGTGCTAGGAACTAGCAGCTAGGAGTGTACAGAACTGGACCAATTGGAGGCTCTTGAGGAAAAAATCAGGGTTAGGGTTAGGGTTAGCATTAGGGTTAGGGTTAGGGTTAGGGTTAGGGTTAGGGTTAGCATTAGGGTTAGGGTTAGGGTTAGGGTTAGGGTTAGGGTTAGCATTAGGGTTAGGGTTAGGGTTAGGGTTAGGGATAGGGTTAGGTGTAGGGTTAGAGTTAGGGTTAGGGTTAGGGCACGGTGGAGTGGCTTGAGACATGGTGGGCAGATGCAGCTGGAGAGAGAGTTGGTATTAGTGCCACATCTGGAGAGCTAGTGAGTTCCTTGTCATAGAATGCTGAGCAGGCAGCCACCTTGTAGAAGATTCTTACCTCCACCAACTCTGAGACTTGCAATAGGTGTGAGTGCCTTTAGCCCAGGGTTGAGCCTCTGAATTTAGGTGCTCAGCACCGATTCCTGCCCACTGGTCCTACCCCCCACTCTCTGAGGCAGGGGTTGGCACTGCTGTAAAGTGCCTATGGTGGGTGTGTGAGAGGTTGCTCAGTGGTTAAGAGTGCTGACTCTTCCTGAGGTCCTGAGTTCAATTCCCAGCATCTACATGGTGGCTCACAGCCATCTGTAGTGGGATATGATGCCCTCTTCTGTCATGTCTGAAGGTTGGACAGTCTATTCACATACATTAAATAATTAAATCTATTTTTTTTTAAGTGCCTATTCCATTTTATGAAAGAGGAAACTGATGTGGTACAGGATGCAGCCTAGGCTCAAGGGGCTGAGATTGGAGTCTGTGTTCTCTTGGCCACAAACTATGTGTGTAATCTTGGACCACATCTGCCCTGCATTCTAGCCCTGTGTTCACCACACATGCTCTCTCAGATATCAGCTGCTGATCCCAGCACACCAGCTTAGAGGTCCTGTTCTGGTTGGGACCTGGATGATGGCCTCACCAATACCTCATGGGGAGAACCGTAGTACCCGGTCCCGTATACAATGTGAAACATAATAAAGTGGAGTTTATTTAAAGCCAACTAATGCACATACAGCAGCAGATGCATAAACAGCATCCACCAATAGACCTCTTGTTGAATGCCTACTGTGAACCCAGTACTAGTGGAGGCCCTGAGCAAAGCTTGCTGGTTAGGAGCCAGTTTCACAGCCTTGCTGGAGACCTGTAATGCTCCTGTAGCCTGAGCTCAACCAGGGCTGGAGCTTGCCGCTCTCGATCCAGAAACAGGCCCTTGAGCAAAGATGATGCTCTCGTAGCTGGGTGGGGGTGAGATGGATGTTGACCCCAGCCAGGCATCCCCTGGGGCATGGCACTGGAGGTCTTCCTCAGGTTGCACGGGGAATTGCAGGGGACTCTCAGCCAGTGGGCAGTACATGGTCTCCTCGTATGTTGGAATGGCAGCCTCCTTGGGAGGCCTGTGGGAAAAAGGAAAGATTAGAAGGACCAGCTCAAAACTCTCCTGCAAGCCAGGGAGACAGGGGAGTCTCCTTATGAAGCTTGCCAACACCAGCTCTCCCTCCTCCTCATACTCCTCCACCTCTGTTCTCTTCCCGCACTTCTTGCTGCCACCACTCCTCACTTTGAAACACCCCTGGGACATCTTCTGACCTGTCCCCACTTCTTGTTTTCCACGGAGTCACCACCCCACTCTTTAATGTCACTGTGCTGACACTTCCTGCTTGTCTTCAGTGTCTAAACACTGAGAGCAGATGCTGGAGGGGGGGAGGGGGGAGTTGTTGCAAGACTGAGTGTCGATCCATGGACATAAAGGCTTCCAGATGACTAAAATACCATTTGTAAAGTTACAGTTGTGATGTTCAGGGTAGAGTGTGAGGCCTCCATTTACCTACCAATCTGGATGCTTGAGACTTAGTGGTAAGTTTGTCGGGTAATTGCTTACCTTTGCATGCCTCCAGGGGGAGAGAGCTTGCTACTTACCAAGTCAGTCTTTCGCTCTACACTGCTGCCCACCCCTGACTCTCCAGCCCATCCTTCACACCTAAACAACTGAACCACCTCCAAGTAGTGTGAGGCAAAGACTGGGTCCTCAGAGGCCCCCCTGATTAGGCCTTGTAGGTTGCATTCCAGGGACAGATGTCCTGCATCTGAGCCCCTGTGGACCCTCTCCACAGGGTTAGTGCCTTTCCCCATCCCAAGTCCCTTAGCTGGCTGCCACCCTCACGGCAGGCCACCAGGAGGCAGGCTCACCCTCCTGGTCTCAGAGAAGCTCTGCAGGCCCTAGATTTAAATTAAATGAGGATGGAAGGAGAGGGCTGAGGACCTGCCAGGAGACCTGCAGCCAAGTACCAATCAGTGCTCACCTTCCTATGAGCTCCCAGCAGGCTTTGCAAGGGAGGGCAATGCTCCTGCCAAACCTGTTGATAGATGCATGTCATGCCAGTATGCTAGAGTCAGAGGCAGCGGGATTTGTGTTTGAAGCCAGTTTGGGCTACATAGTAAGTTCAAGGCCAGCTAGGGCTACCTAGTAAGACCCTGTCTTAGCAAATCAGAAAAAAAAAGAAAAGTGGGTCAGGGTGCTGAGAAGCTATGTTTCAAGAAGTAGCACCCTGGAGTTTATTGCTGTGTATCTGGGTCTAGTTTTTACATTCTCTGGGCCTCTGTTTCCTCATCTGTGATGTGGGGATAATACTTGCCACATCTGTCACAGATGCAGAAGAGGAAACACAGAAAAGGGGTTAACAGCCCAGAGGGGAATGTGGGCCACAGGACTCCCAGGACCCTCTTCTCCCTTTATATCTACCTCCCAGACATGCCCTGCGCTCCCCAGATTATCTGAGCTGCTTCTGGGTCTGCATGTGGCAACCCAGAACCTTCCATCCATGCTTTGTTCAAATCTAGGGCCTGCAGAGCTTCTCTGAGACCAGAAGGGGTGGGCCTGCCTCCTGGTGGCCTCCCATGAGGGAGGCAGCAGCTTGGGGACCTGGGCTGGGGTAAGGCAGTAACCCTGTGAGAGGCTTACAAGGGCTCAGATGCAGAGATCCCAGCATGTGGCATCCAGCAGGCTAGGCCTCAGAAACCACAGGAGCTCAGCCTATAGCAGGAAGTTTGCTTAGAGGGCAGGTGTGCAGCAGCCCTGAAGCCAGCACCTGTCACCTTGTAGCTCCTCAATCTTAACTGTCCAAGGTCATAGGCCAGAGGACAAGAACATAAGGAACTTGGGCCTTTGCTAGTGTATGGGAGGCTCCGAGTACACTCACAACACAGAGCTCTGTGGTTGTGGGGTGTGGTCATTCACAGAGGACATTCACAGAGGACAGCCTTGTAAGGGCAAGAGACAGGCTCTATGCTGACCCCAGTGGCTTTCTGTTGAGAGAGCAAACCCAGTAGAGGAGGAGTAAGCCCCACCCACCTCACAGAAGAATGCATGAAAGGCACATCAGCTAGGTGTACAGTCTTCTTCTCTAATGGCAGAGCTCATGATTACACCACACTTTACCCATGTGTAAAACAGGCCTAATTCATACCCTCCTTGAGAGCAGCCAAGGCTCGGGCCTGTTAAAGACCAAGAATGTGCTGAAGAAGAACAGGGGAAGGTAAGGGTGCAGGCCATGTGGCATGCACATTCACCATGGTCATCTCTCAGGAGCCCAGCAGCATGCTAGAGGAGAGAGGGGGATGATGGTTGATCTTCAGCATCAACTTGGCAAGATCTAGAATTGCCTAGGAGAAAAAGCTCTGGGAATATGTGTGGGTACATCATCCCACATGTTTGGTGTAACATCCCCTGGGCTGAGGTCCTGCATTGAGTGGAAAGAACCAAGTGAGCTGAGCCCCATTCATCTCTCTGCTTCCCGACTGTGGACACGACATGACATGACCAGCTGCCACCAAGCCCTCCCCACTATAGCAGTATGTACCCCCAAACCATGAACCCAAATAAACCCTTCCTAGAGGTGTTTTTCGGGTGTTTTGTCCCAGCAGTGAGCAGCTGATACAGAAGGCCTGCCCTTCCTCCTGCCACAACTGACAGATGAGGCATCAGGTGTGCCTGGGGAAATCTAGGGACATTTGTAGACACTCAACTTCTGACAGAAAGGGCAGAGACAGAAAGCTGGCCTTCAGAGCAGGCCCAGCACTGTCTGCTGTGCTCACTGAAGGACACAAGAGCCTCTACCTCTGCCACTTCCTCCAGAACTGACAGTTGCCAGGTGGGCTCCAAAGGTGGGCTCTTTCTGTCTTGTCCTTGTTGCATTAGCAATTGGACCCAGCACATGGTTGGTACTTGGTCAGTGTTGGATAGAGGCAGAAAAGAGTGGGGGAGTTAGGGTCTACTGTGGAAAGAGGAATGCCCAAGCCAACAAAGCCAACAGATGAAAAGCCTGTTTCTAACTCCAACCAGGTAATCCTAGGCTAGGAGGTGCCTCCCACGGGGACGGGAAAGTTCAGACAAGCAAATGGTGTCCTCTGTACCCAGTCACACCAGTCTCTGAATCTGAAACTTAGGTCTCAGCACTGGAAAGGCCCCTCCCTGCTTCCTGGCAAGAGGAATTAGTATCCTGACTAACTGGCTGAGGATGGAGTAGCCCACCTAACCTGCAGCTGTGTCCTGGGCCCTGTTGAGGCAACACTGCTGTGTGTACAGACAACAACAACTCTGCGCTCAAGCTAGGCTGGGCAGGGCAGGAGGACAGGCTGGCCTGACTGTCAGAGTCCAGCTAGTATTAGGTGCAGGTAGGTCATTCTCTGTGAGGCAAGTTTCCTATCTGAGAAGAGCAAAGTTTGGCTACTCAGAGAGATACTCTTCCCTCTGATGGTCTTTTAAAATCAAGGTTCAGTGCTGTAGCTCAGGCTGGTCTGGAACTTGATTGTTCTATCTCAACCGTCCAAGTGCGGGATTACAGGTATACTCTATCATGTCCCATTTGAAGTCTGGCTATTGGCCTATGTACTATCTGTTGAATGTTGTATCTGGCCTCAAGGACCCATGGAATGATAGCAAGATACTCCAGAATACACTGTCTGTCAACAAAGGAAAGAAAGACATCCGGGTAGACCCCCTAACCAGTTCCCAGGAGCACAGGTTAGCCCCTACTGAGCTGACTTCAGCTCTTATGGAGCAGAACTGCAGAGGCCACAGTCTTGCAGACCACAGGCTCAGCCCTGTGAGTTGCATGTAACAGAGACAGCAATGGTGGTTCCCAGTGGCATGAAGGTATAAGCAGACAGAGGGTGGAGAACACACGCAGACTCCAGATCCAAGGGATAATTTGTTGAATAAACAAGTACTCAGTGAGAATTTGTATGACCAGCTTCCTTACAGGGAGAAATTGGTCCCCAGACATGAAACACAAATGTACACATACAGCATACACATACCACAGCACATCTATGGGGATCAGATTCCAAGAAGATGTGCTGAAAACAGGAAGTCACATGTTTAATGTCCAAAGGCTGGGATTAACGGCAATGGGAAAACAGGCTGAGACCAGTTTTGTTGCAATCAGTTCTTTCTACCTTCACCCAAACCCCACCCCACACCCATCCAACCCCCCCACATCATCCCACCTACACCCACCTTTGTAGGTCAGAAAAAGTTGTCACTTCCAACACACCTGCTATGTGCTGGGCACCTACTGTGAGCTGGTCCCTCATATCAACTCCCTCATTGGCCCTGGTGTCTCCTGAGTCAAGAGCTAAACATGGAGAGCACTGGTTCCCAGCAAGGTGGCTGGAATTTAGGTCCCAGTTCTGACATATAGCTGGATATCCTTGGGCAAATTACTTAAGGTCTCTGTGCCTGGCTTCCTCGTCCACAAATGGAGAAGTCTTGGCTAAGGCACCAGGGATATGGAAAAGGCACTCAGTCTAGTACCTGGCCCTGGCCAGTGCCCGCTTGTTTCTCAAGGACCCTTCCTATGCTGGGTTCTTGGCTCCTGTGCTTCTCTGGTGAGCTTGGCTGCCATCTTCTCCTGTAAGGCTTCCCAGATTTCTCTCCATCTCCATAAGACTATGTCTGGACTCTACTCTGGTTTGCCATTTGTCTCTGTTCCACATCCTGGGGATACAGGGCAAGGCCTTGTCCCGTGAAGGAACCTGATGAGAATTTGCTGAACAAATACTGGCTAGCATGGCTATAATTGATCACCCAAAGTCCCCACCCTGCCCCACTAACCTGTAGCTCTCCTTCTCAGGGGACTGCACAGCAAGGTGACACAGGTCTCTGGAGAGTCGGTAGAGGTCCCCCTGGCTTGACTTCTGTGTCCTTTCCTGGATGGACCAAAGCAGGCCAAAGAACAGAAGCATACCACCCATGCTACAGCAGAGGAAGATGACAGACTTGAGCCAAGTCAGGGGCATCTCAGGCAATGGCTGTTTCACGGTGGGGGGCAGTGAGCCAGACTGGACAGTGGCATTACCTTCACTCCATGATGCAAAGCAGAGTATCCCAACCACCAGGACCACTGTGCCACCGATGGTCATGCAGTAACGCACAGTGGAGGCCGCCCGGCCTCTGACACATGTCTGCACACAGAAAGAGAGAGCATCTGAAGAGATGGTCTATCAAAATGTACCAAGACCTCAGAGAAGTCTTCAGTCTCCTTACCTGTGAAGGTGATGCCCATGAACACAGGCCTACTTTGAGGGTCACAGAGAGCTGTTTCTGGTTCCTAGCATCATACCCAGGACACAAAAGGAGCTTAATAAATATGTCACATTCATTCTGGGCCTCTAAGGAGGCCTCAGAGGCCTCAGGGGTCTTGGCCTGATAGGCAAATGGTTCCTATGAGGGACAGCTTGTGGGAGAGTCCAGGTCTTGCTGGTTGTGGCTTGCCCCTCCTCCCCTAGTCACTGCCTCACATGGTCCAGCTCTTGTCCCCATATAACTGAAGCTATAGGGGTACAGGGAGCAGTACAAGTGTGAGTGACAGCTCCGGGAATGTGAAGTTGAGTGTGGTGTCATACAACAGGACTTCTCCAGGACATGTACACAGCCTGGTTTGCCACAGTCACAGCACTGAAAGAGCCTACAGTCCTAACCATAACAAAACAGTACATGAACTATCTCATAACCAGTAGATGGAGTAATATAAACGCAATAAAAAGTTGAGTTCAGGGCTGGAGAGATGGCTCAACAGTTAAGAGCACTGGATGCTCTTTAAAGAACCTGGGTTCAGTTCCTAGCACCCACATGGCGACTCACATGGGATCTGATGCCCTCTTCTGGCCTCCATGAGTACTGCATGCACAAAGTTCACAGGTATGCATGCAGGCAGAATACCCACACTTTTTTTTTTTTTAAGACGGGGTTTCTCCATGTGGCCCCTGGCTGTCCAGGAACTCACTCTGCAGACCAGGCTGGTCGTGAACTCACAGAGATCTGCCTTCCTCCACTTCCCAAGTGCTGGGATTAAAGGTATGTGCCACTATTGCCTGGCATACCCATTCATTTTTAAGAAGAGTTATTTTAAGTTGGGCTCAGCATGAATGCTTGTCAGAGGGGGAGCACTTACGTATTTCATTCTTTTGAACTCATATGAATCACGGGAAGAGGAAGGACTTAGCAAAAACACAGCACTGGGAAGCTGCAGGAAGCAAGCCTGACCCTAGATCCTACAGACCAGAAGAGGCTGGCACTGGTCCCCAACGCTCACCTTTAAGCCACTGCCCCAATGAGCCCTCTGTGTGGTGCCTTCCCATTACCTCCCTGCAAAGCTCAGTTTGGCCCTTGCATGAGAAACTTCAGAAGATCCCCTAGCCTTCTGGGAGCATACCACACACCTCTTAAGGTTGTCCAGTTCTTGGCTTATCTAAGTCAGAGTTCTCTGAACCACTGAGTCACCAGCTACATATAGAGATGCTATGAAATGCAGTTCATTGTTGGGAATTAGAGTTTGGGAAAGTTCAAACTCCTCCTGCCTCCAATCAAGGCAAGGTCATGGAAGACGACAGCCCATTCCAAACAAGGATGGAGTAACCAGCTTGGAGAAAGCACCAAACGAGTCAGCAGAGGAAATCCTGGGCCTGCAGATAAGGTGAGCACCCTCCACCTTCAACATCTTTGACTCCTATAACCAAGGCAGGTGGGTAGCACAGAGGAATGGCCATTCTACAATTAAGGAGACACAGCCCAAACTAGGGAAGGGCCTTTCATCCAAAGCCAAGTATAGCAGGGACCACATATCTATGGAGCTCACACCTGGACACACAGGCTTGAGACACCTATGATGCTTTCAATTTTCCAGGAAAGCAAAAATTGCTCATCGTGAAGAGAATGACGTGGCAAAATACACACCAGGAGGAATCCTCAGAGACAAGCATGAGCCCATGAGGCTGTTTTCTACCCAGTCCTCCTTTGGTCTACATACATAGTGATGATGATAGGCATGTGCCCGGGGACATTTGCCCAGCTGGGCACCATACCAAGCACTTTACAGGTGTCCTCTTGATGCCCACCACAGTGATTCCCCAGGGGCAGTGGTTAGGGAGAGATTTAGATATGGATCTAACCTAACCCAGATTCCCTTGTATGTGTACAGCTGAGTCTCTGTATATACAGTTTTAGGTGCCTTCAGTTGAGACCACCCCATGAGTCCACCTCTGCCAGGCTGCTCTCCCTGACAAGGTGTCCTCCTTCTGGCTTCACATGATGACAATTTTTGTGCCCCAACCTCAGGCATGTCCCTGCAATGGCTCTCAGTGTGTCTTAATAGAGTAATGGCCATCTTCTTCTAAAGGATCTCCCTCCATCTGTGTGGATCTGGGGGCAGGCATGGTACATGCTACGCTGCCTTTAGGGAGAGTGGAAAGTTTTGATTCCCCCTGGACAGAAGACAGCCTATGCCTTGTGTGGTGGTGGTTTTCTTTCTCATTATAAAGCCTGATGCTGGCTGTTATCAGTGAGTCCTGATGCTGGACCCCTCCACTCCCATTTCAGAGAAGCCACCATCAGATACTTCACTACCCTTTACATGGGCGTGCTTGCAGCCCCTGTATCTTGATAGGGGAGGAAGGGAGGGCTCCTTGGCATGGAGGGTGTGACTTCCAACCCCTTGGAGGCAGACAGGGACCTCTTCTGCCCCACTTCTTGGCACTGTGCCAGAGCCCGCCAAGCCGGCTCCAACTCCACTGTTCTGCCAGGCTTCCCTTGTCCTGTTCAATTTGAGCTACTTGGAACTTTCTCCTAGACCTGTTACTCCTTCTGACTGGGTCCCCACTTCACCCCTGTTCAAAAAGGAAACCAATATCACCTCTCACAGGGACTGTGTCTACCTCCCTCCAGTCAGGGAAACCCTTTCCCACTCGGAGGCTTTGTAGCACCCTCCTCATGGCCAGTCGATTAGTTCTGGGACCTTGATTGAGCAGGCTTCTGACACTCACATCTCTGAGTTCGTATCTTGGCTGTCAGTGCTAAGAGGTTGTGGAGTTGTGTTCAGCAAGCTGTATCTGAGGCCTGAATTCACAGATCTAGCCCTACTCAGACAGTACCAAGTAATCTAGTGTCTCAATGGCTAAATGCACCCCATACTCCCCCAGTAATGAGTACTCTGGGAGGGAATTGAACCAGGAAAGTACCTACTTTCTTGCCCCAGCTGTCTACTGCAATGGGTTGAGTTCAAATCAGTGAGCAGAAAGCCCTGTTGCCATCAGAAGAGGAAGAAGGGAGCTGACAGACAAAGATGGGAAGAGCCTTGCAGTGTTCCTGCTCCTGTCCCACATGACACTATAAGATCACTCTAGACACTTGTTTCTGTAAAGAAGTAACTATCTGAACCTATGTCCACGAACTATGGAGAAGCTGGTGCCAGGCTGAGTGCAGTGGAGTTGGACAGCTGGGGTAGGGCACAGGGTCAGTTCTGCTGGGTCCAGGTTAGAGGAAGGGCCACACCCTTAGCAGAAGTTGGGGTGTTCACAAGGGAGGGAGACAGGATGTTTGCACCCACCTCGCATGCAGTCATCAGGCTGATCTAGGGGAGAGTCCAGCACAGTAGAAAGCCTGGTAGCTGAGCTCTGCAGACATCTGGAGGTTCTGGAAGCTCTCCACAGCTACATCCTTGGCTCTTCACCAGCTCCTTGAGGTCCCTGCTTTTGTCCACAGTAAGGTTGAAGCCAGGGCTCAGTGAGGTTGTTCCTTTCCTCCTTGTCACCCCACCCAGCAGCTAGGGATCCCACTGGGAAGCCACCCACCCACTGTCTCCTAGTCCTTGGATAGTCACTAACTACCTCAAGGACTCTGGTGGCCGCTTCTGTGCTTCCTCACAGGCCAGTGTCCAACAGGCCCCGCCCAACCTTAAAGGGATAGTCTACTCAGGGGCACTCAAGTTCCCAGAGAGGTGGAAACTGCGCAAGATGGAACTTGGGCCTGGAAACTCATTTCCCGGAGCCATCCAGGCAAAGTGGACTGTGGGAAGCCTAAGCCTGGACCCCCTCAGACCTGTTTTATAGGAAAGAGAAACTGAGGCTCAAAAAGGGAAAGCCACTTATCCCAGGCCAGAGAGCAGCTCCCCAACCCTTACTCACACTCTCTTACCACATTCCAGGACAGCATTATCAGTCAGAGGACCAGCTTGGAGTGTTCCTTCCCAGGAGACACTGCCTGCTAAGAGAGAGGAGCCAGGAGCTGTGGGATTGACATCCCTGCAGCCCCTCAGCATCACGGGGTGTGAGTGTTAAGTCACTTAGAGTAAATGCCTGCTGTTTTGTGAACAGGTAGTTCCGGGAGCCCAGGAGAAGAAGGGTTAGCTCAGTTTATGTTCCATGTCTGTGGGAGGAGCAGTGGGCCACAGCATCCCTCAAGGAGTAGTATATGCTAAGTTGGACCAAGTCATAGGAAACTTGTGATTGAAGAAAGATTGCACTCAGAGTGCCTGAGTTCTTTGGGCGTTAATTCCTCCCTCCAGTGAGGTCCCTTGTGCCTTGTCTGTTTTCTTCCTCATTGTGTGTGCTCTGCATAGATGTCCCCATTTTACAGTAGAAAACATGCCTGGAGAAGGCTGAGAAGCTGAGTGACTGATTGGAGACAGGGACTTCTGACTTGGCCACACCCCATCAAGACAGCCTGCCAGTGACGAAGGAAGGCCAGCAGCCCCTTGGTGCTATGCTTAGGAGAAGTGGGTGGAAGATAGGAGGCCATGACACTTTGGCTCCTTTAATTTCAGCTGTGCAGGTACACACACACACACACACACACACACACACACACACACAGAGGGTGTGTCCCCCTTCCTGCCTGTTATCCCCAGATGAGTCACTGCATGGTAAGGCTGAGGTCCTGCCTGGATCTTGTTTGACCCTGAGTCTCTGATTAGAAAATCAAGGCCTTCGCTGGGGAGTTGTGGTTCCTGTCTCCAGCCATTTGCAGGCTAGACAGGTCTGGCCATGTCCTCTGTAACATGGAGATCCAGAGCCCCCTTCCCAGGGCAGCTACTGGGACTTAATGAGACCTTCCTTCTCCCTGAGAAGCTGGTCTATACACACTCTTGCATTACACAGTGACTCAATGCATGACTCTCCCCTAGCCTGTTTAGACCTCTTTAAGGACAGGGACCAAGAATCATGAGGCTTGGGATTCAGCCAGACACCCTTCCCTAGGGACTCCAAGAGACTGGAACTGAGTAAATTAGGAATACAAGGAGCCAGTTCTGTTTCCATTTTCTTCCTTCCTACCCCCTTCCAGAAGCTGGTATAGCCTTGACTATCAATAATGCCTGGGCATGCTGCTGAGCGCTATGGGCCAGAGTACACTTTCGTATCCTGTTTGAACAAGTAGCCCAAAGAACTCACTTTTAACCAAATTGATTTCAGATCCCAGCTTTAAAAAAACCCTCAAGCTGTCCCTTTAAGACTAGGAAGGCTAGGAGAAATGGTTCCTTAGCAACATTGGTTTTTCCCCAAACTGTGCTAGGTTCAGGACAAGGATTGGAATGCATGCTGGTTCAGCATGCATGATTCCAGGGGTTCATAGCATGAGCTAAGACACAGCTGTGCCCCCCGAACTGAATGGCATGCCCGGAGCCCATGAACTAAAATAGCAGGCTTAAGCACCAGCCAGCCTGGGTTCTTCATGGTGCTGCATGATCCTGTTGCTAAAGTGTAGCTCTGAGCTAAGTGGATGTCAGCTGAGTGCACAGGCACAGCACAGCGTCCAAACTAAGACACAGCAGACACAGGAGACAGAAACAGGCAGATCTCTAAATTCTGGACCAGCCCAGTCTACACAATAAAGTCAGCATGGGACCCTCTACTGATACATATGACCACTTCCACACAACAGTCTGGGAATCAAAATAACAATGCATTTTCTCTTAAAAGTACTATATAGGTTTTTGTTTAATAATAATTAAAAATGTCCTTAGTAATTTAAAAAAAATAAATATGGGCTGGGGAGATGGTCCAGTGGTTAAGAGCACTGACTGCTCTTCCAAAGGTCCTGAGTTCAACTCCTAGCATCCACATGGTGGCTCACAACCACCTGTGATGGGATCTAATGCCCTCTTCTGGTGTGTCTGAAGATAGTGACAGTGTATTCACACACATAAAATAAATAAATAACTCTCTTGAAATAAATAAATAAATAAACACACATCAATCTTAAATTTATATAGGGAGAAAGGGGGATATGGGTATGTTTATCATTTCTAATTAAAAGATGATGCTTTTCTGTTGCCAAAAAGCATTTGCCCTAGGAAAGATATATTATGCTGGTCAATGTGGGGACCCAGAGTTTACCAAAAGCTATGGTCTTGAGAGCTAACACTACTCTGTGAGGCCAGCCTTTCTCCTTGGAATGTGGGGCTCCCACAGGAGAACTGATGGCGGCTCATGAGGGCTAACTTAAAATAGGACATCATGCTGGTGTGAGTAACCAGTCTCCATAAACATGGGCTCCCATGGGAGAAGTGATTACAGCTCATCCTAACACATGACACATACCCAAGTCAAACCCTCTCAACAGATACATGATGGCTTAGGGATATGCTTGTGCAGTAAATGGAAGGGAGTTTGAATGAAGTTGAGTATAGAGACAGATATTAAGTGAAGAGACAATGGGGTAAGATAGATAAATCTGCATAGATAATAATCTCTGAAGAAGGGAGAAAGAAATGAGAATTGATATAAATGTTTTCAAGGATACATAAATAATAATTTAGTAAACCCAGGCCTTTCTACAGAGCAAATCTAAGTCCAGGCTACACATAGAGACCCTATCTCAATTAATGATGACAATGATGATGATAATAATAATAGTTTTCAATAGTTTTAAATTATCAAAATGTCAGCTATTAAAAACAATGACTTCATGAAATTCGCAGGCAAATAGATGGAACTTGAAAACATCATCCTGAGTGAGATAACTCAATCACAAAAGAAAGAACACGATATGTACTCACTAATAAGTGGATATTAGCCCAAAAGTTCAGAATACCCAAGATTCAATTCGCAGCAATGGTTGGACTGAGTGTGGGGTCTCAGATGGAGGAGTTGGAGAAGGGACTGAAGGAGCTGAGGGAGTTTGCAGCCCCATGGAGGGAGCCTGACCCCCTGGTGCTCCCGGAGACTGGATCACCAACCAAAGAATACACATGGAGGGACTCATGGTGCTGGCCACATATGTAGCAGAGGAGGGCCTTGTTGGCCATCAGTGGGAGGAGAGGCCCTTGGGCCTGAGGGTGTTAGATGCCCCAGTAGAAGGGAATGCCAGAGAGGGAAGACGGGAGTGGGTGGGGGGAGCACCCTCATAGAGGCAGGGGGAGAGGAGATGGGATAGGGGGTTTTCGAAGGGGAGACCTGGAAAGGTGAAAACATTTGAAATGTAAATAAAGTATCAAATATATCAAAATGAAGGTGGTTGTATGTTTAATGGTTATGATGATATTACACATCCTCTATGAGAGAGGTCAAAATGAAGCACACTTAGGTAGAAAAGAGGCTGCTAAATTAAATCAATCTATACTTTTAATGACTTCCAGCTGCCAGACAAAGACATGGTATGCCAGGAGAGAGGCTGTGTACTTGTGTTAACAAGAAAGAAGAAAAGAGTTTGGACTCCTTCCAAAGTAATAAGAATCAGATTTGATAGAGAGAGAACCCCTGAAGATCTTGGCTACAGACGAAAGAAAATCAAAAGGACCAAATGCACTGGTAATGTATATTGTTAAACCCTCTATTGAAACAACTCTGAAACTGACTGAAAATATACATATACACATAAGCACACACACACACACGTGTGTGTGTGTGTGTGTGTGTGTGTGTGTGTGTGTATGTATCCAGCCAGAACTTTAGCTTACATGGCCAATAAATCTTGTTGGCTACAGCGTTCTCATGACTTACTATTACATACCATCTTTTCATATGGCATGAGTGGAGATTTATGTTGTAGCTTGATTATGTGATCAAACTGACTTCTATAGAAATGCAGTTGTCTTTCATCTGCTCAAAGAGCAAGAAATCATCCTTAATTGATCTTGCACCCTGCACATTCCATGCAAATGTCCTTATAGAGCTATGTATTACTTGTAAGTTTTGTATATTGTAGAATAAAGGACCAAAAGGGGAGCCCTGACAGGATTCACCCTTGAGATGCTGAGACCTGTTGTTCCAGATCCCTGTTTGATCCTGCCTCAAACTGATGCTATTTCCAGAGTCTTGCTTCTAGAGCAGCTTCAGGAAGAACTGCTAATCCCAGATCACCATGGTTCATCCAGCCTTTCAGACAGCTCCAATCAGGACTTCAGTTAAGCCCTAAACTTTTTCAGCACATAGAGACTAGACAACAAATGCTACAGCTAGTTTTCTTTTGAGATAATAATTTTTCCAATTTGCTTTTGGGTCCCCAAACAGGAATTCTTCACCCCAATTCAGCAGCAAACAATTATAAAAAGAACGTTGTCCTAGTCCCTTAAGTTGGGGTGGATGATTTTGGTAATTTTGTGTTTTTAGAGGTTGTTGTCATTTTAAGGGATGATTTACAAATAATTATGGTCATGGACAGGGAGGAAACAAAATAGAGAGCTTAGACTCAGGGATTTCTATCTTTCCTTTTTTCTCTCTCCTTTCTTTCTTAGATAAAGGGTAAGGGTTAAAAAGAAAAAAGGAGGATATAGAAATATTATAAGAAATTAGACAAATAGGGGTTGATTGTTGAATCAATTCCTAAACCAAAAAACATTTTGTAGCTGTAATCTTCCATTGTTTGAGACCTTTATATTCTGATGCAGAATTGAGGTTAGAGTTTGTTACATTAGCACAGTTTTTTGTATATTGTAACAGATTTAAGGTTTTCATTGGTAGAAATCTTTGTATATTATATAAAATTTAAGATTAATTTTGTTACAATATAATATGTATGATTCAATTCCTATATAAGTATTATACCTTGCAACTCATTTTAAAAATACAAAGATTAGTCCCAGTAATTTTAATAGCTTCTAGTACAAACTGTTTAGGATAGTTAAATAATGCAAGTTAATAATCAATTAATCAAACTCATGATCATATTAGATTGTGGTCTTTATTATCTCAAAAATATACATGCTGCTGATTATTCAGATATGCTATAAATAGATAGTCTTCAAAAGCATCAAAGACTTAGAGAATATGGCATTTATAATTGTTTCATTATTAAAATATCTTTTGACTATGAGTCAGGTCTCCTCCTGACAGTATCCTCACTCCATTTCAAAGATGATGATGAGCATCAATAACCTCCATATGGAGCTGCTTCAATTGTGGCAACCTAGTCACTGGATAAAGAAAATGCCCATGCTTCAGTTACAGACAAATCTGTCAGGAAAGGACAAATGGATACAGAAAGGGCAACCGCCAAGCTCTGCCAAAACAGGGTAAGCAAGTCCTTCATAATTTCTGCTTCACAAAATGCCTGTTAGATATGCTGGGCTGAAGGTTGAAAATTGATACTCCAACATTATAGAGATATAATTGGGGACTGTCCATACAATCAACTGTCTCTGTCATTTCTATAATTTTTGAAAGCTGTGTTCCTGCCTTTCCTACATACTCAGATAATATTTATACTTTCTTGGGTTTCTGATGGGGTTGAAGACAACATAGTTGTAGTCTCACACCTAAACTTAAGATGTTTAGCATTTAGGAAGATGTTTTAGGCCTAAAAGATATTTTAAGCTAATATTGCAAATTAGGATAAAAATTGATTTAAATTTTAGTTTAGAACTCTAAACTCACCATGATAGGATAGATAATAAAATACTTTCTCCTGAATTGCCAAATACAAACAAACTAAACTTTTTAAATGTATGTCTTACCTAATGATTTTCACATTGTTTCATAATTGTTCCTACTCCATGTTATTTATTATTATAAAAGAAAGTGTCTTTTTATTTAGACCAAAACAAAAGGGCAATTGTTGAGGTTTGGTCTGTTGGTATGTATTGTAATGCTAAATACTGGTTCCCAAGGCCTGGTTACTCCCAGGGACAAGAGAATCTGAACATACACAATGATGCTATGTCACCTTGCCCCCCAAGTTATCCCTGATTGGTGAATAAAGATGCCTACAGCCTATTACTGGGCAGAAGAGAGATAGGTGGGGTTTGGGTTCCCAGGGTTGGGGTCATGAGGAAGAGAGAGAGAAGGTAGAGAAAGGAGAAGGTGCCATGGGGTAGGTGAGTAATAAAAAAAAAAATGGCCATGAGGACTGGCCAACTGGAGTTAAGAGCAGCCCAGACGGAACATGGCAAGTTATAATGTAGGGTTATTGATGAGGAAGCAGACATAATGGCATAGAGGGTAGATGTCTGCCCAGCTCCAGTACATTAAAGGCTTGTTATAAATATAAAGGTTGTGTATATTTTATCTGGGAACTGAATAATCAAAGGTGGGGTAGAAAGCAACTACAACAAGCCTGCGGCTTTCCTGGCAACAAGAGGTTGACTTGGAGAATATTGGTCAGCAACTTCTGCATCAAGGGTACTAGGAAGGGGCTCTATTTCTGCCTCCTCTTTATCTGTTGCCAGGCAAGTGCTCTTCCTCTTGTTACCTCTGCTAATCATGGCGGTGCCATGAGAAGTGTGTGTCCCAAGGTTAGTGAGGAGTGGAGAGAGGAGGGGCTAAAAGCTACATCCTTTGGATTTTCCAGACTTTTCCATCTTTCCTATATTGCCTTCTCTTCAATCATGGTCTAAACTGCTGCCTGACTCTGTCTGGCTCTTCCCTGAAACTTTCTGCCCCTCACAATGTACTAACCTCCTACTGGCTCCTCACTTGCATAGACTTGGCTCCCCATCACCCCAAGAGTTACCCCACTGCTAAGCATCCATGTTCTTGTGATCAAGACCCTGGCCACCTCCCAGCCTCACCACCTCATGCCCCTATCCTATGTCACTCTTAACCTCAGTGTTACCATGTCCACACTTTGGCCACAAAGATTCAGCTATACCTGCTGGCCACTGAGCCCTGGGATCCTCTCGTCTCCAACTCCCCAGCATTGAATTACAAGCAAGCCCTGCCATGCTCAGCCTTTTACACAGGTGCTGAGGAGTAACCACGGCTTCTCATGCTTGCAAGCACTTTACCTCCGGAACCATCTACCCAGTGCCTACATATGCATTTTTCATTTAACACTATTCTTTTTCATTTTTATTTATTTTTAATAAATGTGCTTTGGTGTTTTGCCTGAATGCATGTCTGTGTGGGGGTGTCGGATCCTCTGGAACTGGAGTTAAAGACAGTTGTGAGCTGCCATTTGGCTGCTAGGAATAGAACCCCGAGTCTTCCCATTAGTACTACACTCTGTGTGTGTGTGTGTGTGTGTGTGTGTGTGTGTGTGTCTGTGTGTGTGTTCTAATTCTTTGCTTATAGGTTTGCCCCTCCCCTAGTGACAGCATCTCAAAAACAAGTATGGGCATCTTGTGCTTTGTCCTTTATCCATTACCATGCTATTGTAGAGCAGTCCACAACAGGCCTTTGAGACCGACTATGAACAGCATGAGCTATAGGGTATGAATGCCCTCTGTCCCCTGCCAACAGCACAATACATCTCAACGTCATTCAGCAGTGCATAGAAAGGTAGTCAAGGTCAGGGGTGCAGTGTCTTCAAAGAATGGGATTCTGGGAGCTGGCTTCATCTAAGCAATGACTCGAAGCTGTTCTCCCTTGAGGAGGCTTGCCCACCCCCACCTTCCCAAAGGATATTTAATAGAGTATAGAAACATCTTTGGTTATTCTAGCTGTGCTGATAATGGGGTTGCACCTCATAGCAACCCTCAGGGTTCAGGACAGCATCTCCATACAGAAGTTCCGACTGTCAGATGGAGGGGAGTTCAGATCTTGGTGAGGTTCTGAAGGTCCAAAGGTTCCAGCCCATGTCCTGCAGAGAGATTCTAATACTTCTTCTGAAGAGAGAAGGAATAGGCCTATCAGCAAGTGAAGGATGGAGTCAAAGCTCTAAGCAGCAACCTAGAACATTCCCTTTCTCCTTAGGGACTGACATACATTTATTTATTTATGTGTTTATGTATGTATTTATTTTACACTACCGATTTTATTCCCCTCCCGGTCCACCCTTTGACTGTTCCACATCACATACCTCCTCCCCAAGCCCCTGTCTCCACGAGGATGTCCCCACCCCCTAACCCCCACCCTTCCAGACCTCTAGACTCCCTGGGGCCTCCAGTCTCTTGAGGATTAGGTGCATCTTCACTGACTGAACCCACCTTAGGGACTTTCAGTGAAGAAAATCCAGGATTCTTAGCTTCAACACAGAAAAGAATTTTCAGAGCCAACTAAGATAAAACAGAATTGGATTTTTTTTTTTTTTAATTTTTAGGTGTCTTTAACATAGATCTTAAGCACACGAGTTAATAGAGAGATGAACAGACAAAGAATGAGACATACCCAAGCTTGGGCAAAGGCCTCTCCAGTAGAGACCTGACTGTCTTTATGATGGCTGTATAAATGACCCTGTGGCTTCCTAAGTTACCCTGCTCAACTTGTGTGATTTATAACACAGTTTAAAGGCTAATAAATTTTCTTTTACAAACAAAATTGTAAAATGAAGTTATGAGCGCTGAGTGTCCAGATTTAGAAATGAGATTGGAGTAATGAAAAACCTCTCACACCTGTAGCTGGTTTGGTAACAAGCAGCCGAGTGTTTGCTGTATTTGGCACCTTTGGGTCATCTTCAGGAAACTCCTGCATTGTCTCCCTAGGCAACGTGAGTTGACTGGGTTATCTTAGGGAAAGCACAGCATTGTCTCCATAGGCAGTGCCAGTTTTCTCCATGTTATCTGATGCTTACTGACTCCATCAGCAGATCCCAGGATGGTGGGCCTTTTTTCTA
The DNA here is from genome assembly GCA_019843965.1 of Rhynchomys soricoides. NCBI lineage: Eukaryota > Metazoa > Chordata > Mammalia > Rodentia > Muridae > Rhynchomys > Rhynchomys soricoides. The sequence continues at coordinate 150,143 of JADRCH010000098.1, read as the reverse complement.
TTCCATGCTTTCTGTCTTGTCCCATGACACCATAATCTTTCCTACTTTTCTGCCCTACCTCTGGTCCTCAGCACAGCCAGCTCAAACCTGGACCTTTCATGTTCTTTACATTACCTTTCTTCGTAGAAAAGCCTGGGGTGGAGGGAGAGCAGAGGGACGTCTTAAAAGCCTGTCTTGCTTTGACTTAAAGACTTAGAAAAGAACAGGAAGTCACCCAAAGTCAGAGAGTCCCTTCCACACAGCCACGACCCAGACTCAGGATTCTGGGGTCCAAAGCTCTCTCTGCCAATGTGAGGCAGTCACCCATTTATAGAGGTTTCGGTGAGGCACCCAGAAGAGTGGAGAAACTTTGGCTGCAGACCAGATCTGACCGAAGATGGACCTGCCTCCTCCCTCTTTTCCTTTCCTTTCTTCCTTCCTTCCTTAGTCTGGGGCTAGGGATCAAGCCCAGTGCTTCCTGCATGCTAGGCAAGCACTCTACCACCAAGCTAGATGCCAGTCTCCAGTGGTGGTGTTGATCTATATCCTGAAAACAAAACTTTTTACAATTTTTTTAAGATAAAAAGACTGTCATGAGATGAAATTAGTGCACTTTGATCCTGGACAAACTCCTTACAAGCCAAGAATAAGCTGTCTCTCCAGCAATGGGCTCTATATGAGCTTTCTATAACGCAGCAAATTATCACAAAGGCATCTGCTTAAATAAAATTTATTTTATTATCTCCTAGGATATAAGTCAGATGCCTTGATGGATTCAACAAGGTTTTCTGCTCAAGGGCTCTGAAGGACAAAGCCAAGGTGTTGGCTTATCTGGAGGCTGAAAAGGGATCTACTTGCAAGATTTTTCAAGTTGCTGGCTGAGTTGCGGTCCCTATAACTGAAGAACTACAGGCTTGCTTTTGTTTCTGTCCAAGGCCACCCTGTGCTCCTGATGGATGCTCGTAGGTCCTGCCCACAGCCCCTGAATCTCAACCATGGAAACTTTAAGTCCCTCGAATCCAGTCCAACGGATGCATCCAGACTCCCTGCTTGTCCCAGCTCCCTCTGGGCAAAGAGAAGCATCTGTGATTGGGCTAGACCACCCTTCTCCTCGTTCAACGGCAGCTGCTTAGGGCTGTTAATCCTCTCACTATGTAGCATCATACCCTCATGGAATCAGCACCAGAGGGCAGAGGTTAGGAGAGCCATCTCAGAATTCCGCCCACCACAGATACTAGGCCAAGGCACTCTGTCTGACACTGTGTCAAGACACACGGGACATAACAGGAGCATGCCTTCTGCAGTGTCAGAAGGCTGGATGAGGACTACCAGGTGTCACATGGGCAGATGGTATGTTCACAGGGAACCCAGAAACAAGCCAGATGGTGATATGATCCTGACTCTGAATATTTCTTATTGGTGACACTGCAGAAAGCACCTCAGATGGTTATTGGACACCCAAGGTGTCCCATAGATAGGCATCCTAGAGGTAGATCATAGCACATATGGGATTTCAGCAGAACCCAGATGTAAAAAGGGACCTCTGCTCAAAGTAAGCATGGCCTTCCTGTGCAGACAATGAACATAGCTTTAGGTTTAGCATAAACCAGATTGTTAACGATGACCAGCAGAATAAAGGTCAACATCCACAGACCATCTGCCAAATGCTAGACATTATGCTAGCTGTGTTATATTCTTAGATCATAGAAACCTCAGTCTTGCATGGAAAGGGTCCTTTTTACAGATTTATTGAGGTATAATTCACAGAGCATAAAACTCACCCACCTAAAGTGTACAATTAAGTGTCCTTTAATACATTCAGAAATGTGAAGCTGTGACCATAATTGATAGCCCCTAGAGAGAAATCCCATGTCACTCAGCATCATGGCTGAGTTTCTCCACTCTCCAGAGCTAGTAATCAGTTTTGTGACGTTGCAGAATTACTCATTCCAGATATCTCCTAAAAACGGTAGCATATAAGGCAGAGTCCGACTTCCTTCATTTGTTATGTTTGCCAGGTCCATTCATGCTTTACCATATATAGGAACATTGCTCACTCATTGCTAAACACTGTCTTAGGGCGATCTGAAAACACAGTTCTCCTCACTAGTTGATCAACATTGGATTACCTCTACCTTTTGGCTGGCACGAACACTGCTGCTGATGTTCATGTCCAAGTTTTCATAACCTCGTTTTCATTTCTCTTGGGTATATGGCCTGGGCAGGCATGGTCTGGATTATATAGTTAACTGTATACTCAACTAGTTGGGGACTGAGGCTCGGAGAAATCAAAACAGCTACTCAGGATCATCTAGACAAATGAGGTTTAAACCCAAATCCACTCACACAGAAGCTCTATGCCCTCCTGCCTTCAGGTAGACATAAAACACCTCCAGGATCACCACCACACACACACCCCACATGGGAATACCCTGAGATGGAGGATTTTGGTTGTTAGACAAGCTCTCCTGTCCCATAGAAGAGGCTCCTGTGCACATAGGCACTGCTCATTATCACTTATGAATGGAGAGTAAGCCCGTGAGGGTGACTAGCAGTAAAGTTTCAGGAAACCTCCAGATTCCTATTGTGTTAGTTGACTCAGACTTGGAGTCAGGATGAACTTCTCAGACTTTTGGAGCTAAAAGGGGACATGCCCTTCCCCATAAGACCCATGGCTGATCGTCTCTGGTGGCCCTGACAATTCCTGGAATTCTGCTTATTCTCGGAGAAGCAAGGAACAGGTAGGTGCCCAGAGTGCATGGCCTAAAAAGGAAAGCACAGCCCATGCATAAAAAAGGAATTAGAGCCAGGCAGTGGTGGCACAAGCCTTTAATCCCAGCACTTGGGAGGTAGAGGCAGGTGGATTTCTGGGTTAGAGGCCAGCCTGGTCCGCAGAGTGAGTTCCAGGACAGCCAGGGCTACATAGAGAAACCCTGTCTCAAAAAGAAAGAAAGAAAGAAAGAAAGAAAGAAAGAAAGAAAGAAAGAAAGAGCGAAAGGAAGGAAGGAAGGAAGGAAGGAAGGAAGGAAGGAAGGAAGGAAGGAAGGAATTAGAAACTTCGAGGCCGCAGCTCCCTTGGAACAACCCAGCCTACTGCTTACTCTTAAGTTCTGGGAAGTCCCAAGGCAATATTCCCAGAAGATATGGAACTGGGAGGAGATGCAGGATCATTGGTGCCACGTGAAGGGCTGGTGAAGCTTTGGCTCCAGAGGACACCTGTGGTGCACAGGAATTCACACAGTGCCCCTTTGTTTATAGAGATTCAAGGTGGACTGAGAAAGACAGCGACCAGTGTCTTCAACATACTGAATGGAGTAGGTGGGAAGAGCAGGGACAGTGGGGTGGTTTGGGCCATGACTATAGCATGCAGCCTTGGCCAGTTCTCTGCCCCTCTTAGCTTGTTTTGTGTTTGTAAAGATTGGGGATCCTTAAAGTTTTGAGAATCCAGCCTTGAGTGCACACTCTTTCTTTCTCTCTTCTTTCCATCTCTTGTGAGTTAGGCTTACTCATCTTCACGTTCCCACAGGTAGCCAATAGAAATCCAAATTGTGTTCAAAGTTGGGGCTCTCTTTTCAGGGAGCAGAGGCTGTCTGGAATTGCCACCCACTTTCTGACCAATGTCTTCTGAAGAGACTCATATTCTGTACAGCTTCTGTTCCTGTGCCCTCATCACTCCTCCTGTACCCTCATCCCTGCTTACCCAAAACTGCGTCAAAGACCCTGCCATTCCTCATTCCACTAAACTGCTGTCTGTCTGGGATCTGGCTTCTGCATACCACACCTCTTCTCACCCAGCACCAGGCCCTAGCACAGCTACTGCCACTCATGATGCCCTGCCTGGCTTCCTGGACAGTCTACAGCAGTGAGGTGAAGTCCAGGTTGATGGAGATTGAGCTGTAATGGGTCTGAATGCTCCAATCTTCTTCCCAGAGTCACCAGTAGTCTGTGGAATGACCCTGGCCAAGTCCTTCCCCTTGTTGCTCCAGTTTTCCCATAGATGATTGAGACACTTGGGCTAGTCAGTTATAGAAACACCACAGGAGATCCATAGACTGTCACCTGCTTACTGATCACCCTTCATCCTGGGAGAGCTTGGGACCACAGCTCTACCACCACCGCTGGTCATTTAGTTCAGAACCTACTGTTGTGTTTGTTTCTTTTCCATACTCTGGAAGCTGCTAATTTTTCTTTGGAACAACTTAAGATCACTTAATTATTGTAGCTGTCTAGGCCGCTGAAGAAAACTTGGCTAACCAGAACTTATATTCTAAGTAGAAAAATCAGTATTTTACCCACAAACCATTGAGAAAGCACAATCAAATTTTATGGTTGCCACTAAAATACCCTGTCTAATTTAAGGTTTTAGTGCTGTGAAGAGACACCATGACCATGGCAGCTCTTATAAAGGAAAGCATTTCCTTGGGACTGGCTTACAGTTTCAGAGGGCTAGTCCATTATTGTCATAGCAAGAAATATGGCAGCATGCAGGCCAACATGGTGCTAGAGAAGGAGCCCAGAGTTGTAAATCTTGATCCACAGCAGGAGTGTGCCACACGAGGCCTAGCTTGAGCATCTGAAAGCTCAAAGCCCAGCTACACAGTGCCACTCTTTCTCCAACAAGGCCATACCTCCTAATAGTGGCATTCCCTATGGGTCAAACATTCAAACACATGAGTCTATGGAGGCTATTTCTATTCAAGCCACCACATTGCACTTCCTTATGCCATAGGTTTGTAGCCATATCATAATGTAGAAATGTATTCAGTCGGACTGAATACATTTCAGTCCCCATCATCTATCACAGTCTCAACTTGTTTAAAAGTCCAAAGTTCAAAATCTCTTGCGAGACTCATGCTATTTATAAACTGTAATCTCCTAAAAAATCAAGATCAAAAAGCAGATCACAGATTTCCAACATATAATGGCACAGGATATACATTACCATTCCAAAAGAGAAAAAGGAGCACGGTGAGGAAATTCTGGACCAATGCAAAACAAAAGTAAAAACCAGCAGGGCAAGCTCCAAACTCTGCATCTCCATGTCTGATGTCAAACCTCTCCAGATCTCCAACTCCGTTACCTCTGTAGACTGCAGCACACTTCTCCAGGGCTCATTCCACTCCATTAGCAGCTTTCCTTGGTAGGTATCCCGTGGCTCTGGCATCTCCAACCTCTTTGGGTCTCCAAGGCAATCCAGGCTTCACTTTCATAGCTTCACACAATGGCCTCTCTAGGCCTCCACGAAGGGACATCTGTGATACACGCCTGACCTTAGCTGCTTTCCTTAGTCCATTATTGTTATGATGGAAAGCATGGCAGCATGTAGGTAGACATGGTGCTGGAGAAGGAGCTGAGAGTTCTACATCTTGATCCACAGGCAGCAGCAGGAGACTGCCACCCTAGACCTAGCTTGAACATATGAGACCTCAAATCCTGCCTCCACAATGACACACTTCCTCCAACAAGGCCACACTTATAGGAGTCATTCCTATTCAAACCACCACATACCCATAAACATTTACTTAACAGACTACTATGCATTTCAGCAAAATCTAAAGAACATAAGGGCCACCTAATCTAAAGCACTGATCTCAGTGGATATCACTGACATTCAATTGTACTGCACAGCATTGAATATACATATTATTTTCTTCTAAGAAACATGTCTTATAAGTTACACAGAAATGGAATATTAAATATGTACTGAGTACAGGTACCATTTAGCATATTATAAATCAGACATGAACCAGTTTGAGATTCATCCTAATTAGCAGGGTAGCTGCTGCCTGCCAGAGTGACTTGTGGAGAAGAGGAGGTAGTAGCTGTAAGTAGCCTACCTAGTTGACATGTAAGACTCAGGAAGTGATCGTGGCCCACTGTATGCAGTCAAGTCATCTGTCAATCAATAAGGTCTGAACAAGCCAGTTGCCTGTGCCTATGGCCTGAAGCTGTGACAATTGCTCTGCTCTGGAAAGCTTACACAGATGTATCTGTGACATGACCATACTTATTGTGACCACCTCTGTTTGCCTTCCTGGCATGGCCACAGCTGACAGCAAGTGCTCACTCTAACCTCAATCCATTCATGCTCATTAGCTTCAAATTTCCTAGACTATATTTTCACTCACAGCGTGAGGAAGAGGTCAATGTAATGTCAATGTGGCATGACCTGTGGAGAGAAAGATCAGAATAGGACTGCCTGGTGCACACCCCAAGTACTCAACATAGACTCCATAACTGAAATGTTACACAGTTCGCATGGTGCACACAGTAACTCACCAGACAGGTATTGCACTAGGCAATTGTCTTTGTTTTTCAATTGATGTGATAAAATATCCTGACAAAAGCACTCTGAGGGAGAAAGGATTTATTTGGGCTCTGTCCACGATAGTGGAGGAGTCAAGGTAGAAAGGACCCTGAGGCCAGGCAGTGGTGGCGCACGCCTTTAATCCCAGCACTCGGGAGGCAGAGACAGGGGGATTTCTGAGTTTGAGGCCAGCCTGGTCTACAGAGTGAGTTCCAGGACAGCCAGGGCTATACAGAGAAACCCTGTCTCAAAAATCCAAAAAAAAAAAGCAAAACAGAAAGGACCCTGAGGCAGCTGGTCACAGTGCTTCAGGGACCCATGAGAGCAAGTGCTCTGCCTCCTTTGCCTGTTTTATCTAGTCCAAGATCCCTGGACACAGAATAGTCCCACACACACCTAAGGAGATCCTTTCCACATCAACTAACTTAATCAAGATAATCTTCCGAACCATACCCAGAGGCCCATCGCCTAAGTGACTCTAGATCCTGTCATGTTGGCAATTAACACTAACCATCACAACAGTGAGCCTTAGGTAACTATCCTGTAAGTCATAACAACTCAGACCATGACAATCTAGATAGCACAGCATATCTGATTTTTAGTTGTGTCAGTGTGTGGTGCACATGTGTGCATGTGCACATGCATATGTGTGCACATACATGGGAGCCCAGCAGTCTACTTTGGGTAGTCTCAGGAGCCATCCACCTTGTTTTCTGAGACAGGGCCTCTCATTGGACCTCAGACAACAGGCTGGAGTGGCAGTAAGCCTCAGGGGTCCTCCTGTCTCCATCTTCCCAGTTCTGAGATGATAAACACATGTTACCATATCCAGCCTTTTCTTACATGCATTCCAGGACTTGAACACTGTTCCTCACACTTGTACAGCAGGCACTTTATCACATGAACTATCTTCTTTGCCCTTATTTGTTATTTTTAATTCCTACAATAGTTCTTTGTGCTGAATCAACCAGGATGAAACTGTACCCTGCCAAGTGCTCTACTCTCCCAAGCCAGCACAGCTGGCCTTGTGTTGATCTCTGTCCTCTGATGCTAGCCCTGATAGCTTGGTGGCTTGTCTGTCACCTCATTACCTCTTTTGTCTTTCTTATGCTACCTCTGGGAATCTGAGACCCCCAGGAGTTGCTCCTTTTCTGCCAAGCACAGGTCTTATCAGTTATCTGGTCTTCTAAAGAGAAAAGGTGGGGAGGGGTACATGTAGCCAGCAAAGCCTGGTTTCTTCCTCCCTGTGTCCAACAAAGGCAAGTACTCCCTCCCCCCACGAAATACAGAGCCTGACTCCAGCCTCCACCACACCCTGTGGGAAGCTGTTGATCCTGTGCCACGGTGGCTAGTTATCCAGTAGCCATGCTCAAAAGAGTAGTTCTTGCTCCTTACTCACGCGCATGCCAGCAGTTCCTAATTCTAAGCCAAGTCATTTTCTAGAAGGTTCCCTGGAGCCTTCTCTGGAGCATAAAGCCACTATCCTGGATTTCCACCACCATCCAGCCTGAGCATTTGTGAGGTCTAGCCCCTCCCACTCCACTCTACTCACCTAGTCAATAATCATGTCTACTGATTTGTCCTTGGAAGTCTTTCATATCTACCTCTCTCCTCTCCATCCCCGACCTCCTTATTTCTACATCTCTTCATCTCCCCCAACCCTGAGACCATGGCAACCTGATGACCCCTGCCCCCTCAGTTCACCTTACTCTGCTACAGCTGGACTACTCTTTGCCACGTTCCTACTGAAGATTCTGCCCCTTGTCTGGAACACAACTTGATTAAAGTTATGCAAAAGTGGCCAGGTTGTGGTGGTGCTTGCCCTTAATCCCTGCACTTGGGAGGCGGAGTCAGGTGGTTGTCTGTGAGGTCGAGGCCAGCCTGGTCTACACGGTGAGTTCTAGGACAGCCAGGGTTACCCAGCACAGCTGGCCTTGTGTTGATCTCTGTCCTTTTCCCATGCTTGGTTGCCTGTCTGTCACCTCACTTCCTTTCTTGCCTTTCTTCTGTGTGTACAGAGAAATTCAGTCTCAAAAAAAAAAAAAAAAAAAAAACAGATAAAATAAAGTTATGCAAAGCTAAGCTTAGTGTTAGGATATAGCACTGCATGCAGAGTATAAAAGGGACAAATATTAAGACCTGGGTACCTTAACTCAAACACCATCAGAATAGTCACCTTTTTTTCAGTGCTGAAATCAATACCCAGGGCCCTCCACATTCCAGGTGTGACATCAAACCTTCGTGACAAATACCTGAGAGAAACACTTTAAAGGGAGGAAGGATTTATTTCCCCTGGTGAGTAAAGACCAGTCAGTGCATGGGCCGATAGCGCCATTATTTGCCAGCATATAACAAGGCAGAAACATGGTGGATATGAAGCATGGCAAAGGAAGCTGCTTACCTTATGGCTGACAGGAAGCAGAGAAAGACAGGAAGGAGGCAGGACAACTCCCAAGAGCATGCCCCCGTAACTATGTCCCCCAGGTAGGCTCCACTAATTAAAGTGTCTAACACTTCTCAGAATGACAACACCAACTAGAGACCAAGCCTTCCACACACAAGCCCGAGGGAGACATTTTATATTCAAATCATAGCAAGTTTTCCACCACTGAGCCCTCCAGCCTGCAATAGAGACTTTGCTAACGTGATGTACTGAGTTCATTTGTCTTTTAATTCATACCAGTTTCCTCAGGATTGGCAATTGTGCTGGTTAGGTTTTTGTCAACTTGGCACAAGCTAGAGTCATCATTGGAACATAGAAGTTCAATTGAGAAAATGCCTCCACCACATTGGTCTACAGGCAAGCCTGTGGAGCATTGGTCCATGATTGACGTAGAAGGACCCATCCCTCTATGTGCAGTGCCATTCCTGGGCTGGTGCTCATTAAGTAAAATAATTCAGGCTAAGTAGGCTAGGAGAGGGTAACCTAGTGAGCAGCACTCTTCCATAGCCTCTGCCTTCAGGTTCCTGTCCTGACATCCCTTCATAATAGACCATAGCTAAATAAATTCTATCCTTCTGAAGATGTTTTGGGTCCTGGTGTTTATAATAGCAATAGTAACCTAAGTAAGACAGCGACCTTGTCCACTGAGCACTCCACTTTCCTGGCTTGGCCAAACTGTCTTCTCTGACTTGCAGCTTCCACCCTTAGTTCTAAAAAGCAACCCAAGGGCAGACACTGAATAAGGTGCCCACCCCTGGACTGGTCACAGGAGCCCAAGCAGTGAGAGCATATAGCAAATCATGGCCGCTAGGGGTCACTCCTGTGTATCAGGACTGCTGTAATTTGACTTCTCCCAAAACTCATGCTGAATGAAACTTCCACCCTGGTGGCAGTGAGAGACGGAACCTTTATAGAAGATGAAGTCAGCCGGGCAGTGGTGGCGCATGCCTTTAATTCCAGCACTCAGGAGGCAGAGACAGGTGGATTTCTGAGTTCGAGGCCAGCCTGGTCTACAGAGGGAGTTCCAGGACAGCCAGGGCTACACAGAGAAACCCTGTCTCGAAAAACAAACAAACAAAAAAAAGATGAAGTCATGAGGCACCACCAACTGGATGATGAATGGGGGCCATTTATTATGAGAATGGCTTTGTTATGATGGGAGTGACTTTGCTCTAAAACTAAACTTAGTTCCTCTGCTTTTTCTGCCCCTGACATATTTCATTCTAAGAAAGATGTCACTAATCTCATAACACACTAGTTAGCATAGCACCCAAAAGGAAATGGTCCTGTTAGCTAGGCCTCTGCAGTCAGCCTCAGAGATGGCTAACTTAGGGGGGGCGATGTGCTTCTTTGAAAATAACTGAGTAGATGTCAATGTGTGAGCTGTTTCAAACTCATTTTTCTAGTTAATATTTTCTAGTTTTTCACTGCTCCAATGATACTCTCCCCAAGAGGAAGGAGCTATTATCTCCTTTCTGAGAGGAAGCAGGTTTGGAGAGATAGAACAACGCCCCTCAGACACACCCCACCCACTTCTCAGGGGAGTCACGGTTTTGGCCTTTCACAGTCTGGCTTTTACTGCAGCCGATTACTCTGAGCTTTTCCAGAACCAGGCCTGTTCAAACTCTGTGCTTGGGCCCTGATAAATTGGAAGCCGTTGCCAGTTGGAGTACCCTGCTGGCACATCTCTTGGCCTTCGAGCTCCTTCTCTTCTCGAGCCAGGCACTGCTTTCCTGATGAAGCTCTCCCAGAACAGATGAGCCCCTCCCTTTAGGGGATCCTACTTCGCCAGGACCAGACCCACTAAGATAAGAACTTTTCACAGCTCTTACCAAGCATGTGGTTTGGTGACTCACCATCAAGTATGTCCTTCATGCACTTGACTGTAACAGTCAGTGAGGACTGCGTAGATGCTTACAGGAAGTGTGAGGAGAAAGCATTTGGAAAAGTCGCATTGCAGTCCTCTTCTCCGTTGCAGACTCCCATGCTTGGCAACACTCAGGTGAGCATGGCCCAGCTGGGGCTCAAGGCTGTCACTGGGCTCTGGTTGGATCATGTCGCTCAAGTTCATGTGTGGAAAGTGATCCAGTACACTAGTACTGAGAGGCGGGGTAGCTCAGTCATGAGAGCTCTGTGCTGGGGAAGGGCATCCTTGTAGAATGGCAGGCTTTCCCTCTAGCTTTCTCTTGTTTGTCCACCTCTGCTTTGATGATGCAGCAAGAAGTCCCTCCTTGTGTGTGGGCCTCTTGATCTTGGGCTACAGGATGTAAACCTCCACTTTCCTCCATTTCCTAGCCTTAGATGTCATATATGCTAGTACAAAAAGGACGCAGGCAGATATTGTTATGGGAAATGTGGGGCTGCCCCACAAACAAATGCAAGGACCTGCCGAGGAAGTGTTGAAGACGGGTGAGGAGTGGAGGTCAGAGCAGCTTGAAGAGAATGTGAAGAAAAGCATGTGTCACCATAATGGTGGCTGAGGGCTCAGAATAAAAGAACTCATTTCAGACAGCCAGAAACTTAGAGGTGACTCGCAAGAGTGTTCTACAATGTTGGTAGAAACGTAGGCAATATGTGTTGAAAATGAACAACAATAGAAGTCCTGGAGGCCAGACCTTTCTTATAAGTTGGCAAAGAGCCCTGGCTGAATTGTTTCCCTTCCCTGGGACTTAATGAAGGGTAGAGTTTAAGGTGTATGGACCAAGGTGTGTGGCAGACCAAGCCTTAAGTAAACTATTCAAGTTGCCACGTAGCTGCCTTCAACTGTATGTAGTTAGGGCTTGATGACAGCAGACATGGTGGGTGGCAATGGCAGAGATGAGATTTCAGAACTGCTAGGCTGGAGTGGTGGCTACATCCCAAGAGTGGCTTTGATGGAACCTTGCTCTTCCCACAGGCTCCTGCCTATGGTAGACCAGGACTGCCAGTGAGTGGGAATCACTACTGCCCTGTGTCAGGATTGGAGTAGTGACCAATAGCTGTCCAAGTGGTGAAAGTCTAAACTAGGTCATAAGTCCTAGGCTTGGGGCACAGTGCACTCTTCTACCTTCTCTAGCCTTGAGAGGCTCAGAAGGCTCAGGTGAACTCTGATCTGCCAGAAGGAGCAGCCATCCTTGACATGACCTGGTGCAGTAGAGGTCTCAGACTTGAAAGGTTGATATGATTACAAAGCAAAGATGCAGTCCCATTTGTCACAAAGTCTTCCAGAGAAAGAGAGAGCACTTCCCTAGACATTCTCTGATACCCTAGCCTGTCAGGACTTTATACCAAATGAAAGATACAGCCAAGGACTGGGGAGGTGGTAAAGGGTACCCTCCTACTCGATGGGTTAAGTTCTTGTCATACAAACATGAGGAGCAGAGTCCTGTCCCTACAACACATGGAAAAAGTTGGATGTGGTAGTGCGATCCCATAATCCGAGTGCTGGGGAGGTGGGGTAGATGGACTCTTTTGGCCAACTTAGCCTAATTGGCAAGCCCTACGTCTCAGTGAGAACCTGTGTCAAAAACCAAGATGGACAGCTAATGAAGAACTACACCTGAGGCCTTGACCTTTGGCCTCCACATGCATACATATATGTGTACAAATACCCCAGAAAATACATACACACAATAAAATTTTAGTCTTTATACATAAAGACTAGAAAATAAAATACATTAATATATAAAAGGAGCATTATGCCACAACCAAGTTGGTCTTGTTTCTAAAATGCTAGAACTTAACACTCCAAAATGAATCCAGCAAAAATCAATAGCTTTTCTATATACTAACAATGAACATGCTAAGAAAGAAATCAGGAAAACATTGCCATTCACAATAACCTCAGAAAAGACAAATAAACCAACAAACTCTAAAATAACAGCAAAACAAAAAACAAGTGCACAAAGTACCAAGGAAGAAAAGGACTTCTATAAAAAAGGAAGGAAGATGCTAAAGACACTAGAAAAAGAAAAACCCTCCCCATGTGAATGGATTAGCAGAACTAATATTTACCAAAAAAGACCTGTAGTTCCAACACAATCATCATTAAAATTCTAATGACCCTCTTCATAAACTAGGAAAAAATCCCAAATGAACATCGAAGCACAAAGGCTTTGAAGAGCTTCAGCAAAAAGGGCGATGTTGGAGATATCACACCTAACTTCAGATTCTACGGCAGGGCCATGGTGACAAAACCAGCATTCTGCTTCTGCAAAAGAAGGCACACTGAGATAGAATGAAGGAGCCAGAAAGAAAGCCACACAATTACAGCCACTTGGTTTCCAACAAAAATGCTAAAAACATACATTGGGGGCAGACACTCTCTTCAACAAATGGCGCCGGGGGGGGGGGGTAGAAAACAACATACATGTAGAAGAATCTCGTTGAACTCCCACACCTCACTCTAAACAAAAATCAATTTAAAAGACCTTAATGTAATACCCCGAATTGTAAGATACTAAGGGAAAACACTTCAAGACAAGGTCTTTCTGTGAGGGACTGTAATGGTGCAGGACATAATTGTAAGAATTAAGAAATAAAACTTTGCCCAGCAACGTGAAGAGTTGGGAAGCAGTCTCCAAGCTGGGTGTGGTGGTGAACACCTGTAATCCCAGCACCGGAGAGGCAGAGGGGGGATCAGGAGTCCAAGGCTAGCCCAGCTGTACAGTGAATTCAAGGCCTATCTGGGCTACAGGAGATGGAAGAAAGAGGGAGAAGAAAAGGAAGAGAGGAGGAAAGGAATAAAAGAAAGAGAGAGGGAAGGAGAGAGAGCATGCCAAGATGGGGGGGATAACTGCCAACTCCAAACTGACAGATAGTTCTCAAAATAAAAATATTTGGGGAAGTTCTCAACATCTTTAGCCATCAGGGAAATGTGAGGTTTCATCTTGTCCTAGTCAGAATGGCTATCACCAAGAAAACAAACAATAATTGTTGGCAAGAATATGCAGGGAAAAAGAAGCTATATACTGATGGTGAGTATATAAGTTAATACAGTCACTGTGGAAATCAGTGTGGAGGTTAAAAATCTAAAACCAGGTCACTGTGTGAGCCAGCTAGACTCCTCCTGGTCCATACCTAACTGACTTTAAGCCAGCATACCACAGAGACACCTGCACAGTATGTTTACTGCAGCACTATTAACCATGTCCAAGTCACAGAATGGTCTAGATGTCTCCATTAGCAGACGAATGGATAAAGTCATAGGCATACACACAATGGAGTTTTGTTCCGTCATTCAGAAGAACAGAAAGATTCAGAAGAATATTTGTAACTGGAGATCACAATATTAAATAAAACAGACTGAGAAGGGAAAGTATAACTTTTTTCTCATGTAGAATATCTACCTATATGCGTGTGTGTGTGTGTGTGTGTGTGTGTGTGTGTAAGAACATTATAGTAAAAGAGAGACATTTGGGAAGAGGAAGTAGAAGGGGGAGCAATGGATACCATGGGGGATAAATATGATCAAAGTACATCATAAACCCATTAAGCTTTAGAATAAATGTAAGTTAAGAAAAAATTTTGTTCAGTGTGGTGACTCATACCTTTAATCCCAGCACTCAGGAGGCAGAGCAGTGAATTCAAAGACAGCCCTGTCTATATATGGAGTTTCTGGACAACCAGTGTTATATAGAGACCCCATCTTGGAAAAAAAACTTTACAAATGAATCAGAGTTTCTAATCTCAGGCACGTTGACATTTTTGTTGTAGGGTGCAGGTCTGTGCATTGTAGAATGTTTAACAACACCATGGGGTCTACCCACCAGATGTTAGTAGCACACAGTCACCCATAGCTGAGTCCATGAAAGGAGTCTCCAGATACTGCTAATATGCTGCTAGGAGCAAGATTTACCCTAGGTCAAGAATCACTGGCACCAGCATTGGGAGGCAGAAGCAGGAGGATCTTTGTGAGTTCAAGGCCAGCCTGGTCTACATTTTGAGTTCCAGGACAGCCAGGGCTACATAGTGAGACCCTGTCTCAAAAACAAAGATAAATTTAAAACAAATCAAATTTGATAGCTATAAAAAAAAGAAATCATAATAAATGTTATAATTAAAGATAAAATACTAAAAAATATTTCCCTTTAGATGAGAAAAGTGAAGGATATTTGTTATTATTTATGTTTTATTAGAGGTCCTAGCCAATATAATATGGTGTGGAAAGGAAATAAAAACAATAATAAATTTTAAAATATAGTTATTTATTATTGCTTATATTATTGTCTAATAAGCAAATATGAAAGACTCTATAGAGGACTTCAGCAAGTTCCTTATATACGACTGGGCAGTGGTGGAGCACTCCTTTAATCCCAGCACTTGGGAGGCAGAGGCAGGCAGATTTCTGAGTTCGAGGCCAGCCTGGTCGACAGAGTGAGTTCCAGGACAGCCAGGGCTACACAGAGAAACCCTGTCTCAAAAAAAAAAAAAATTCCTTATATACAAGTTAAAGAAACATGAGTTGAACTTTAATAATTCAGCAATTATAAATCAGTTAAAATTATGGACACTAAATTACCTATAACCCTTTCCGCCTTGGTGGGTGGTTTGGATGAGTCAGAGCTAACATGTTCTAAATATCAGTGCTTACAAGGATAAAAAGGAGTCTTGGATGGTGTTCTGGGAAGACAGTCCGAGGCAAGGACAGAAGAACAGAAACTCTTAGCAGGACTTGTATCACTGGGACGAATGCCTGTGTGTATTTAAAAAGAAGAAGGGTTAATTTGGCTCATGGGTTTGCAGGTTTGAGTTTGAGTCCATGGTTGGTTGTCTCTGTTCTCTGTGAGATCACAACAAGCAGCATGTGGTGAAGGTCACAAAGCAATCCACATCAGGGTGTCCAGGGAGCAAGGACAAAGCAGGGGCAGACTCAGCTTGGAGAGGGGTTCCTGAGGAATGGGTTTTGGGGGGCAGCAAAAGAACAACTCAAAATCAATTGTGGGTACAAGCTGACAGCTCTGTGTTCTGCTCTAGCTGGTTCTCCAGACAGCTATGTAAAGAGCTCAGTTCCTGCAGACCAAATCCCAGTCTTTCATTTGTATATCAATTTAATCATTACCCAAGGTTCCCTTTTGACTATCCCATGAATTAGCATTTTATGATCTTAGCCCCTTGATTCTCAGAAAGAGAGAGCAAGTACATTTTTTTTAACATAGCAAATAAACTCAGAGATCTGCCCACCTTTGTAAGCACAAACAATAAGTTTAGCTAGGTGGGATCCCGTCCTGAGATTACCATTCCCACCATTCCTGGACCTAAATTTGCTCTGTCCCGAGGCTAATCTTGAACAAAGAAATTTGCCTGCCTTTGTATCTTTCTGACAAGCTGGCACATTAGTACAGCTGCCTTTGTTCTTTTAGGTCCATGAAGTCCCTAATATAACTCATATTACATCCTTATATTTTGCATAGTTGAGAAGTTATACATTCTTGAACTCATTTTCAGAGTTCTTTCCCACAGCCTTAAGGGCTGTCCTGAAGGTCACAGTTTACAATTTTGCTAAGGAACACATTCTCGACTCCTGGACTCATGCTGTTTCTAATTATCATGAAGTCTTCAACCTTAACAAGGAGATAATTCCCCAAAGGAGGAACATGAAAATATGTACATTATTATACAAACAAGCCTTATGCCTAGCAATCATCAACACTTGTAGAGGTCCACACCCTGCTGGCTGTGCTGAGGGGGGACTGTGTCACACTGTCCCTTCCACAGCAACCATGCAGGACTTTTCCAAAGTCCATTAGCTGACAACCAAGTCCATAGTACACGAGCCTGGACTCAGATCATAACCAGAGGTAACCAAATCTGGTTGGTTACCTCTTCAGCCTCTTCTCCACCTTGCCTGGCTTCTACTTCATGTTCCACAGTCCTGCCACATTGGTTCCTAATTCCTGTCCACACTGAGTCTACTGAGTCTTTGCACATGATGTTCCTTCTTCAGAAAATTCCCTTCCCCTTTTCCTTATCCAGAGAATCTTATTTGCTTCTCTAGACACCACTCAGAAGACCTTTTTTCAGTGAAAGTTTATTTCATTTCTTTTCCCAGGCAACATTAAAGACCAAGCTCCCAAATTGTGGGGTGGGGGCTCTCAATTTGGCAAACATACATTACATACCCTGGGGAGGGCCAGGACTGAGGTGCAGCAGACAGTCTCAGCTGATGACCCATGTAAGCTTCCAAGCTTATGATAGCAAGGTCACCAGAGGGAGGAGCCTTGTGTTCTTGAGTGATGGTGTGGAACAGATTTCCCTGCCCCCACCTGACCTTTACGATGCTGTTGTGTGAGTGATGAGTCTTACATGTGATGGAAGTTTCAAGTTAGAGTTACTTGCTACACTGTTCAGCATTACTCAATCTCCAGACTCCAGACTAGACAGGCCCAAGTGGGGACTGGACTGAAGAACTGTGAACCCTTCAAGATTGGGCCAGAAGACACAGAAGTTAAAGGACAAGCTCTGCACTCAAGGACTCATTTAGTTCTCACAGCAACCCATGGGACAGATGGCAACCCATCCACAATCAAGTCAAATCACTTTAAACTGGACACAACCAGCCAGAAGTAGAGTCAGGATTGAACCCGGGTGGTCTGACTCCCAAGGCCATGATTCAGACCATAGAGCTACCTTTGGTAGTGAACAAAGTCAATAAGAACAAAGTGAACAAAGAGATGAAGATAGCTGCTAATATTGGACCTTTGAAAAGAGTCTTGTCTGTCCCAGTAGACCTGGAGAAGAGGCCAGGCTTAGGGTTAGGATGAACATGAAGTTGAAGCCAGACTCCTGTGGTGTCTCTTATCTGAGTAGGAAGCAAACTAAATGTGCAGAGGCCAACCCTTCCTGGGAACTTCAAGAAGAGGTACATCATAGGGCTACGGTCCTAGAGGCCACAGGTAACCAAGTGAACAGTGTTTCTTGCTACAAAGTTTATGAACCAGATCTGCAAGGGACTGAGTCACCTTGGGAGGCCTCCTGACCAGGTCTCCTTGTCAGTCCAACTGGGAGGGCAGAGGAGTCAGCCCTTCCCTCACCAGGAGCAGCCAGCCTAATGCCAAAGTGCTGACAGGTCCTAAGGATAGATGAGAAGGGGCATTGTCTGCTGAAGAGAGCTGAAGTCACTGTTCTGAACTCCTGAAACACAGGCACCAGCCCTGGGGACATCACATTGTCCAAGAGACCTAAGAAAAGTCATTCGCATGCCAAGCCTAGGGAAGTCGCATGCTCAGGAGACTCCCAGACTGTGGACCTCCGAGGGTGGCCATGCCTCATAGAAACCTTTGTCTCCTGCACAAAGGTCAGATGGCAATTAGGGACTGTGATCATCTAAGGGGAGGAGCGCACACTGAGTTTGTGAAGTTCTGACAAAAACAAAGCTCAAGCACCATTTCTGCTAGCTCTCATTCCCCCCTCTGAAGCTCTGAGAGGAGGGGATGTCCTGCTGAAGGTCACACAGCAGTCTACAGGGCTGTGCCAGCTGCCACTGGTGGTGACTGCCAGAAAGATTACTGAATAAGAACCTTGATTTGGTCATGGTGAGATCTGCCACCAGGGACCACATAAGGTTTCAGTGGCGATCGAATAAGCTATGGTCCAGGGCCAGGACACACACTGCCAAGCCAATCTCAGTCACGGGGTCCAGGGCCCTCAGGGATGGTCATCAGTGACTCAGGGTAACAGCATCGGAGATAATCAGGCGAAATAGGTCCAGGGGCCCACTTGGTGGCCCCTGCTACTGCCTGCCTATCAGAGCCCAGAACTGCATGCTCAATCAAAATGGATGGCAAGGAGTAGATGTTAATCATGAAATTTGTGAGAGAGAAAACACAACTTTGAGCCAAAAGTGAAGTAAGCTTTAATTAAATATTAGCCAGAAAGATGGATTCTGGCCAGGTCCACCCACAGATTCCCAGAGAATAGCCACGAGTCACATTTTGCAGAAGCTTAAAAAGACAAAATGCGTAATTCATTGCAATTCCCACTAGGCTCGATCAAGGGCAAATATACACTCTGGCACATCTCCTCCCTTCATACCTCCTGCCTACACATGCTGAAGTACACCTGGGATAGTTAGTTCAAACAAACTTATTTAGGGAACTGAAAACATGTGGCTATTTCTCAAGAATGACAGCTTCCAGCATTCCTGGAAATTATCTTGTCCCTGGGACAAATGGGGCTTACAGGTTAACTTTGGCTCTTACATTGACAGTGCTTCCTTGCTTCACAGGTGAAACTGGAGCCCAGGGATGTGGGGCTAGGTCTTCTCTGCCCCCTCTGAAGAACTTTTGTCTACCCCTGCACTCTAAGTCTGTGACTGCCCTCCCATCACTCAGTGACAGGATTCACTGCTGCAGAGCATGCTGGGAGTGCTGCTCTCTATCCTGCTCTGATCCTCCTTGAGCATCTCCAGGAAAGGCAAGGTCCATTGGAGTAAAGACCAACTAGTTTCACCATTCACACCCCTGGCAAAACTTGGTCTTGTCCAGGTGTCCCTGATCTACAGGCTGGGATTCTTGCTAATATATATGCCTTTGGGCTCTACCACCTTGGCCCAGGACACATGAGGTTGAACTTTTACCTTCCTGAGGTTTCTGTCTGGGGGTCAGAATGCTTCAGCTGCCCCACCCCTTACCCAGAAAATACCTGCATCACCAGACCTCGATCTGGTGCTTCTCACCCATACACACAGTACAACTACCCTCTAATTCAACCTGCCTCTCTCTGGTCAGGTCCACACCCCCACTCCAGCTCCCTGCCCACCATCCCCCATTCCCCACCCCCACCCCACAGCTACTTACACATCTACTTCAGCCTCAGCCCACCTCCCCTCTGTGTCATCTTCCCAGACACTGCCCATACTCAGGGTCCCTCCATATGTCCTACTGTCTAACCCTGGTCCCTGGCCCAGTTGCCAGCCAGCACTTTTCAACCTGGGAGAGTGATCTTTGACTACCTGGGTCCCGCTGAAGCTTGCTTAGAGATGAGCATGCAGATGGTTGAGGGTGGAATGGAAGGAAGCGGGGATAGGAGCCAGATGCCAACTCCAGGGCCAGACCGTCAGAGCCAAAGGCCGCTAAGGAAGTGTGTGTGTGTGTGTGTGTGTGTGTGTGTGTGTGTGTGTGTGTGTG